>JAPKLX010000036.1:2839168-2947252 GCA_026898415.1 Leonotis leonurus
ATAATAATAATAATAATAATAATAATAATAATAATAATAATAATAATTGCATGACTATAAAACACAAGCTTCAGCTTTAGGATAAGCTATACTTGGGATTATGACATGCATTGAGCCTTTAAAAAACGTTAGGATGCTAAATATCGATAGTTTTATTTTAGTTATAATCAGTATTAGTACTAGTGGGCTGCAACCTCTTTTTGAAATGTCAGTTTTGGCCATGAATGTAATGCTTAGCTTCAATATTTAAATATTACTCCATAAAGTTGTTATAGTAACATCTGCATCTGCACACATGCATACATACTGTCTTAAGAAAAGAAGAAAAAAAAAAACAGTATAATTTGGGTATTGCCAATGTTTATGTGACAGCGGGATAGATTATTATCTTTATTATAATTATAGTTGTATTAAATTTTTGGTTGACCTAATTAACTTGGTTAATAGCCAATCAGTGGAACCCCAGCTTAATTGTGTTCTTGGTTCAATAGCCACACATTTAAACCAATTAATACTCTATTAAGTTATTAATAGCAAATTAAAAGGCTGATTATGTCAGCTGGGTTAATCAATAAATTAATATGATAATTCTTTCGACCTAAATTAAGCTAGCTAGAATGGGACACTTGATGGGAATTATTTTTTTAATATTTCAATTGATGGTGAATTAGCTATAATTTTCTATGTATGCATCATTTGTCATGATTTTGATTCTCTATTTTCTACTCCTAAATTGTTTTTTACAATTACATATGATCAGACGTCATATCTAATCTATTTGGAGTGTTTCCTTTCTATCAACTTGGTTGTTGATTTCTTGGAAACCATGCATGCCTATATTGAAAATATATATAGGTCTTGAAATTTAATTTGGTATTCATTAGGCCTCAAGACAAGCAAATTAATGCGATCAATTATATTAGGTTTTTGTATTGTACGTAATACTACGATTTTCTTTATCATTTTTTGAATTACGTATTACTATTAAGCATAATTCAAGTAAGTAATGCTTTCTATTTAGATGTATTATAATTAGTTCATATATAAGGATTAGTTCTTATTTCATCAATTCCCTAGGTATATATATATATATATATAATATTGCTACAAATCATGGATATTAATATACAAAAGATAAACATATAAATGAATATATATTGGTGGTCAAAGTCAAACAAAAAGAAAATGAATTAAGATGAATCTCAAAAATAGGAGAAAACAAAACTGAAAAGCAGAAAAGGTGATGATGCAGTTATCGCTGCGCTTAGAATGCGGCTCAATAATCATCTTCTTGCTCTTCTTCCTATTCCATTTATAGTTTTTGCAATTTTGAGAGAAGATCTCCAAACGTATCACTCACTCACTTGCCCACTCAAAACACACAAACGCTAACACTTGGATTTCTCACGATGAGTACGATGAAATTTTGCCCTGAATGGTTGGCATTGCTTTCCTTCATAGCTTCTGTTTTTCATGAAATATAATAAGTAATTTCAACCGATATCTCTGAATTTCATTTGTTGTTGTTTGAGCAGCAACAATATATTGTATCCCAAGGAAGAAAAAAAACGGAGGATTTTGCTTTATGCTTGCCGCAACTGTGATCATCAGGTGTGTTATTGATGAACGTTGAATTTTTATAGCGGTGTATGATTTGTCATGATTGTGCATTTCTTAGAGTGTGATTCTTCTTTTCTTTTCATTCGGTTGGTCTGCACCTGCTTCGCTCAGCATCACGTTGTCTATTCTCGATAATTCTTGAGCAGCTAGCTCTCAAGAAGCGCGTGCATGCCCCACGCGCGTCCTATAAAACCAAGAAAAACATGAAATAAAACTCCTAGTCTGTGTGATCATAGATAAACAATTTTGATAAATGTGCAGGATTTCTCACACACCTTGGGAAGAGAGAGCTTCAATGTAGTATATATATTTATAGCCATGGGTTCTAATTATATATATTTATTCTCCAAGATAGTTTTGAGTGACTCCTCAAAATTTCTACTAGTATAAACTAAATTAAGATAGTTATGTGATGTTGCTTCGTTCAAGTTGTGAATTATTTATATCTGCCAATGATGAAGTCTTGTTTTGACAGGAGGTGGCTGATAACAATTGTGTGTACAGAAATGTGGTACACCATTATGATAAAGAGCGCACTCAAGTCCTGCAAAATGTGTCCGCAGATCCAACGCTTCCACGAACCAAATCAGTTCGTTGTCCAAGTTGTGGTCATGGAGAAGCTGTTTTCTCTCAGGTATCTCTCGTGTCTCACAACTTCACATACGTGCATTTGTCATATTTGCTTATGAATTTTGAAAGTGAATGTTCCTGCAATGAACGCATGTATGGTGCAGGTAACTGTTAGAGGAGAAGAAGGAATGGCATTGTTCTTCGTTTGCTGCAATTCTGCTTGTGGCAATCGCTGGAGAGACTAATTTTGCATCTTATGCATGCTACTTTTATGATCCACTTTAGTTTTTTCCAATATAATACCTAGGCTTTATACCTTTCACGCAATAACACCTCACCTCACTTCAAAGTTAAAATACAAAATTCACCAATTAAATTAAATTACTTCAAACAACAATTGCAGATTAATTTCCCCACTAATCACATTCACGCATGAACCAATCCTACAAATATTAATTCCACCAAATGTCAATCAATGCCTACCAACCAAAAAACTAGTTTGCAAATTTCTTGCACAAACAAGCTCAAAAATCATTCAAGTCAAGAAAATAATGGTTACGGTTACAAGCAGCAAAAAGGCCAAGGTCGAATGTGCAGCTCTTCTTCCAGCGCCACCGTAGTACGGCTGGATCATGGTATTAAACTTGCAGTTTCCCATGGATGGATCGGCTCTCGTCACTGTCCCCAGACCCTTGAAGTCGCAAGCTCCATCCAGCTGATTGTGTATCTGGTAGTAGCTGTTGAAAGCAAACGATATATTCGCCCTTGCATCCAAGCCTCCGCACGACGTCTGGTACCCCAGGGACGTGCAATCGCCTAGACTGCAAGCATAGCTCGCGCCATCCGCAACCTTTGGATCATCCACCCTTATGTTTGTTTTCAGGATACACCATTTTCTTTCCAAGTAGGAGACGTTTCGTGCCGGGATCAGAGCATTTGAGTTTATGGTGCCCAGGTTGAGAGGGTATTTCGGTTGTCCATCGTAGTAGAATATGCCCCAATGCCGCTCGAAGTTCCCTGGTTGAATGCTCTTCTGGTCCTCGTCCACCAAGCTGAAGAGGTAGGCGTCCATAGGGCCACCCCTCATCGGGGTTCCTTTCCCAGCAGCCATACGAGTCATGAACCCTTGGTTAAAACGCTGTGCGTACTCTAGGTTGGCGTTCCGATCCCCGTCTGTGGGCCAACCGATCTCACCGATGGTGATTGGAAGATTCGGGAAGCCGTTCTTCTGTAATGCCCAGACGAGAGTATCGTGGTTGGCATCAAACATGTTGGTGTAGGTCATCCCACCGTCGTTGAGTGGCGTTGCGTTCCCGTCGAAGAAGGCATACTCAACGGGGAAGTTTTCGTCTATGTAAAGGCTTATGAAGGGGTAGATGTTGACAGTAAACGGGGCTCCGTTATCACTTAGTAGCTTCACGATCGGCATCATGTAATCATGGATGTCCACCCGGAAATCTCCTCCCGAAGGCAAGCCACTCGCAGTTGAATAGACGTCAGCATTGAGGGGACAGGTGACCTTCACTTGATCGCGAAGCCCGGCTTTCGTGAGGGCTAGTTGGACATTTTGCAGTGCCGGGAACGTGGTCCTGAGGAAGCTACCGTTGTACGTTTCCAAGAAAGGCTCGTTACCAACAGCTACATACCTATTGAAACATCAATAACCATTCACATCATAAATTCAACTTCTATGAATCTACGCACTATCCAATTGTTCAGAGTGCAAGAGGTTCACAAACTCGAATCCGAGGCACTGACCTGATCATGACATTGTTGGAGGTGATGTGATGAGTAACATTCTCTGATACCCATTTTTCAGCAGCCTTTGTACTACTGGCTAAATCCGAAAGCATGTCGTTGGGTATGCCAACCATAACCTGAATACCAGATCTGCCCAAAGCTTTCAACGTATTGTAATCAGCATCGA
Organism: Leonotis leonurus; assembly: GCA_026898415.1. Lineage (NCBI taxonomy): Eukaryota > Viridiplantae > Streptophyta > Magnoliopsida > Lamiales > Lamiaceae > Leonotis > Leonotis leonurus. Next base: position 2,843,286 of record JAPKLX010000036.1, read on the forward strand.
AAAGCTTTACCTTCTGAATCCCATTCTCCCTAAGCATCCTCACTACTATATCGGGTTTCAACGGGTGAGATGATTGTGTCCCCCAGTTTGCGCCAATCCCTCCCACTGACCAACAACATCAGACATCAACATACTAAACAAACCATGTTATGCAATGGAGCTTCAGAACATTTTTCGATTTTTAGAAAGAATAGAAAAGATACGAAACTGCAATGGTCAAAACTAATCTAGATTCATAAAAGATGAATGTGTGAAATACCTGCAACGTCATGATTTACAGTACTCACTTTGGCTGGGATAGACGATACACCCTCAACATCTGGAGAGAATATGAATTAAGAGTGACTTACTCATAAGATAAGAATTGACTTCAACATCAGATAAACAAAAATTATGTCCCCTAAAGCTTCAAATTTCGATATCCCACAATTAGGACACTTGATAGACAATATAAGGCAGCCTTTTGTCTTCTTTCATGCAATGGTGGCCTAATTAAAATATACAAAAATTTATAGAAGCATGAACTAGTGTCACAAACAAAGGCAAGTATGACGTGGTATGCCTTGAGATGACACTTAAGCGGTAACAACGCGAAACACCAAAGGATGATCTTGAAGCAAGGGAAAGTAACTACCTTGGGATCACTAAAAGGTCATCACTCATCAGTATCATTCAAATCCACAAATTTTAACAGATGAAGATCTCAAAGAATGCTTACATAGAAATTCTTTTGAAAATCAGACATTCAATACGGAATAGGAAGGGAAATCCATGCTACCTCTTTGAGCAATAGATTCACTCCAGAATCTGCTTAAGGGTGAAAACAATGATTTCTTCCCAATTTGATTGTTTTCACCATTTGACCCAATCCCTAACAGCTGAGACGGGAATTATAGAAGCAATCATTAGACGCTGAAATTCATCATCGACTAAAAGTTTAATAAATGTTGACAAATGTTTATATGATGTGCTAACAATCCGTAAAACAGATTACAGAAGCAGCCTCGTGTTTAAGTATCTTGCGGCGTGTAATCTCCATACGGGGGTATTACATGGAAGTTTTCGTGATGAATAACACTCTCCTGAGTACTAGTTTAACTCAGGTTATAGTAGTTTAGATTTTAGCTAGATGCACACAAGCTGGAAGTTAATGTAGAGAGGCTTACAATCCACAAGCTAAGGAAGCATTGCTAACAATATATAATGAGCAAATGATGGAATTGGAAGGAAAGTTATTGAATTATGAACATTTGATGTATCAACAATATTGAGTATAAATTTACAACGTGCTATAACCAATCTGAAGTGACCAAAAAATGAATGAAACTATCAGCCTTTTTCAGCATAATTGATCTACTGTCTTAAATGAAAATACTGAAGAATGTCTACATATGACAGAATCACTCAAATTATTGTTCTTGCATTTATCTCAAGACATTTTACAGCCGCTTACACCATATACCATAAATTTAAACAATTATTCTTCTTTAAAAGCGAAACCTAAAGCAATTAAACCAAAACTATTTTTGCCGTGTCTTCCTCCATATTATAACTCTTCCAGTAAGAGAAAGCTTAGGTCTTTTTACATCCCTGTTACTAAAAGCGGTTAAATACTATTGACATACAAAAAAGAATAAATCACTACTGTCTTATTTCTTTCTGTGGTTTTCCCCAATCTCAATGCCAGTTAATTTATCCACAGATCAGCAACAAAACAAACCACCTTTAAGTAAAATAAGAGAAAAAAAAATGAAACTTTAAGTAATGATTTTTTGTTATCCGAATAATGTCGGAATGATATCAAGAAAAGAAAAACACCGCCTTTTTAGTTAAGTAGGAATTTTTGGTCAGCTAATTACAGTCTCGAGCTACTCGAAATACAAGCCACAAACAAAGAAAAAAGATGGGAGAGAAAGAGAGAGAGAGAGAGGAACACACACACATATATATAGAGAGAGAGAGAAATGATTACCAAGATGACTAAGGAGAAGAGCAGAAGGCGAAACATATCCAGTGGATCTCTGTTTCGAGCTTTGTTTCTTGGGTGAGAACAGGTACAGTAACAAAGATAAAAATTGGATCTTGAAACTAAAAGTAAAAATTTTCAAATCAGTAGAGGCAATAAATTGAGGGCAATAACTTGTGCTTATCTGAGATGCTTTGAAGTTGCTGGGCGCAGAGAGAGAGAGAGAAGAGGAGGAGAGGACCAGTGAGTGGAGTGGGACATTTGCTGTCAAATTTCTAGAAAATCGATAAAGTATCTTTGAAGTGGTGTTTTGGGCTTTTCTATTGCATGAAGTTCTTTGTTTTTTTTGGTTTATAGATATTATTACACAATTACTGTATTCTTTTTTACTTTCCAAGATATGATTTAGACAAGAAATTACTGTATCGCAAGTACGAGAATTATCTGGCATCAACATCATCATTTTTCTTTAAATCCCTACTAAAATAAGTATAGTTTTATTAGCTAGTTTCTAGCAGTCGTTTAATTCAACATTAATAATTGAAGCATGTTTATAGTTATTGAAGATTAATTTTAGGGTGATTTTATATCCATTTGCATAATTAAAAATTAAAAGTGCTTATTTTGTAATTTTTTATGAAAAATGGTTATTTTTATATTGAAGTTCTTAAATTACTTTTAATTAATTTTTGTTTTATATTAAAAGTGTTGAAAGCAATATTAACTAATTATTTGATTTAATTATTGTTAATTATTTTTTAATCGATAATTTTTGTTTTAAGTAATTTTACTTAGTTTTAAATAATTTACAAAATAATTTAACTTTGTTTTAATAGGGTTTTATTAATAATTTAATTTTATTAATAATTTTACTTTGTGTGAGATACATAAAGTGACATATTGTGTATTGAAACAAAATACATGTTTCAAGTCGTGTCTTACATGTAATGGATGACGAAGCTGTTGAGAAAAAAATGGAAGAAATCTCTCAAATTTGAATTGAAATAGTTCAAAAATTTCTCTCTCTATGGAAAAAAAAATAAAGAACGTGAATTGAAACACTCTCTCTAATCTGAATTGAAGCACTCTTTCTCTCTCTTTTTGCAATAACTCGGCGAAACTCAAATATATTAACATGCAAAAACTATGTCTCTATCCTTCTTAATATACGTGTGTAAAGCATGTCTCACTCTCTCTTTTTTCTTTCTTGCAATCAATGTATGCTTGACTCATGTAGCTTGTTTTTATTCTATTATTGGAGACAACACGTGACAAGTCTGCATTTGCGTCAGCTGTTTAGTATGTTTTTGGTTATATTTTAATGTGTCGTTTTGTCGTGTTTTGTATGTTTGTCTTTTATTTCGAGTCGTTTTATGTCGGTTCGTGTGTTTTATGATTTGGATGTAGGAGGTGGAAAAGAGATGGAAGTTGAGCTAGAAATGGTATTTGACGAAATCGAGTGGAGGAGAAAGGACGAAGAGAAGGACGAGAAGAAGCCAAAACGACGAGGCCACAGCTAGGACCAGCGCCCGTTGGGGTGCCACTACAGGAAACGTCAAAAAGCAGGACCCAGCGGCCGCTGGCTGGTAGTTCCTTGCTGGATTTAAACTCGTTTAGGCGTCATTTTGGAGGTGGGGAGATAGAATAGATAGAACTCGAGAGAGAACTTTAGAACACGCCTTTTACTTGTTTTAGTAGATAGTTAGTGATACTTCAAGTGGATTGGAACTATTTCCAACTTATTTCGTGAAAATTCTTAGTAAGTTTGTTATCATTTATCTTCCTATGGATTTTTCTTTTAATAATGGTTGGCTAGATCTTCCCTAGGGTTTGATCATCTCAATCTTTCACTTTATGTCTTGATTCGATCTTTGAATGGTTGTTTGATTGGTGTTTTACGAGTTTTGTATGTTTGATCACCATATAGAACTCTAAGATATGAATGGATTGAAATGAATTATTCTATGTCTCATTTGTAATCAAACAACCAAATCTTATAATCGGAAACGTAAAAAGGAAATCGAGTTTTGAATTTGATATTCTCAAAGTATGATTTGAATACGTGAGTGATAATCACCGATTAGTTTTAAGGATACGAAAGTGATTGACTAATCAACTTTGGAGAATTCTATTAAAGACTCGAGATGATTGATCAAACAATAAGTGTGGATTGTGGATGATATCTACCCTAGTCTTAATTCATTTGAGTACCTCGTTTATTACTTTTCATTAGTTAGATTATTATCACATCTTCAAATTGATTTAGAGTGTTTTAGGGTTTATGTTATTTGATATAAGTGCTTTTAATCATTGCCCTGCATAGTTTTCCACGAGATTTGACATTCGGGTCGACTCTAGCGTATTACAACTTCTTAGTATACGTTTTTAGTCGAATATCAGCGAATAAACAAAGACCGAGACTTTAGTGTTATGTTATAAGGTTAGTTTAGTAATTTTGAGTATTTTATAAGTTAATTTTACGATATGTGTATTTTTCCTTTACATCTTATATAATAGGACACTTCTCATAATTTACCTTTAATTTTAACATCTTAAAAATAATATAAGTTTTATTTATTTGTTTTTATATTATGTTTTCATTAATGGTAAGTGAGTCTAAATTAATATATTACTCAAGTATGAATATATAATTTTTCACTAAAATAAATGGTTATTTTGGACCATTATTAAGACGTTGGGAGGTTGACAATAAATTCACTAACCATTATAAAATGGTAGAGTTATGGCGCAAATTTGAAGTTTGTTAAGCTGACCTATTTCTTTGTAATCATATGAATTAATTAACATGTATTCCAATCTGTCACATATTTGATATATTTATTTATTAAAGACTAGTGTGTAACCCGTCGAAAATCGACGGGAAATTATTTTATATTATAATTTAGAAATATAAATTTTAAAATATATTTTTATAAATTTTTTAATATAGGAGTATAAATTTTTATCAATTTTTGAAATAGATTATTTTTAACGAATTAATTCACAAAATTTCATAATTAAAATTTAAAAAATATATTTAAAAGTGATATAAATCGAAAAAATATTAAAATAAATGCAATTTAAATTATTTTATCTTATGTATAATTTATCATGTAAAAATGAATAATTTATCCGTGAAATATCTACGAAATACATGTGAAATACCATTCTATAAAATTATATGTAATTATAGTTTAAAATTATATGTAATCTCTTGAAATATTAAAATTATATGTTCACTGATAATGGATACCCATGGGTGGTATTGGTTGATAGGTTTGCATGTACCGGTCTGGTGGTGGTTATCCGCGGATGATGGGTTTTAGTGATTTTGATACTCGTTATAAATAAATATTATTTAAATAATTTATCTTGTGTATAACGTGTTAATGAAAAATCACGCTACCTTGTGATCTATTAAGATAATTGTAAATTCGTGTTATTAAAAAAAATATCATTGTAAAATATAATTTTTACATAAATATTAATATCTTGTAAAATTAATTGGTACATAACAAATTTATATTGTAATTTAAAAATACGATTTAAAAAATTGACTCTTTATTTCAATGTGATATAAATTGATAAATCACTAAAAATTAAGTTTTATATAAAGGATTACATGGTGAAAAAATTGTTACGTCATTATTTTTTAAAAATGTCAAATTATGTTGTTTCCAGACCTTGTTAAAAAATTATAGATGAACCAATTTGATCAATTTAACCGCGAAAGATTATCCAAAAATTAAAGAATCTAAAAAATTAAAGTAAATCGGATAAAATGGATAAAAAGCAGGAAAAAAAAATCAACGAACCAAATATTTAAAAGGTATAAAAATTAATTGATACATGATAACTTTATATTGTATTTAAAATACGATTTAAAAAAATTAACTCTTTAATTCAAGGTGATATAATGTGACAAATCATTTTAAATAAATATTATATTAATAATTATCTCATGGATAATTTGTTAAAATTACTATCTTTGTTTTTGTAATTTTGAAAATTATATTGTTACGAAACTCGATAAATTTTTTTATAGATTGATCAATTTAATTGCGACTGATTATAAAATATTAAATAATCTTAAAATTAGAATAAATAGTCTAAAATGGTTTTTTAAAAATACACAGACCAAATCTTTAAAAGAAATAAAAGTTTTAAAAAATATTGACTTTATTCTATTCCTTATCTAATGGGTCAAAAATCAAGCCCGTAAATCAAAATGTTAACAACATTCGTGTACGGAGGGAGTATAATTTATTACATATGATTATTATAACATATATTTAATTTTTATTTAAATTCACATGTGTATTGAATAGAATAAGTGATTGTAATAAAGTTTGATATAATTAAGTTAAGCAGACGTACTATTTATATTTATTTATTTTATTCTCAAGCACTATTATCTTAATTATTTCTTAATGAATTATTTAATTTTGATAATTAAAATGAGAAACAACCCATCAATCCTAACTATTATCCCTCTCGAATCCAAACATCTATACTAAAAAAACTTTTCAAAATCTTTTCAGTATATATAATAATACAATACATAATAATGAAAATGAAAAGGTATCGTAAAGATGATAATTATAATTTCATTAAATATCATACAATTAAATAATATCATACAAAAATATATTATTTTATAATAGATGTGAGACTAATAATTTTTTTTAAAAAAAATATACTTATATTAAAATTTTGGAAATTATATTATTTCGAAACTGGAAGAAAAATTATAGATTGACCAGTGTGATCAATAAATGATTGTGAATTATTGCGTAAGAAATAAATAATTCTAAAAATTAATGTAAATAGGCTAAAATGATTTTGTTTTTTTTTTTAAAAAAAAAAAACAAACTTAATCTTTAAAAGGTATAGATATTTAGAAATATTGACTTTTTTCAATTTTTGATTTAGTGGGCTAAAAAATCAAGCTCGTTCTCATATATACTTCTTTTTATAGAGTTCTTAAATTGATAAAGGTCACTAAATTTTTTACGTGAATTAAACTAACTTGTTAATTTATTTATATTCACATTTTTCTATTGATGCAATAATATACAAAAATAGATGTTAACCTATGAAATATTAAATAAAAAATATGTGGAGCTAATCACTATACATTTAAATTTACCATTATAAATACTACTACATATGGTTTTGTAATCAATTATTTAAATCAAATTATAATTTATATAATATTAATCTATTTGACTAATTTAACCACAAATGCCTATAAAAAAATTAATGATTCATAAAATAAGGATAAACTGACTAAATTGTTATGAAAAACCCAACAAAATCAATTTTAAAAAGTATCAAAAACTTAAATGACAAATGTAAGTGTTGTTACACTGGACATTGAATCAAGACGAATACTTTAATATGTAATAGTATCATATTATATATATATATATATATATATATGAAGACAATGATTTACTATGTATTAATATCTATATTATATACAAATATAAATTATAGAGGAATATTGGTTATAAATTTAAATTAATAAATATTTATTTCGTAAATTTAATAATGGACTAAATTACATTTTTCATAAAATAAGGATAAACTGACTAAATTGTTATGAAAAAACCAACAAAATCAATTTTAAAAAGTATCAAAAAATTAAATGACAAATGTAAGTGTTGTTACACAGGACATTGAATCAAGACGAAGACTTTAATATGTAATAGTATCATATTATATATATATATATATTTATATATATATATATACACGAAGACAATGATTTATTATGTATTAATATCTATATTATATACAAATATAAATTATAGAGGAATATTGGTTAGAAATTTAAATTAATAAATATTTATTTCATAAATTTAATAATTGACTAAATTACATTTTTCATAAAAAAATAAACTAAGTATTTAGAATTTTATTTAATTAATTTAGTATTAATCAATTATATTTGAAATTATAATTATTATTTGACCAACAAATTAATTGAAAAAATAATTTTTTTTAGAAACATTTGAACAAATTAAATCATGTTGTAAAATAAATGGATTCTTCATATTTTATATATTCTATTATTATTAAAATCTGATCTAAAATAAACGTGGGGTATTAATTTATATAATAATATGATTAATATAAAAAAAATAAAAAAATTCAGCCCTTTTGATATGAGAACGAAATAATGTGGACTAATTGACCCAAATTTGTTAATTTTATATAAGGGAAATTGATTATGAAGTTACCAAAAATATGTGCAGCCGAAATTATTTAACTTGTAGAAATTAAATTGTTGAAATTAATTTCCATATTTAATTAGATTGTAATAATATGAATGGCTTTTAAAAATTCAAAAAAATTAGAAAATTAGAAAAAAGAAATGGAGGTTTTGGAGGATTTCAATGTCTTAGGTGGACATGATTGGCTAAACTTGTATTATATTATAGATTTCATGATTTAATTTAATATTTTAAAATTAATTTTGCTATTAATTCTATTTTAAAACCGGATTGGCATTTTTTTTATCAACTTGAATATTTTAATTTTTACCATATAGGAGTACTATACTATAATTGATGATAACCCTAAATTCTTTGAAGTTCCTTCTTTCTCTTATCTTTCAATAACAGCAGCCTTCCATTCAGTCGCGATAGCAATGGCGAAAACCAAAACCAGAAAGCGAACGCTCTCAAAGAAGCCGGCGGCGGCTATAGCTTCAATCCCCAAAGTCCACAAAAAGATTAAGAAGCAGAAGAAGTCCAAGCTCCCCAAGTCCGTATCCCATGATTCCGACTCAGATTCCGATCCCAATACCAAAATACAAACCCTACTAGAACCTTTCTCCAAGGACCAGCTCATCGCTCTTGTAATCGAACTTTCCTCTTCCGACGATCAGCTCTTCTCCATCGTCAAATCCGCCGCCGACCAAGACATCGGCCACCGAAAGGTCTTCGTGCACGGCCTCGGATGGGACGCCACGCGCGAATTAATCGAGAACGTCTTTGGGGCTTACGGTGAGATCGAGGATCTCAACGTCGTGAGCGATCGGGTCACGGGTAAATGCAAGGGTTACGCTTTCATCACGTACAAATCATGGAAATCCGCGAAGAAATTGTTGAAAACCCCTAGGATTAAGGTTGGGAACCGTATAACCATGTGCCAGCTGGCGTCGGAGGGCCCGCCGGGACCTGCAACTGGCGGGATAGTCTCGCAGAAGCAATTCTCCCCTTCGGATTACCCGCAGCGAAAGATTTACGTGAGTAACGTACCCCTAAATGCGAGCCCGGACATGTTGCGGGCTTTCTTTGAGAAATTTGGGGAAATCGAGAACGGTCCCAAGGGATTGGACCCTGTAACGGGAAAGTTTAAAGGGTACGCGATTTTCGTATTCAAGACTCTAGAGGGAGCTAAGAAAGTGTTGGAGGAGCCGAATAAGGTCTTTCAAGGTAGTCAGCTGCATTGCCGGAAGGCGACTGAAGGGAAGGGTACTGTGGGCAGTGGAGCGGCATCTATAACGACTGCTCTGCAGCCGGTGCAGCCGCAGATGTTTGCTGCAGTGGCAGCAGCTCAACAGATGCAGAATATGGCTATGCTGGGGCAGCAGGCAGGGCTGGTGAATCCTTTGTACGGTGGCGGCTTGATTACGAATGCGAACTTGGGTGCACTTATGGGAGGATATTATGGGCTGATGGGGGGAGGGATGCAGGGCATGGGTTTAGGCGGATATGGTGTTTCTGGTGGTGCCGATAGTGGGTCCGGTGGGGCTACGCTTCAAGGATTGCAATATGCGTACCCAAATTTGCAGAACGGGCAATCTTCTTCGTCCTTGAGTAGAGCTCCAGGGGCTGGTGGAAGCAGTTACTCCCAAAGCATATGGTATGGTCATGGTTCTTCACTTTTCTTATTAAGAAAATATGCATATCTTTTTGTTGCTTTCATTTCAATGGTACTTCTGCGTGCATTATGTTGCAATCTATTGAGTTGTTATCCAGTGTGCTTGCTTGATAGAATATAATGAAGAAAGAGTTATCATATCATACCAGGCATAAATTTATTTCCTTTTGTACTATTTTGCATTATTACACCTCTGATATGTAATATCTCGCTTGCTGTTTCAAGAGATTATAAGCCACTATAGTTTTGGACCTGAAATATGAAGTCTCCTGAACAGAACTGATATAATGATATTGATGGGTTTTTTCTGCCTGGGGAGGTATAAGGAGCTGGAGGTGTCGTGGCCTCTAGCAGTGCACTTGTCTTTATCTGTCTCTGTTGATTTTTCAAAAAATATATCTGTCTATCAGTAATTCAGAAATAATTCAAGTTTAAATCTTTATTAAGTTGACACACATTTGGTTGTTAGAGCAATCTTTTGCCAGTCATTCATTCTAAATCTTGTATTTGGAATTATAATGTTACCACTATCTTGCTTGACCCGCCTCAGTCTTTTCTTGCAGAGTCATGGAAACCTAGATGGAGCAACAAAGGTGGTAAATTTCTATGAGTTTAATGTTGGGTATGAATTTGGCCCATGGAATACGATATCAATGTCTTCTGTTTTGACTTTTAACTTTCTCCTGTTATCCTTTCTCTTTCCTTTTTAACCTTTAATGAGCCTTCTGGAGAATGTTGTGGCGTGCAACAATTCAGCCTCCATCTTACAGCTTTATTTTTATGGATTTCTTTACTATATGTTCTCAACTTTTAAGTTTCTTCTCGTATTATCCTTTTATAAATATATGTGATGTTTTATGTCCTTACATATTTCATTATTCTATTATCTTTTCCTTCAAGTTAATTTTTTGTTGGTTTGAGAAAGTTGGTACATGGTACATTTGTATCTTATCGACCTTTCGCCTTTTATTTTCGAGATCATTATTTCTTCAAGATCATTTTTACCTCCTTTTTCACGATGGTTTATATCCGGATTCTGGAAGGTCTACTTTCTATAACTCAACATTACTTTAATCCATCCAATGGTATTTTCATGGTTTTCAGTTTTAACTGTCGATGAATTTCCTCCAGTTTAGCAGTGATGGGAATTTGAACTTTCTATGCACTCCCCAAATGTTGTTGTTCATCTTAATATATATTGACTGCAATACATTTCATAACTAAAAGTCCAAAATGTGGAGGCAGTGACGGATAAACCAACATTTGCAACCTTCATTTGCAGTTATTTACTGAATTTCTTATGACAATTACATTTTACATTTTCTTTAGCATGAGTATAGTTTTCTTCTGGGTTTACACTGAAGAACATATCAAGTTTTGAGTGCCATTTTTCGTGAATATTGATCTTTAGCTTGTTTTGAAGCTTTCATGTTGCTTTCCCTATTTATGGATTTTGTTTACATATTTGCCCTGGCCCCTGGTTGAGAATAATACCTTTATCTTTGTTTCCCCATCTTCACTTCAGTGATCTACGGGTCACTCTTTCATTTCATTGCTCTTCCTACGTAACTTTTTGGGGTAAACAAGGGGTGATGGGGGGATGCAACTTTTCTTTCATTTGTTTACTCCCCCTTCCCTTTATTTATTTATAGTGAGGGATTTTATCCCCCTGTTTCATTTGAGTTTCTGGTCAATCTGGCCAATTTGGAATTGTATGTTGGCAGTCACTGTGGAGGAGGTAGAGTTGGCTTTCTTCCTCAAGTAAGGTGCATAAATTGATTATCCGCTACAGCCTTCAATTGCTGGTTATGACTTATGAGTGGTGTACGGAATAGGATATTTGCTCGAGATGCAGTACTAGTACTTTACTATCTTGAATTGGCTTAGAAATATGCATAATTTACCATGTGGTCTAGTTTTTTATACCTTGCTTAGTTTCTTTTCATGATCAGTACCCACCGTTATATGATTGCATTGCAGCCTTATAGAATTTTCAAGGTAAAAGAAAATATAAATTATAGATACGTGAAAATGATACCTTCTCAAGAATGTGTGAGATAGTTGCAATTTATCATATGTTAAAAGCATTTTAAGCGATCATAGGCGGTTGTAACTAAAGGAGCATTTGTGGGAACTATTTTGAGTAAGTTGAAACTCAATGTTATCTGCTAAATTAGCCTAAGTATCTGCAATCACATGAATGCTTGATTTGGTTTAGTATTTCTTTTTTTTTTATTTTCATTGCTTTAAAAGTTTGTTTTTTCCAAGAACCAAATGTGCATAACATAATTTTGGACTGGTTGGGCTTAAGGCTCTAGAATAACTATCATGACTAATCACTTAGTCTGGTGAAGAGCTCATTTTAGAGAGAGAAAAAGATTGAGAATAGGTTAACCAAAAGATGTTTATAAGTTACCTTTTACAAAAAAAGATATTTAGAAAATTCCAAAGCAGGATGATATATGTATAGCTATAAATGGAAGTGCCATAAATGGGTGAAGTATATATGAATAGAAAGAAAAGGCAAAAAAAACTTTAGGGCATATGCAAGTAATGTACCCTCTTCACCTTGCATAGTTGCATCCAAAATCATGGGAGGAATCCAAACAATCTTCTAAAAATCTAGCTGTTTTCTCATATATAGTATTGAATCTTCTCAATTTGTGATGGCATATTGGCCATCCTTAGTGGGAAAACCACTTTTAAATCAAGTCCACTTTGATGTTTATATTCCAATATTAATGACACTCAGATAGGTCAATGCACGTAACTGGTGCTGTATAGTGTATATTATATTATATATATATTAGTGAAAATATAAAAATAGACTCGCAATGTATATTATATATATATATGAGGATGAGTAGTAATACAACCTAAGCCTATATATATATTGGATGTACATTCCTCTTCAACTCAATCGCCCCGAAAAACACATTATATATTACCTGAGAAAGGATGATTCATTCCATATATTTAGCATCACGAGGACCCACCCAATATGATAATGGAAGAATAACACTCCACTTGACAGTCTTCAAATAATAATCACTTGCCAATTATTATATTTAGAGTTCGTTTCCATCATTTATTTCCAATTCAACATCATTTATATAAATTATTATAAGCATGATAGTATTTATTAAAAAAATTATTCCTCCTTTGTCGCACAGGGATTTATTCTCAAGGGATCAGTACTATACAGAGAGCTGCAAGAGATATATTATACTCCATGCGACATGAAGAGGAGGCCAGACTTATACTACTATGATATATGAAAAGAAAAATCACTCGGGATTGAATGAGTTGGACTTTGGTATCTTTTACATGACAACTCCATAAGCACTATGGAATATATGGAACTATTAAACTATGCTAAAATCTTATCAACTTATCTTCTTCTAGAGTAGACAAACCATTAATGAAATATTAATTATACTCCTCTGGGCCTTTGATTATTGGCATTTTGTGATTGAATATATATATATGCATGCATACGTGAGTTCTTACGTATGAAATTTAAAACCTCTAAATTATTTGAAGAATTGAAGACACATATGAATATTAATTTATGTAAATATGTATATACATACATAGGCATATGATGTATATATACAGTGTAGAATGATTTAGGAAGCATGCATGCCATGGTGACCTCATTGATTGATGTCCACTTAACCGAAAAGGTATAAAACAACAATATATATTGTTGGGGTCAACCAAAGATTTTGAGTCTCGTCCGTGATTTTTTTTATTGAAACAACTTAGTGTTAAAAACAGTAACAGACACTACCAATTTACATTCCATTTGGGGATAATATTAAGATGTAGTGGTTGTTATTCAAGTATCCGAAAAAGCTTGGTAGCAAATAAAAAGATGTTAATTGCTAACTAACTAACTAAGCCTACATGATCGAAATTTAATTATATTCTGTGGTGTCCTGATCTTTTCACCTGATAATTAAGTGCACATGTGTGTGTGAGAGAGTGATTATTGTGAAAGCAAAAGGCATGCAACTTTGCAATAAAATGTTGAGCACTTGGGATTGGGATTGGGATTGGGATTGGGATGGGGATGATGTTCTTGTTTACATTAATATATATGATGCATGCTGGTGCTGGTGCTGGTGCTGGTGCTGGTGCTGCTAAAAACATCTTAAACAAACTTCATTTTAAAGTTAAGGGAAGGGTCGGATGTGGGAGGGCATGTATGTAATGTAACTAGATTTGAACGACACGCCCCGCCCCGCCCACAATTTGCTTCCGTCACTTCACTAAAAGGACAAACAATCATTTAATAAATCACCAATTCCTACACGCTCCTTTGCCGGCGGTGTGTTACACACTCTCTTTCACAATTTCCTTTTCTCTTTCTATACTAGTGTTATAAGGTTATAATCGAGAATATCAATTCATAATTTTATTAATTTGAATAGTTTGTTGGGGGTGGATGATGAGGTGAAGGGCCATGGGGGGCCAGCAAGCATAGTAGTGAGAGTGACATGGTGCGCATATTCAAAGTGTAAGCATAACACTACAAACACACACACCGTTGCTTGTTTCTTTCTTAGTGGAAATCTCAATTCATTTGCATTCCTCTTTCTTTCTCCTCCTTTTCTTTGACTGTAGCTCACGATAAACACACTAACTGCAAATTAGTATAATATCCCCTCACACTCACAATTACTTCTATACAATATAATATTAATGATAATATATACGCTATATCTAAGTATTCTAAATTTCTAATAAGTCATTTTCTGGTAATAGAATAGTTTCCACCACCCATTTAAATATAAATATAATTTGAAAAAGTTCCTTCACAATCATATTCCTTCTTTCTTTATTTTCATGCTATGAAAAAATGGAGTCTTGAGTATCAAAACTAATCTAGTTTCAGCTGCTTTAGTTCTTGAAAGGAAGAGCTGCTGCTTGTTGAGCAGAAGAACCTTATTCTAATATAGTCCCACTTTCTCCTCTCCAATAAAGGTTCAGTCTTTTTATATTATTTCTTTGCATTTTCAAGAATATTAAATTTGAAAAAATGGGCTTAGAGGAATATAGTCTGGAACTAGTTGTTTGTTTATCGTATTGCTTGCAGCTTTCAATACCAGATTCTTGATGTTGCTTCCCTTTTTTTTTTCCTTTACCTGATAAGATCCTCGCGTTCTTGATTTATTTGATCCTTTGTTTCTTTTAATCTAATATTTATCAAGATCAAGATTTTCTCCTAATCGTTGACGAAATTTGATGTTCAAATAGCTACTGTTGACCTGCACGCAGACGCTCATACAAGTATGTGTGTGTTTGTGTGTGTGTGGAAATTAATTTGCTTGTTTGGTTTTATCATTTATGCATGCTGTGTGTTTGTTTGTTGGTCTCTGTAAGGAAATTATGTTGTTCTTTTCTCCCTTAATGTTTGATTTTTGCAGGTGGAAACATGCTATTTAACTAGCAAAGCTGTATATAAATTATCTTGTTCTAAGGAAGTATGAGGATCAGATATGCTTTTTATGATTTGTGAATGAGACTAGAGGGATCATTAATTGAATTTAGACTAGATTAGATATGTTGAATCTGAGTTCAGTTTCTACCTTCTGCCTTGTCATGCAATGAATAGTTGAATACTAATGCTTGATTATATGTTTTCTGCTGATGAAAAACTTCTACTGAAAGTGGAGCCATTTTGTTTGATTTAATGTGGAGTTAGTTTAGTAAACTATGTTACTCGTTTGATGACTTCCTTGTTGAATCATACACAAATAGGTAGCAAAACCTCGATTTGAGTGGTTGATCCAATTCTTTTGTTTTCAATAAACAGAAAAAGAAGATGAATTCTACATCCACACAGTTTGTTCCCTCAAGAAGGATGGGCATATACGAACCAATCCACCAAATGGCTATGTGGGGAGATTTCAAAGGTAACAGTTGTCTTGATACATCCTCCCCGACCATGCTGGAGGTCGACCCTAAATTAGATAATCAGGTACACTTCACTGAAACTGTTATTCATTTCTGTGAACTTAGTTTATCTCGGTCCAACTTGCTTTCATACATTTCTAGTCGGAGGATACTTCACATGGAACAGTCGGACCTTCGAATAAGTATGACCAAGAAGCAAGTAAACCACCTGAGAAGGTAAATACATGAACAAGGTTAACAATTTTCTTAAATTGGTACTTATGCATAGATTAACAAAACAACTTAGATTGCTTGCTCGCGTCCGTTGATGATCATATATGATATCTGATGTTTGCTCACATTAAAATAGTGGACACGACTTGTCAATTTGTTAACAAAACAACTTAGTTCAATGTTTTTAATTGTGGTGACAAACTGGAGCTTGCGTTGTAGGTATTGAGACGTCTAGCACAGAACCGTGAGGCTGCTCGTAAAAGTCGTCTTAGGAAAAAGGTATAACGAGTCTATGACAAGTATTACTCTATATTATAGAGAACTCGACATCAAAGGAGGTTCTAAGATCCTTGCTAGTTTACAACCGTGTCTCTACATTGTACGTCTTGAATTCAAAGCGGAACTTTTGTATGCAGGCGTATGTTCAGCAATTAGAAAGCAGTAAACTGAGACTTCTTCAGTTAGAGCAAGAGCTTGGCCGTGCTCGGCAACAGGTAGATAGAAACTAGTACTGTTATTTACTTCATAAATTTTGGAATGATTTTCCTTTGATTGCACTCCTCTTTCCAACTTTCCTTGCCCTTCTTTTTAAGACACATAATAGAAGGTTCTTACTGCTGCAGGGGTTGTACTCTGGAAATGCTTTAGATGCTAGTCCACTAGGTTATGCTGGAAGTATAAACCCAGGTTAGTATCGTCGCGTGCCATTGATCTATCATTTTAAACGTGTGCTGCATGTTATATACAAAATTTGTACAAAATATACAAAGAATATTATATATATATATATATATATATATCCTAATAAAAAGGTCCATCCATGGAACGAGGCAGGTATTGCTACATTCGAAATGGAGTACGGACACTGGGTGGAAGAGCAAGATAGACAATTATCCGATTTGAGGAATGCTTTGCATTCAGAAATCGGAGACATGGAACTGCGAATATTTGTTGATGGTGGACTTAGGCATTATTTTGATCTTTTCACAATGAAAGCTACAGCTGCAAAGGTTGATGTGTTCTATCTAATGTCTGGCATGTGGAAGACTTCTGCCGAGCGCTTTTTCTTCTGGATTGGTGGATTTCGGCCTTCCGAACTCCTAAAGGTAACTCACATTTCCTTTCCTTAACTCTTTGATGTATTCTTATCATTTCTTCTCTTGTTCAAAAATCCTTTTAGAAAATGAGTTTAGATTCTCAACAGAAGTAGTTGCATGCATGTATGATCGTTTCTTGGGCTGCATGCATACTAATAATTTATTGTGACACGCTTGATTCTACACGGTCGAGAGATGTGTGGTAGTTAACGTACGTACATTTGGCAACAGGTTCTATTACCGCACCTGGAGCCATTGTCGGAACAACAACGTTTGGATGTTGGTAATCTTGTACAGTCGTGTCAGCAAGCAGAAGACGCATTATCGCAGGGTATGGAGAGACTGCACCAAATTCTTGGGCAAGCCATAGCCATACAGCTTGGTAAAGGGAACTATCTCCCACAGATCGGTGCTGCAATCGAGAAGTTGGATGATCTCGTCCGCTTCGTCAATCAGGTAATCCCTGCCATCCATATTATCATTGAGCTAAACAGTAATAGGTATCCCAAATTATTACCATAATCCTGAAAGTTGAGTCGGATTATCGAGCATTTGGATGTGCTTAATTACAGTGGAAATATGTGCTCAGCATCAATATGGCTCCGTTTTGAGATTATGTGACATTAAAATAAATTCGTTTTTGGACATATACGTACATACTGAGGCTAGATTTGGCTCGTTTCTCTTAGTTTGGGTATCATATGATAGAATTGGAAAAGTTGTGATAGTTTGGGTATTATCTTATACTCAATCATGAGTAATTTATGCTCCGATCCATCCAACGTTGATCGATCATGGCAACAGGCAGACCATCTCCGGCAAGAAACACTGCAGCAGATATCGAAGACACTAACAACCCGGCAGGCAGCTCGGGGGCTTCTTGCTTTGGGAGAGTACTTTCAACGTCTGCGGGCGTTGAGTTCACTTTGGTCATCGCGGCCTCGTGAATCCTCGTAGTTGAGAGTCGAGCGAGATCTCTCATCATCACCTATATATATGGTGTGTATAGTTAGCTAGGAATAGCATAATGTCTGTCTCTGTTTGCACATTTTTGATCTGCTTCTGTGATTGAAGGAAGATTTGTAAATATAATTAGGTGATTTATCAGAAGGAATGATACATTTTCCTTCTTTTCTTTTTTGTTTCTTTTTCTCTTGTGATTATAGATTATATGAGGTGTATTTTTGTGCAGATTCAATATGTAAATTTTGAGGCATGGCTGCCCCTTGTATTTTGGACGTCTTTAGTGTGTGAAATATTCAAATAAATAAACTGGAAGGAGAATGCTTGATATTCTTAATTAATGGACCATCAAATAACACACACACACAAGCTACATTAAACATTATATGACAAAGAAGCATATGCTTATTTCACAAAAGTAGAGAGTGGTGGTGGTTGTTCCACTGATTCAACACAGTCAACTTACTAAGGTTGATATAAGTTGTCAGAGTTTGGACATAGCATAGTCCAATGCATCAACCAGGAAATCTGCATCAACATTAGCAATTCAGACCTCCATCCATCACAACCCAGTGATGAAGATCAACACACACACAAACACAGAGAGTGTAACCTGCATCATCTTTGGAGAAACACATAGGCGGCTTTACTCTGAAAACATTCCCGTGAAGGCCGCCTTTCCCCACCAAAACTCCGACTTCTGCAACCACCCAAAACTCAGTCTCGTTTCACACGAATAACATCTCATCAGGCTATATAATACCAACCTCTTAGGCTCTCAAATAAAATTGCAGTTTCTGCCTTTGCCGGCGTCTTCTTTTGCGTGTCCGTCACCAGTTCTATCCCCACCATTAATCCACTTCCCCTCACGTCACCAATTACTACAAAAATAAAATCAAATTAGGATCAATGACATGGCAGCACATACAAAAGAATACTGAAAAGGGAACCTACTATCATGTTTTTGTTGAAGATCTCTTAAACGCCCGATCATGTGAGCACCCACCTCAGCACAATGGTGTTGTCGTTTCTCCTTTTCTAGAACTCTCAGCACTGCTAGTCCACCGGCAGAGCACACCGGGTTGCCCCCAAAAGTATTAAACTGTATTTTCTGTGATAATACACTTGCTATTTCAGGAGTTGTTACCACAGCTCCAAGTGGCAAACCGTTTCCTATACCCTGTGTTTTGAAAATTAGGATACTCAGTTAAGTAAATAAGAAGACAACGAAACTAGCTATAAGGTTCTTAAAGTATCTTTAGAGAGAGACCTTAGCCATTGTAACTATATCAGGAATGACCCCCTGAGTCTCAAACCCCCAATAATGGCTACCTGTCCGACCGAAGCCAGTTTGCACCTCATCAGCAATGCAGATGCCACCAGCTTTACGGACAATGTCATAAACCAGTTTCAAGTATCCAGGGGCTAACTCGACTGCTCCACCTACCCCCTGTTATAAAAAATGAACTAATTAGAACCTTGAACCGAGGCTCAGAACCAGGATTGATGCTCGATATTAGCAGTAACAAACCTGAATTGTCTCTGCAATAAAACCAGCAACTTTTCCTGATGTACCGTGATCAATGTGGTCTTGTACGTCTTCAGCATAGCGCTTGGCATCAGAGCCAAACACTCCGCGATATGGGTTAGGGTTCAGAACGTGATGAATCTCACCCTATCCAGTTTGTAACAACAATGAGTTTCATTTATCCAGACAACTAATGTAATGTAAAGGCAATGGGAGATGCACATATACTGGTTTTTCAAAAGCCAAAGTCCTAAATGTTCCAATTGCTTCAGCTATCAAATACAGATTGGATGTATGGCCAGCATATAATAGAACTGATTGGAGAACAAGAATTTAGTAAACTTGATTGACATATAGATAGCTTATTTCCCTAAGTAGTCCACAATTTTGATCATAAAAACACAGAAAAAAAACTATTAAGCTATAAGATGACATAGTTAAATTAGAATTGAGGAGAAACCTGAGGAATAGGGTATTTCCATGTATTGAGAGCAGTCAATCCTATTGTGTTAGAACTTCCACCATGATATGCATTCCTCAAAGCAATCATGCCAAGATTTCGGCTATACAGTCGAGCCATCAACATAGCAAGCTCGTTGGCTTCAGTCCCAGAATTTACAAAATATACAACCTAAACTCCAAAAATTAATTTAATTGAAGAGAACTCGTAAGCATGTCCACAGCTGATTATAAAGGGACTATAACACATAGATTTTACACATTTAGAATGGATGTGTAACGGATTCATACAAGGCAGAAAAGTTCCAAAACGTCAACAATGATATAATCGAGGGAGAAAGGCAAAGATAAAATGTGTTAATTCTGACTATGATTTAGACCCCGTTGCACCACACTACGTATGGAAATAAGCGTGATATTGTGATTACCTTTAGATTTCCGGGCATTTGAGAAGCTAAAGCCTCTGCAAAATCAGCGATGGCATGGTGTAGGTATATGGTGGTTGCATGTTGAAGAAGCTTGCTCTGTTCCATTATGGCGTTGAGGATATCTGGATGACAATGGCCACAAGAAACTGTCACGATTCCTGCAAATGCATCAAGATAACGCCTTCCGTTTTCGTCGAACAAGTACTGCATTTTCCCTTCAACTATATTCAGCTGTTCCAAGTGAAGACAAGCAGCAGCATCAGTACGTAGGGAGGGAGCTAGAAACAATCTTGACAAGTACTACATGATAATCAACTAATTCATAATAATCTAGCTAGCATAAAATAACATCGCAAACACCACTCTCTAATCTTAATCCGCAAATAACATCCACATCAACACTATCAATTCCAAAGTAGGACCCTCAATTTCATAAGAAACTAACAAACAGTTAATCACTACGACGAACACAATGAAGAAAACATATATATATATATATACACATAAAAGAAGTGAAAATAGATATCAATAGAACGAAAGAACATATGCAACTAAAATCATTTAATCCGATCATCTTCCACCTTAAAAATCAACAAAGATAAATATTCCACGCCTTCATCAATACCTAATCTACGCCTTCACCGCACAAACACACACACACACAATAGTGGGATAGGGGCTCACGGGCTTCTGGTAGTAGTGAAAAAGTGAGGGCCCCAGAAATCTATTGCGCTTCTCGAGAACCTCATCAGCCCGAGGGCCGTTGTACGGCTTCGGCTCGTAATCGAAAGGCGGCAGCCGCGGGGGAGCGGCGGCGGAGGAGAAGCCGCGGTGCAGTCCGACATAGGCGCTGCAAAGCCGCCGCCTTGCATGATTTTTGATGAATAGTCCACCCAAAAGCTTCCTTCCCAGCCCCATGAAAGATGATATTCACAATCACAGACACGAATTAGAATTCTTTGAATGAGAGTGGTGTGTAATAGTGTAGTATTTTAAGGAAGGGGGGCTCGGAGAAATGGTGAGGTGGATAGTGGTGATGGATTACAGTCAGCTCTAATCAAAACAAAAGATTCTCCAACTCTACTTCTTCCTTCCCATCCCATCCATCGCTCTCTACTCATTATTTTACTATTATTACAAATTACTGCATCCTGTCTTATTGTCTGTTATTATTCGATATGAATATTTATAAAAAAAACACACACACATAAATTAAATAACAAATTTTAAAGGGTTGATAATTTAATTAAATTAATTAATTTTAAATATTAAATCTAACATGTTGAATAGTACGAAATGATAATTAACACATAAATCAATGGGAGTGTTGCGTGGACGTCGGTAAAATTGATAGATTAGTTGAAATTAAATATATATAGATAAAAAAAAATAAGTATATAGCATGAGAATTAAGATCCTAATTAACACGCGCGAGACAAAATATACTACACATTTTGAGCAAACGAGAACCGTGCAAGAAAAAGGAACAACTCCCTAATGTAATGCAACCCCTCCTATAAAAAGCAAAAGCTGGATGCATCGAGCTGCCTAGCTTAATTAAACGAAGAAAAGAGAAAGAAAAGAAGAAGAAGCATTAATATATATATATATATCTATATATAATTAAGAAATACTAGTAGTATAATTGATAATGGCAAGGCAGGTTGGAGTGTTAACGACGTTTGCATTCATCTTCATGATTGCGATGATGATAGTGAGTGAATGTGTAGCGATCGAAAACGAAACCGAGTCGCAGAATGCAACCAGAGAGCCCGTCGACCCCTTTGGAGATTTTGAAATTCCCCAAGATAACAGATCCATTGAAGACATGCTTGGTGGTGCTGGTGCTGGTGCTCATAACACAACCGGTTCAGGAGTCCTCCTCTGATCATAACTGAACCGGCAACCCACCACAGGCTCGCTCGCTCCCTCGATCGGCCTATATATTTCAGACCGGTGGGGACTCATGATTAATCCGGCCCGATCCCTTGATATCAATTAATGCATGCATTGGTTATATAATTGTCGTTATTCTTTTTTTTTGATTGAATAAGCTTAGGTAGCAGTATAACGTACAAAATAATGGTCCAGTTTTTGAGTTAAGTGCCATATGATTTCATGTCTTGTGCTATTGTTTTTCTTTTTGCATGTTTGGTTATTTTGTTGTGCATGAGTCAATGGTGTGTGTAATATGCATGGTAAATTCTCTTAACATTTTATTTGTTTTTAATACGTAAGATTTTTAAACGTTATTTATTTAATCTAGAAATTTAAATTGTTTTTTCTGCATTAATGACATTTACGTGACAAACGAGGCACACTCAAAACAATTTCGTTTCAATTAAATTAAACGACGTCATTATGTGGGAAGGGGAGCAGCCGCAGGGGTGGGTGAGAGAGATGGATTGAAGTGATTTTTTTTCTTTCTTTTTAAAAAAAAAAACAATAATTATAGCCAGTCAAACAAGTTATACCCTTAAAATCAGTTTTCCATAAATTAAAGTGTTCTTTTTATTATTAGTCAAACCATATTAAATGGGTATTCATCTTAAGAATGATTTATACAATGACATAATACATGATATCATATTAAACAGGTTGTGAGCTTAGCGCATACTGCACACGATATCTTAGCGATCGACCACATTTTGTTATTGTAAAAATTGTGAAAATCTTAGTTTTATAAGATCTTAACGAATAATCAATTATTTAGTAATTACGTTTGAGACAAGGAAATAATTAAATAGATAGTTGGAGACAAAGAGTGAGTGATATATATATGCCGTCATTTGACATGCATGTTCAAAATGAATTTATATTAATTAAACCTATTAATCCCACCAAAAATGGTATATATATTTCTTGGTCACAAAGGTTTGAAGTTGATACATGATGATCTCAATCTCTATATCTAGTCTAGAGTAAAAAAGAAAACCTTGAAAGAAAATGGTCAAAAAAAAGAACCATTTTAAATGCATGAGGAATTGAATCAGTAAATTAAACATGCATTTAAATGGATGAGTCATTGAACCAACATGTAATTTTTCATATATATATGATCTACTACCGACTAACCAACAATCTTTTTATCTCTATATATGTATAGAGATGAGATCATGCATGCACATATTCTTATCTGTAAATAGATGAGATTGTGAACACCATCTACCCATAAAATTATATGGGAATACAATCATAATTATTTTTTCCCATGTTCTGAAAACTGAATGAATTTAGTGTCATTAACTAATTTATATCGTCATATTGAAATGAAACGTATGTGTATATAATATGCATTTAATCAAGCTTAAGATCATATAGATGGAGAGCAAAAACATTAATTAATAAGTTAGTTGTAAAGAATGGGGTGGGTTTTGATCGTTGTCTCAGTGATCGTCTTTGCTTACATACTTAAAAAATTGGTGGGCCCGAGAAACAAGAAGAGACTGCCCCCGGGGCCGAAGGGGCTTCCCATCTTGGGCCATTTCCACCTGCTGGGGAAGAATCCTCACCATGATTTGTATGACCTATCCCGAAAATATGGGGCTATAATGGGGTTGAGGTTGGGGATGGTGCCTGCGGTGGTGGTGTCATCTCCGGCAGCAGCTGAGCTGGTGCTCAAGACCCACGATCTCATCTTTGCCAGCAGGCCTACCATTGCAACCACGTGGCACATAACTTACGAGAGGAGGGACCTTGTTTTTGGGTCGTACGGGCCGTACTGGCGCGACATGCGAAAACTCTGCGTTTTGAAGCTTTTGAGTAACTACAAGGTGAGCCAGTTCGAGCCGACGAGGAAGGCCGAGGTGGGGCTTCTGGTGACTTCTCTGAAAGGGGTTGCTGAAAGAAATGAAAGCGTGAATTTGAGTGGGAGAGTGTTGGACGTGAATGCCGATATGAACTGCTTGATGATTCTTGGGAAGAAATTTTCCGATATGGATGTGAGCGGGAAAGGGTTTTTAGATGTGATTATGGAGGTGATGGAGATCAGCGCCAAGTTTAATATCTCCGATTACTTCCCACACATTGGGGTTCTTGATCTTCAAGGACTTAGTCGCAGGGCCAAGCGATTGAACAGGTTTTTCGACATATTCTTGGAGAGAATCATGGACGATCACGCCAAGAACAAGAATAGCAAGAGAGAGGAGGAGGACTTGATTGATACAATGATGGCGATTATGGAGTCTGGAGAAGCTGGATTCGAATTCGATCGCCGCCACATCAAGGCTATGCTCCTCGTATGTATCTCGATCTCTATCTCTCTGTCTATCTATCTATCTATCTATATATATATATATAATCTGATCTTCTCTAGCTGTAGCTAGTCAAATTAATTTTTACTATGAAAATCAAGCAGGATTTGCTGATAGGAGGAATGGATACCTCAGCAACAGCAACAGATTGGGCTATGTCGGAACTGATGAGGCATCCAGCAATTATGAAGAAATTGCAAGAAGAGATAGAATCGGTGGTGGGATTGGATGCAATGGTGGAGGAATCGCAGTTAGAGAAACTGAAATACTTAGAGTGCGTGGTGAAGGAAACGTTGCGTCTCCACCCGGTGTCCCCCCTCCTTATCCCTCACGAATCCACGGAAGACTGTGAGCTCCAAGGTTTTTACGTACCTAAAAAGGCAAGAATAATGGTGAACGTATGGGCTATCGGAAGGGATCCTGATGTTTGGGAAAACCCAAACTCTTTTAGCCCTGAGAGGTTCATCGGTAGAGATATCGACATGAGCGGCCGTTACTTTGAGCTTTTGCCATTTGGTGCGGGGAGGCGAGGCTGCCCTGGCCTGCAACTGGGCCTCACCCGCGTCAAATATTTGCTGGCGCAACTGGTTCATTGCTTTGATTGGCATCTCCCACATGCTACCACCCCAGCTGACGTCGACATGACTGAGCATTTTGGTTTGGTCACTTCTCGAGCCAAATCTCTTGTGGTTCGTCCCACCTATCGACTGCGCTATAACTCTGCTGCTGCTTAATTAGGTACCTGTTTAGTGTGTGCATGCCATGCATGCATTATGTAATAATATACATGGAGCGATTGAATACGTCGTCGCTTCAGTGTCGCACTTATTATGAAATAAAATCTCTCTTTTTCCTTTTTTTATTTTATTTTTAAATGAGTTCTTAAAAATTCTCTATTTCTATTCTTAATCATGGTTGGTACATACCACTAAATTATTTCATGTCTAATGTAACGGTATGTGAAAAATGAGTAAATAACATAGTACTAATCTGTTGGCCAAGATCAACAACCAAAGGTAGAAGAAAAATCAAATAATGTGAGAGAACCTCAAAAAGATGGATGAGAAAATTTTGCAGAAAAGTAAGGTTTGGAAGATGATTGTATTGCTACTACTATCCGTCCAAAAATATTACTCTCATAAATACTACATAGATGAAGAATCTAGATAATCTAGTTAATATCTTAGGGAAACTAAAAAGGACTCATAAAACGAGAAGGTAATAAAGAGATTACAAGCATGACATTATGACATTTAATTTCAAAAAAGCAACTTTAAATTCCAATACTCCCCCTTAAAGTGATTTTTTGAAAATTAATCCCAACTTAGAACGCAGGAACTCAAACGACTTCTTAGGGAGTGGCTTTGTAAAGATGTCGGCAACATTTTCTTCACTCCGCACTTCCAATGTTTTGATTGTACCATCAAGAACTTTTTCTCGAACAAAGTGGTGCTCAATCTCGATGTGCTTGGTTCTTGCATGACACACGGGATTGTTTGCAAGTTTGATGGCACTTTGGTTATCACCAAAAATTGAGTTGGTTTGAGTACTGAGGCATTGAGGTCTTCAATTAGCCATTGTAACCAAACACATTTTTGAGTAGCGAGTGCAGCGGCTTTGTATTCCGCCTCGGTGGTTGAAAGCGAAACTGAACCTTGTTTCTTGCTGCACCAAGAAACACTTGCATTACCATAAAGAAACACGTAACCTGATGTCGATTTTCTATCATCCAAGTCTCCACCAAAATCTGCATCTGAGAACCCGCTTAGGAGAATATCAACATTCTTCTTGTAAAACAAACCCAAATCTGAAGTAGAGTTGACATACTTCAAGATCCTTTTTGCATCTTCAAAATGAGGATTACGTGGTGACTGCATAAATCGGCTAACATATCCAACAGAGAATGCAATATCGGGCCTTGTTATAGTTTCAGATTAGGAAGAAGTGACCCTTCCTCACGCCTAAGTTTCAGATTTGTTTCAAGAGGAGTGGAGCAGATTTTTCTTTGATTTACTTCAAAGCGAACAACTAACTTCTTGGCATAGCTTTCTTGGGACACAAAAATTCCATTCTTGTAATTTTTCACTTCCAGACCGAGGAAATGATTTAGCTCTCCCAACTTCTTGATGTCGAACCTTATCGCAAGCTCGTCTTGGAGCTTTTCAACTTCCTTTTCATTATTTCCTGTTATTATCATATCATCCACGTACAAAAGAAAAACAACATGCAAGCTCCCTTATTTCTTAACAAATAAACTTGAATCTGAATCTGATGCAATATAGCCGCAAAAAAGCAAGTATTCAGAAATCTTACCGTACCAGCTCGTGGAGCTTGCTTGAGTCCGTAGAGAGCTTTCTTAAGTTTGCACACGTAATCTGGATGCAAGTTGGACACATAGTCGGGTGGTTGCTCCATATAGATGTCTTTATCGATTTCTCCATATAGGAAAGCATTCTTCACGTCTAGTTGCCACAGCTTCCAATCATGATGTGCTGCCAAGGCTATTACCAATCCAACTGAAATGATTTTGGCCACGGGACTGAAAGTTTCTTCGTAGTCTTCACCATATTTTTGTGAGAAGCCTCGAGCAACCAACCTTGCTTTATACCTGTCTATGCTCCCGTCAGCTTTCCTCTTAATTTTGTATACCCATTTGCACGTAACAGGCTGTACGTCTTGCGGCTTTGGAACGAGACTCCATGTCTCATTTTTCTCAAGCGCATCCATTTCGGCATCCATTGCAAGCTCCCACTCTCTATTCCCTTTAGCTTCTTCAAACCTGGAGGGCTCTTCATCGTCAATAGGGCCTGAGAAGAAGCAAGAGAATGTAGTGATAAAATCTTCATCCCTATAGCGAGATGGTCGGGCTGTAGTTCTTCTAGGTCGTTGCGAGATATTCATCTCCGTCGAGCTATGTTGTTGCGAACTCCCCCTATCACTTTGTTCTTCCTCGATGATCAGCGGAGATGAATTAGTTGGAGCAGTGCTTGAAGGCAATTCCACGATCTCTTCCACTTGAGTGTTTTCTTTGTTCAGCCCATCATTTTTATAATATGATGAAACTTCATCAAAGATGACATCCCGTGATACGAGACACAAGTGAGTGTTTGGATCCATGCATTTCCATCCTTTTTTCCTTTCATGATATCCAACAAAGATGCATTTCTTTGCCTTTGCATCAAGTTTGGTCCTTTTTGATTCGGGCACATGAGCATAATAGATGCAACCAAATACTTTTAAGTTCTTCACATTAGGCTTTTCTCCAAACATCAATTCATGTGGGGATTTCATGTTATTTGGAGAAAGAGACATTCTATTAATTACATATGAAGCACATTTCATACCTTCCGCCCATAAAAATCTTGGTAAGTTTTTGGAATGTAGCCAACTCTTACAAGTCTCTGTCAAGTGCCTAATCTTCCTTTCGGCTACGCCATTTTGTTGTGGTGTCTCTGCACAAGAAAATTCTCGTCTTAGCCAATTTTGACGACAAAAGGACAAGAACTTCTCCGAAGTGAACTCTCCCCCATTGTCTGTTCGAAGTCGTTTGATTCTTGAATCAAGCTCTCCTTCAACCAACTCCTTGAATTCTTTGAATATGCTAAAAACATGTGACTTGTGTTTAATAAAATAAATCTAAGTATATCTGCTGAAGTTATTAACAAAAATTAGCATATAAGAATATCCTGATAGAGAAGGAGTTCTTGTTGGTCCCATTACATCACTGTGAACAAGCTCCAATGGAGCTTTTGATCGAGAAGATGATTTCTCGAAGGGAAGTCTATGAGCCTTCCCATATTGACATCCTTCGCAGATTTCACCGTCACCAAAATTAGTTAAATTTGGTAACCCATTTACTAGATTCTTTGTTACCATGACCTTCAGTTTATCCATGTTTATATGGCCTAATCTAGCATGCCATAGACGTGTATTTTCGTTGCTACTCATCTTATTTATATATGAGCTAGAGGCCGATAAAACAAATAAATCATTCACTCTCTTACCAGTATGGACAACATCCGCCTTAAGCATTTGAATGTTCTTCAAAAACTTCACACCATCTGGCCCAAAGTGTCCAGCATCCACCGCATTTGCAACTGAAAATAGATTCTTCTTCATTCCAGGCACATGATACACACTTTGGAGTGTAATCGAATCCTCGCGTTCACCGTTTATAACTATTGTGCCCTCATTTTTCACGTGATGGACCGTATTGTCTGCTGTCACAATGGCGTCGCAACCATTGTATTTTTGGATGGTGGAAAATTTGGATTGATCTCCAGTAAGATGATGACCACAGCCTGAGTCGACAATCCAGTCGTCCTCGAATTTGATCGATGCCAAGACATCTACTTGTCTTGTTTCCTCCATAAAGCATTTTCCCCAATCTTCTTCTTCAATTTTTTCAGTATCGACCATATTTCCTTCATTCAGTTTCGTCCGACAGAACTTCTTGATATGCCCGATTCTTCCGCATCGATAGCATTTGAAAACCTTTTTGTTTCTAGGTGATTCTTCTTTTCTTTCATTTGAGTTGTTGACGTTCTGTTTTCCTCTGGAATTTTTCTGCTGCGAGAAAAATTTCTTTTTCGCCAAAAGAGCATTGCTTTCTCCTTCCGTCAAGGAGACATATGCCATCTGTTTAGCTAACATCTCTTGTGAGGAAAGTAAAATTTGAAATTCTTCTAATGAGGGTTGTGTAGCCCATCCTTGTACCGACGTAACATAAGGAATGTATTACGACTTTAATCCTCAAATGATGTATCTCCTAACTCGTGCTTCAGAAATCGCTTCTTCTGGATTAAGAAGAGATATTTCCGAAGACAAATTCTTGACTTTCAGGAAGTATTCACCAATAGAAAGATTTCCTTGCGTGGTGTTCGCGAGCTCATTCTCTAAAATCTGCAGGCGAGTTTCGTCTTTCTTGTTAAATAGCATGTTGATGGTTCTCCAGATTTCATTTGCCGATTTTCAGCTCATGATATGATCAAATAGGGAGTGAGATATTGATCTTTTCAAAAAGAACTCCGCATTTGCATTTAGTTGCTTCCACTTCTTGAGTGCTTCGGCATTTTCTGGTCTGCCGCTTGGAGCATCGATGTTGCCTCCATTGACAACATTCCAAGGTCTTCACCAACAAGGTAGGACTCCATATAAGTCTTCCAAACTCTGTAGTTTGACTGATTCAGGAGCTCGATCCCCAGTCCGCTAACACGTCCACTCGAATCCATTTCTTAAGATATCGATTGAATCTTCCACAAGAGATCTTGTCACACGATTTGTCAGAACTCTTCTGGCTCTGATACCATGTGAAAAATGAGTAAACAACAGAGTACTAATCTGTTGGCCCAAGATCAACAACCAAAGGTAGAAGAACAATCAAATAATCTGAGAGAAACTCAAAAAGATGGATGAGAAAATTTTGCAGAAAAGCAAGGTTTGGAAGATGATTGTATTGCTGCTACTATCCGTTCAAAAACATTACACTCTCATAAATACTACATAGAGGAATAATCTAAATAATCTAGTTAATATTTTAGGGAAACTAAAAAGGACTCATAAAACGAGAAGATATTAAAGAAGTTACAAGCATGACATTATGAAGTTTAATTTCAAAAAAGCAGCTTTAAATTCCAACACGGTATACTCTAATTAAATTATAAAATAATCTACTATTACAGTGGATCATTATTTCACAATTAAGACAAATTAAACTATTA
This sequence comes from Leonotis leonurus, assembly GCA_026898415.1. Taxonomy (NCBI): domain Eukaryota; kingdom Viridiplantae; phylum Streptophyta; class Magnoliopsida; order Lamiales; family Lamiaceae; genus Leonotis; species Leonotis leonurus. The sequence goes on from JAPKLX010000036.1 coordinate 2,873,728, forward strand.
TTATGGGCTAGCTCATCTTTTAAAAAAATAATATCCTTTGTTTCATATAATATTAACTTTTTATCCCATCCTTTAAAAATTACAAAATTATATAGCTAGCATTTAATTTTATAATGACTTTGTAGATTAAGAGTTATTTCCGACATCTTAAGAGCAGCTGCAGCGGTGGGCAAGCGCGCGCGCCGGGCAGCATTGGGGGGAGGGGGGGGCGCGCACCCGGGCATGAAACCCCCATTGCGGGTGCTCCGGGCGGTCGCTGGGGATGGCTAATGTGAGACGGGCGCGCGGGCGCGCGCTCCGCGCGGGTTCACCGCTGCGGGTGGCCCGGGCGCGCGCCCCACCCCCTTTTTTAATTTTTTTTTTCGTTTTTTTATATATATATTTTTTTATAAATTCATCTATAAATACAACATTCCAATCCCACATTTTCACACATCTCATTTATCCTCCAATCTTTCAAACATATCCACTCACTACTCATTTCATACACTTACCAAAAAATATCATGGATGATGAATTCAATTCGTTCTTACTCCGAAGTGGGAGCCAAGGTGCAAGCTCCGACAACCAAAGCTCGGACAACAATTCGTCCGGCAATTATTCAAGCCAAAATTCACCCTACATTCCCTCGCCCTATATTCACTCCCCTCAAACTCAAATTAATTTCTCACTTTCACAATTCAACCCTCTTCTTTTTTCTACTCCTTCTTACCCCGGCCAAACTTATTCCGGCCAAACTTATCCCGGGTTTCAACTTCCTCCCTACGCACCCCAATTCGGTTCACAACCGTCTCCTACATTCTCAACCTCCTCAACCGGCCGACAACAATCCGATGAAGTCGGAGAAATCAACTTGAATGATTCTTTGGAGGAGGGTACGGACGAGCCTCTTGCTCACTCCCAAAGCAAGAGTTCGGGTCGTCCCAAAGGTGATCAAGCCTACACCGAGGCCGACGACATCATACTTTGTCACACTTGGCTCGACACAAGCCAAGACCCTATCATCGGCAACAACCAAAAGGCTGAGGCCTATTAGAAGCGCATCACCGACTCCTTCAACCGTCAAAACTCGTCGAGGCCTCGCCAACTTCGACAATTGAAGTGTCATTGGCAACGTATCCAAAATTTGACACGGGAGTTTTGTGCGATTTACAACCGGTGCTCGGATCGATGGGCAAGCGGCAACTCCGACTACGACGTCTATCAAAAGGCGTTGGCGGAGTACAAACAAATGAAGAACGCCAACTTTAAATATCGGCATTGTTGAGAGATTTTGCGGAACACGCAAAAGTTCCAACGCGTTGTTCCGGACACCTCCTCCAACAAACGGGGGAAAAACAATATGGGAGAAGGCTTCACGAGCGACTCCACCCAAGGTGGTGAAGCCCAAACCGAACCCGAGGAACGTCCGATGGGGACGAAGGCGGCGAAGAGAAAAGCCAAAGGTAAAGCCTCCGCCTCCGACTCCGCCCCCGCCCCCGAACAAACGACCGAAGCGTTGGATGCCTTGAAATTAAGCTCCAACGCAATATCAACCTTCACGTACGAAACAACAAAACTTGCTTATTGGAAGATCTTGATGAAGGATACGTCGAGGATGACTCCCGAGCAACTCGAGATGCACAACAAGATGTCTGCACAAATTAAGAATAGGTTTGATTTCGGTCTAGATTAGTGTTTTAATTATGAAGTATTGTAATTTTCAATTTCTAGATTAGGGTTTTAATTATTAAGTATTGTAATTTTCAATTTCTAAATTAGGGTTTTAATTATTAAGTATTGTAATTTTCAATTTCTAAATTAGGGCTTTAATTATTAAGCATTGTAATTTTCAATTTCTAAATGAGGATTTTAATTATTAAGTATTGTAATTTAATTTTTTTTATTTTTCGTTTTTTTAGTTTTTTTTCCGTTTTATGAAATTTATAATTAAATAAAATAAAACATATTAAAATTTAAATACATATTTATTAATTGAAATTTGTAATTATAAATTAACAAATTAAATTAATACAAATTCAATCATTCTATAATGATTAGTAGAGTTTCCCAAACCCCAAAGTGTGAAACCCCCAGCAACCTACCATCAATCTCCCAAACCCCACCCTTCAAAAGTTCTATTTAATTACAAAAATGCCATCCAACCCCATTTTTGCCAACCCCAAGCTGCCCGCCACTGCGGATGCTCTAACGACTTCATTTCAATTTTATGTAATTCTAATCTGGACAAATATTAAAATAGTCCTTTTTCAGAAACAATGATTAATAATAGTTATACGTATATAAAAAAGGAGTTCTTTTTAAAAATATTAGATTAAATTATCTTTTTATTTTATTTTGCATGTTTTTGAATTTTAAACATTATTTTCTATATAACACACGAATCTTGTGATCTTGTGAACTCGAAGTCGTGAGAATCATGAGTTTGTATACAATTCTTGTATAACACACGAATCCCACGACCCCGAGCTCGCGGGATTCGTGTGTTTGTACATATTAAAACACACGAACTATATACAAAAAGTTAACACTACAAAAAAAAATTATTTTAGCAACGAAATTTTTTCGTTACTAAAACAAGAAATTCCGTTACTAAACGTTTTAGTAACAGATTTGTAACGGATTTATCCGTAGTAATATCGATGGTTGCTAGAAAATTTAACAACGGAATGAATTCCGTTACTATATATAACAACGGAATTGTAACGGAATTTTCGTTTTTAGAATGGTTTTTTCTATTTTAGTAACGGAACTGTAACGGAAAATTCTGTTACTAAATTTTTAATAACGGATAATTCCGTTACTAAAATTTTACAAAAATTCCGTAACAATTCCATTGTCGATCCGTTAAAATTTAGAAACGGAAAATTTTTCCGTCACTATTCCGTTGCTATATAATGCATTTTTTGTAGTGTAAAACACACAAATCCCGCGAGCTCTGGGTTGCAAAATTCATGTGTTTGTACATATTACATAGAAACAAACGAATCCCACGATCCCGAGCTCGCGGGATTCGTATGTTATCATTATTTTATTTATGTGAAAATTAAATAACATTTAACAAGGGTAAATTAGTCTATTTTTTTAAAAAATGACTATTATTTATCTTTTTTTATTGGAAATATTATTTTTTTATATTTCATTAAAAAAAGAGTTATTTTACTCTATTAACTCATTTCCAATTATCAAAATAATACTACTTCCGTTTCTTAAAAATATGCACCATTTAACCCGACACATGTTTTAATAAAATGTTATTGACTTAAAAGATAGTGGATATTTGGACCCACAAAAAGGTATTATTAAGTGTTTCAATTGTAGAAAGTGAATATTGAGACTCACAAAATATATTATTAAGTGTTTCAATTGTAAAAATTACATGTTTTTAAGTGAAATAAAGGTGAGATCATGTTCATAAATAGAAGGAAAAATGCATCTTAAGGAAGGTAAGTAGCAATTATTTATATTTTTATTGGCACCACAGCCGGTTTGGTATCGGTGACATAAGTCAACTTTTCATTGCCAGGAATAGCTCCTAGCTAGGTAGAGACAAGGTTAGATAATTTCCCAGTGAAAAGTAATAGTAATACACTCCTATAAATACGTGATGATCTAAGTCAATCGATTGTGACACGTTGCATAGACAACTTTTTCATGTAGAGCATGAAAGAAATCTTTTGAAAAGCAGACTTTATTCATAAAATTTTAAAATAACTACAACAATATTCTCGAACAGTACAGAGACACATGTGTAACTATTATTAATGTTACAAAATTTTAAATACATAACACAAAATATTATTTAATAATTATGCTTTTAAATGTCATTAAAATTTATTAGTATAAATCCTATTTCTTTGTTTAATTTCTAAAAAAATTTGTAACATTAGTATTTGTGTGTTATTCTAACTTGAGTTTTTTCAGTATTAGAGACCACTATTTTACCTAACTACTGATCATCAGGCTATCTCACAAAGGGATAACTTCTTAAGGGTTTCAAAGATATTATGTGTAAGCTATTGTTTACATGTATAGCACGAGAATTAAATCATTAACGTTATTTAATAAACTCAACTTGCTAAAATATATAATATATTTCCAATTCTCATCCATTTTTATGAAATTAAATTCAAATAACCCGTTAGATGATTATCCTATTAAAATTGAAGTTTTGTTAAATTCATATGCAGCTAATTTTCCTCCCATCATCATTGACTTTCTATTTATAATTTTAGCTAGCTAGCTAGGTTGCACCATAATATATTAATATTCATGCTTCTGCATGTGGAATCTAAGATCTTTCATTTATGATCGGGAAAAGTGAGTTAGAAGTTGTTTAACTAAAGTTATTTTAAAAGTTTATAAAATATCATATTCTAAATGTTTATAAGTTGTTAAAATGTTTGATTAAATCAACTTATAAACTCTTTAAATAATGACTAAAAAAGATATTACTCATTTTGTAAAAACTCCCTATTTTTTTTAATACTTGTAATAACAACATATTGTAATCCATGGAAGAGTGTGAGCTCCAAGGTTTCCATATACCTAAGAAAGCAAGAGTAGTAGTGAACGTATGGGCTATCGGAAGGGATCCCGATGTTTGGGCTCCTAACTCTAACTCTTTTAGCCCTGAGAGATTCATCGGTAGCGATATCGACATGAGCGGGCGTTACTTTGAGCTTCTGCCATTTGGTTCGGGGAGACGAGGCTGCCCCGGATTACAACTGGGGCTGACCCGAGTCAAGTTGGTGCTTTGATTGGCATCTCCCAATTGGTACCAACCCAGCTGACGTCGACATGACTGAGCATTATGGTTTGGCCACTGCTCGAGCCACATCTCTTGTGCTTCACCCTAACTATCGACTACGTTTTAACTCTGCTTAATTATATAGTTCGATCGATATATGCGTCGGTCTCATCGTTGTTTCTCTTCAGATCATAATAGCAGCAAATAAAAGATATATCCATGTTTAACTTGATGTATGTTGGTTTTTAGTGCATGCGTCGTTGTAATGTCGTACTTATTATGAAAATAAAAATCTCTTTTTTTCTTTTCTTTTTCTTTTTCTTTATATATATATAGTTCAAGAGCATGCATGGCCGTGCAATAATAAGTTGTAATAAGAGAACATTTGAAAAAATCAACTCATATTTGTTGGGAATTCTTGACTTCATCTAATGATACGCAGCGGAATTATCAGTCAAGAATTAGATCTAGATCTATAATCGATTACGTAGTCGAGCCTATAAAGAAGTAAGATTGAATACTTACCGATCAGAACGCTTCCATGAACTCCTGCAGCTGTAGAATCCACTACTATGGTATCCACGTGCAATCCAGCCCGATGCAGGAACAATTCCCCGGTACAGAGGTTCACAGAGAGAACGCTAGGAATTCTCTCTAGGAACTGACGGCAGTTCTGTAATCCTTTCTATGACTTCTATTATGAATATGAGTGTATTATTTCTTATAAATAATATTGACTATAAACCCTAGGTCCAATTGGCCCATATACTGAAGTATGCTTTATTAATTAATAGCCCAATAATTAATTAATCAAAGCTCATATATCCAATATATCCTAATCTAGTCCACAAGATACTAAAATATCTTTCAATCTCCCACTAGCATTAGATAACATGCCGTGCACTATGCTTGTACCATTGGTCGGACCAAAATACACTTGAAAGTGTGACCCAATAGGCCCCCACTATCGACGATGATCTAATCAAAGTTTGCACAAAACTCCTAGACTGCGTTGTGCAGCGAACTCGATATATGGCGGACGTTTACGTGGATTCTGTAAACAACCTTTATATGAAGTTTGAGTAATATCCTTTCATTCGCGACACACTCGATTAAGCCTTGGATCTGTCATGTGTCTATCCAAATAGCTTAATCATTTGTTCTCACCTTTATTATACGACCCATATGATCATATTCAATTACTCTAATTGAATATATCCTTGCATTGGCCAATGCCTTCAGTCGAATAATATAGAGAAACTGAGTGCTCAATCTCTCGAAATTCCAATCGAGGAATGAATCTCAATCTTGGCTCATCTACCATTTTCAATTCATCTCATGACGCACCCAATCCAAGCCGTGTCTTGCCACTTGCAAGCATTGTCTTGGTCAAAGTACACCACTCAACAAACAAAATGAGCAATGACCTCAAGTCAAAGGACTATTACATACTTCATACACTAATAAATCGTAGACACTGAAACAAACGATTTAATAGTTGAGTATACCAATACTCTCCAAAGTATCCATGTGTCCATCACGGATATCAAATATCTCGTAGTTGTGAGAACCACTACGTTCTCTAATAACATGATGCAGACCACATGCCAACCTATAACATATCATCAATATCCCATTCTTGATGATCATTGGTTGGGGTTATTTTAGAATTTACACTCTATCATTTATGTCTCACACCATCAATGACAGTGAAAATTCAAGGGAACAAGTATGAGAATAATATCAAACATTTAAAATAATAAACTCCATAAATGCACAAAACCCATAGAAAATCAAATTTCATAAAATGTGATCAAGTAAATATGTCTTTACAATACAAAGTTTCTTAAGACATATAAACTAAAACTCCCACTAAATCAAAGCCAACTACCAACATGTCTAACACCCAAGTCATCAAAATGCTTGTTGTGTTTCGCAATACACAACGGCTTGGTGAAAGGATCAGCTAAGTTGCCGTCAGTGGGTACTCTTTCTAATTTAATACTGCCCATTTCTACTATCTCTCGAATCAAATGATATCTCCTTGGAACGTGCTTGTTCCTGTTCGTGGCTCTCGGTTCTTTCGCTTGAGAGACCGCACCAGTGTTGTCACAATACAACGGTATGGAGTTGCTTGCACTTGGAACAAGGTCCAATTCTTTGACAAACTCTGACAGGGCAACCGCCTCCTTGGCAGCTTCAGATGCAGCAATATACTCGGCTTTGGTAGTGGAATCGGCATTCGTGCTCTGTTTGGAACTATTCCAACTCACTGTTCCACCATTGAGGATGAAAACGTATCCAGACTGAGACTTATAGTCATCATGGTCCGTTTGAAAGCTAGCATCAGTGTACCCAGTAACTGATAGCTCTGGCTGTCCACCATAGACTAAGAAGTAATCTTTAGTACGCCTGAGGTACTTAAGAATAGTCTTGACAGTTTTCCAATGCTCCTCACCGGGATTTTGCTGAAATCTGCCTATCATGCTTAGTGCATAGGCCACATCGGGCCTAATACTTATCATGGCATACATGATTGACCCTATAGCCGAAGCATATGGAATCCTCTTCATGCGATTTTTCTCCTCTTCATTAGAAGGACAATCCTTCTTAGATAGGATGATGCCATGTCCCATAGGCAGAAATCATTTCTTGGAATTCTCCATTGAGAAGCGCCTAAGCAATTTGTCTATATAAGTGGACTGTGATAATCCTAATAATCTATTGGGTCTATCCCGATAGATCTTTATCCCAAGGATATAAGAAGCATCACCTAAATCTTTCATCATGAATGATTTAGAAAGCCAATCTTTCACGGATTGCATCATGGATCGTTTATTTCCCATGATTAATATGTCATCGACATATATCACAAGAAAAACAACACATCCATTTTGGCGTTTATTATAGACGCATGGATCCTCTTTGCTTCTAACAAAATCAAACGATTTGATTGCCTTATCAAAGCAAATGTTCCAACTCCTTGATGCTTGCTTAAGTCCATAAATGGACTTCTTTAGCTTGCATACTGCATTTGGCCTTTCATCGGATATAAAACCTTCGGGTTGTGTCATATAGACATCCCCTTCTAATTCTCCATTGAGAAGCGGTTTTCAGATTTTAAGGCTTCATGCCACATCACCGAGTCGGTGCCCGACACCGCTTCGGTATAAGTCTTAGGTTCGTCGTCATCCAACTCGACTTCATCATCTTGGTTCTGAACCATTAGATTTAGTCTTTCGGGTGCACGGCGATTTCCCTGAGACCTATTGAGTTGGTTTTGCGTTGTTCTAGGCTGCTCATTCTGAACGTGAGTAGGTTCCTCCGTGTTGAGGATATTCTCAAGAATTTCACCATGATTTTCCTGAGGTGGGGATGCGTTAGAAATGATCTCCATCTCTACACGCGTCGGACTCATTGACGCATCTCATTGTCTTGAGGTGACCCTCCAATAGTCATTTCCCCTCCCAATAGATCGTCAAATACTCCCACTGAATTCATGTCCACTCCATTGGACAATCCTTCGTCCTGTATGTTGCTTTGTGATTCTTGAATTTCTTCAAGGTCTATCTTACTATGACCTTGTTCCTTAGAGATGTAAGAATCTTCAAGAAACGTCACATTCCTGGACACGATCACCTTGTGATCTCCAGGTGAGTAGAGTTCGTATCCTTTAGTTTCCTTAGGATATCCCACAAAATAATATTTCTCACTTTTAGTTTCCAACTTGTCAGTCATCATCTTTTTAACATACACAGGACAACCCCAGGTTCGTGCATGATAAAGACTTGGCCTCTTGCCACACCATAATTCATATGGTGTTTTGTCAACTGACTTAGAATGAACCCTATTCAGAATATAAGCTGCTCTAAGTAAAGCATGACCCCAAAGGAATAAAGGGAGACTTGTGAAACTCATCATGGATCGAACCATATCCAATAAGGTTCGATTTCTCCTCTCGGACTCTCCGTTCAGCTGTGGTGTTCTAGGAGGAGTCCAATCTGACCGGATTCCATGTGATTTCAAGTAATCAAGAAACTCATGGCTCAAGTATTCCCCTCCTCGATCTGATCGAAGACGTTTGATACTTTTACCAAGTTGTTTCTCGACCTCTAACTTAAACTCTATAAATTTTTCAAAGGCCTCCGATTTGTGTCTCATAAGATACACGTATCCATACCTAGAAAAATCGTTAGTAAAAGTAATGAAATACGAATATCCACCTCTTGCTTGAGTTGAAAATGGTCCACACACATCTGAGTGTATCAACTCTAGCAATTCTTCGGCACTTAACCCTTTCCCAAAAAAAGGTTTCTTAGTCATCTTACCTTTAAGACAAGATTCACAAGCACCGTATGACTCAAAGTCGAAAGGTGTGAGATAGTCTAACTTTCTCAATCTTGCGATTCTCTTCTCATTGATATGACTAAGTCTGCAATGCCAAAGATAAGTAGCACTCACATTACTTATTTTAGGTCTTTTATTTTGTACATTGAGAATATTTCGTCCGCATTCAAGAATATATAAACCATTCATAAGAGACGCATTTCCATAAAATGTCTCATTACGATAAAAGGTGCATCTACCGTTTCCAAAACGGAAGGAAAATCCCTCAATGTCTAACATAGGAATGGAAATAATATTCTTCGAAATCGAAGGGACAAAATAGCAGTCATGCAGATCTAGTCTATATCCCGACGGCAGATCCAATCTATAGGTTCCCACGCGTTCAGCAGCAACTCTTGCTCCATTTCCCATGCATAAGTCAACCTCCCCGGGTCTCACTTTCCTGCTATTACTTAGCCCCTCCACATTTTTACAAATGTGCGAGCCACAACCGGTATCCAATACCCAGGAATGTGAATTATTAATAGACATATTTGTCTCAATGGTAAATATACCTGATCCATCAGCCAATGCACCTTGTACACTGAGCTTTGGACAGTCTCTCTTCCAGTGCCCACTCTCGTGACAGTGAAGACACTGATAATCCATGGTCTGCGCCTCCAAGGCCAAACGCAATTTTCTTAACCAATCCGGAAAGTCTGACCCAGTCAACTTATCAGATTCAACCAAGCAATTAAACATAACAGAAGATATTTTATCTGAACGAAAATATAGAAAAGCAAATTAGAACAGAGTAAACAAAGATCACATTTGTATCACTAATCAAACAAGAATTTAATTGTTCTGATTAGCTCCCACTAATTTTAACATATAATGCACCCCCAAATGAAAAATATGGATTTAGATCAGATATAATCTTAGTGGTCCAAGATCCAAGTCAATAATATTGCAGCCTCTGCTTTGGCTGATGACCACAATACTATCACTCGGTAGGCCTCCAAGCCAATTGCATCCCTAATTTGTAACAATCAAAGTCAATACTATCACAGCCTCTGCTTTGGCTGATGACTACAACAATATCACTTATTTAGATTGTTCAACAAATTTGCAATTCTTGGTTTATTGATCAACTCAATATGCGTCCACTAATCATTCTGCTCGCTTTGGCGTGTCAGAATGACCAAGCAAGTCAACCCCATCACACGATGCTTACATGCACCTATGAGTGAGCCTCAGCCTCGTCGATTTGGGAGCAAGCACTTTGGTGCAAATACTCTTGGACGAAGAGGCCATGGATCTCAAACAATTATGATGGACGACGCGTTTGTTTATAAACAAGACTTGTATTATGTGGGGAAAAATATGTGATACTAACTGCTCAATTTAATATCCAATATTAAATATATAACAATTACTGGGCGCCGCCTACCCAGGCATAAAATGTGGACCACACATATTGGGCACCGTCTACCCAAACATAATATTACGGACTACAAATATTGGGTGCCGCCTACCCAAACATATAAAATACGGTCTCTAACTACTATAGTTAAAATTCAAGCATAATATCAAATAGCATGCATAACACAAAAAACGGGCAAATAAGGCTCAACGAATAAATTCTTTAATCCAATTAAAGAATTTGATCTTCTAATTAAAAGTGGATTTAATATTTATATTAGTTCTAAATTAATATATATAATTAATTATTACTATTATTCAAAATAATAATAATAATTTTAATTTATTAATCCAATTAATACATTATTTATGTATCTGTATGTTATAATTGGAATTGTGATATTAATTCTAAATTAATATCTCGTCCAATGCAGCGAGATTTACCTAGCAAAAGTATCATTTAATAAATAATATCTAGGCCCACTTTACTGCAAATTGAACTTATAATCGGAAGTGAAGGGCTTTAGGATTCAATCCTTCATACATCATCACATAGCCCATCTGTAGAACCCAGTTGGTTTGGCCCAGCCCAGCCAAAATACTGCTCCATTCTGACAGTAGCCCTTTACGCAGCAATATGCGAGTGCGGCCAGCACAACACCATGCTGGTGAGGGCCTCGCTCGCCATTCCAGTTGCTTGCCCGATGTTGTGTACGTCCAACGTACAAAAGCAAATCGCAAACCAAGTTTGCTGCAGCCCCGCAATGTGTCAACCATTGAATATGCAGGTTGCTCTTCTGCCGCCGACAGCCCCCGTCGCCGCCGATTGCGTGCAAATTGATAGCAACAGTCGTGAACAACAGACTGCAGTGGTGAAAACGAGGCAACAACGACATATTTTGCAATTCCAGTTACATAAATGGATTTTCAAAATATTAATTTTGCAGATTAATTTCTAAAATTAATTCCAAAACTAATCACCAATTTAATTAGAACATAATCGATCATAAATCGAGAATCTCGCTCTAATACGACTATTGGGAATTCTTGACTTCATCTAATGATACGCAGCAGAATTATCAGTCAAGAATTAGATCTAGATCTATAATCGATTACGTAGTCGAGCCTATAAAGAAGTAAGATTGAATACTTACCGATCAGAATCCACTACTATGGTATCCACGTGCAATCCAGCCCGATGTAGGAATAATTCCCCGGTACAGAGGTTCACAGAGAGAACGCTAGGAATTCTCTCTGGAACTGACGGCAGTTCTGTAATCCTTTCTATGACTTCTATTATGAATATGAGTGTATTATTTCTTATAAATAATACTGACTTTAAACCCTAGGTCCAATGGGCCCATATACTGAAATATGCTTTATTAATTAATAGCCCAACAATTAATTAATCAAAGCCCATATATCCAATATATCCTAATCTAGTCCACAACATATTAAAATATCTTTCAATATTTTGTTTAAGAAGTGTTTTTCTTCTCTACTAAAGCAGTAAAGCATGACTACTTTTGGAAAGCATCATCTGTGAATGCATGCATGGGCCTTTTAGTGCATACTAGAATCCAAACTATATATAAGAGCCCATTGTAAAACTTGGGTAGCCCAACAAGAAAACATAAATGCTCACACTATAAAGTTTAGCCCATAAACAATTTTTAAAGTCTAGACGTCAATCAAATAAATAATTATCACGCAATTTCAGTTTAACTCAAAGTCTCTTAGAATCTAAACACTAGATTAGAAAATTTTCTTTCCTTATTTTTCTGTTAATGATTGATTTTATCCCCTAATTGATACTAGTTCAGTGTATGCAATTATTTATCTTCTAGAAATAACATAAGTAGTTGAGTTTAGTGATACACCAGGCAGCACTAATATGACGAGAGTACCCTCCCCGTCCGTACAAGCCGTGCAATATCCACGCGCGTGATTGGTACGCTGACTCGCCTTCATATAAATGCTGTATTCTACGCATTTCAATCCACCTGCTTCCGCTATCTGATTTCGCATCTCTTAAATTCAAATTTCGGGACTCCTCGTCGAAAACCCTAACGCTCTCCATCTCTCTCTCTACGTTCAAATCTTTCGCCGTACCTAACTTCGGCGATGAGGAAAGGAACCAAGCGTAAGACAACACACAAGGCCGGGCCTAAGAGCAAGGCCGCAGAGGATCAGACAAATGAGCCGAGCCAATCACCAGTTGAAGAGACTAACTCGGAAGAGCCCAGCCGCAATCCTGAGCCGGAGTCGACCAAAGCAGCAGCTGCAAAGGGTAGACGGAAGAGAGAAAAGGTTGCCAAGCCTGAAACCGAGACTGAGTATTTCCCCGAGAAGCGCAATTTGGTAAGGTTACAGTTTCGGCACAGGATTTGATTGATTAATTCGAAAATTTGCTCCTGTATATCGTGATTCACATGAAAATTTCGATTTACGTGTTGCTTCTGGAATTGAATTTTTGTCTACCTTTCCCTTAGCATACTGTTAATGTCTAAAGTACTGCCTTTCCAAATGTGACTTGGTCTCTGAAGTTTCTATGGAATTGGTGTAATTCCTCTCAATTAACAGATATGTGTTATCCTCGGTCATTATGTGGTTCAAAGACACGTGTACAAGTCCTTTTGTAATGGTTTTATGTGCTACTATGTGTTGTGCAGGAAGATCTCTGGATGCAGGTTTTTCCGGTAGGCACAGAGGTAAGAAACTGATTTTTACGTATAGTTTTAGCTAGAATTCCTCTTCTATGTTATTTTTGATGAAAAAGAGTTTTATATCCTTGTTCTACATAATTTTGATTGGCAGTGGGATCAGTTGGATACAGTGTACGAGTACAAGTGGAACTTTTCTAATTTGGAAGTGAGTTGCCTAAAATTCATATAGTCCAGTAGATCAAATTTTATGGCACGAGCTGGTGAGCAAGTAAAAGCAAGTAAAGGAATTGTAAGGTTAACATTGCTTGTGTTAATGTGGCAGGAAGCTCTTGAAGAAGGCGGAGAGTTACACAATAAGAAGGTCTATCTTTTTGGCTGTACAGAGCGTAAGTTTAGCCCATTGAACATAGATTCTTCCATTTCTAAAGTAGCTCGTGTATCCCAGAATGCGAAGTCTTATGTTCATGATACTAATTAACTCTCTCTATGGTTTTGTTGAATTTGAAGATCTCATAGTTCTCTTGCTAATATTTCTCACTAGTTTCATGCCTGCTTATTTATGCAGCTCAATTGGTCCCTCACAAAGATCAATCAAAAGTTACAATGATACCCGTTGTCGTTGCTGTAAGCCCCTAATTTTTCTCTGCACGTTTAGCATTTTGATTCTGTGTTTTTATTCTGTTCAACTGATCACACTCCATCAAAGTTAGACAAAAGTTGATCATTTATATTTTTGAAAATGATATCTTTCCTGCAAAAGCAATGTAATTCTAGATTATTTCACTCATGCGCTTTTTCTGCAATATTGAAAACCTTCAATATGGCTTCCAATTCACCACTAGTGGGGCATCTAATGATGTATAATGTAATTTCAGTGATATGCGTTTTCCTACGATCTCTGCTTTCAATAAGAGGGACTCGTGTTTTATTTAACACTCATCATCTCAAGTATATATGTTTATGGTTATCATAAAATTCTCAAGATCTGAATTTTCAAGATTTCTAATATTTTTGTGTGCACATTCTCAAAATGCCACCAGCTAATGGTTCTCCTACATTGGCTGAAGCTGATCTGTGTGATATCACCTTTCATTTAAGGTTTTATTGTACTGTTGTTACTTGTTACAATCACACTATTTTTTTTTACAATCTTTTTGAGCCACCTAGTTGCTCTTTTATTACTACTGGAAATTAAATCATTTACGGATGCTTCAAACAAACAGGTGGTATCACCTTTTCCTCCATCTGACAGAATAGGAATAAAATCGGTTCAGAGAGAGACTGAAGAAATTGTCCCTATGAAACAAATGAAAATGGATTGGGTCCCTTATATACCACTTGAGAATAGGTGCTAAATTTTCCTTTATCATCCTTTTCTGCTCTCATCTGCCAAAATTTGACCTTTTTTTCTTTTGAATTTACTCGTAGGGAATCACAAGTTGAAAGACTTAGAAACTCTCGAATTTTCATCCTGAGCTGTACTCAAAGGAGGTAATCTTGCGTGCTTCAACATGTACTTTTTTGTATTCAAAGATCATCATTTTCTTTTGGGTGAAGTATTCCTGTATGTGGTATTGTTGTTATCTATTTGATTTTTCAACTTTGAGTTTCTAACTTTCTATAGACATTTTTAGACTTTCTTTTATTGTAATGGTATTTTATATAGAAATGGACAAATGATGTTATTGTGAAGTTCGTGAGTTTGCAAGGGTGGGGAGGATGGTGGCCTCATTGATCTTATAACATTTATGTCCGAGTGTTGCTTCTGGCAGGGCTGGTCTAAGACATTTGAAGTTAGAGCGTGTAAAGAAGTTTGAGTACTGCTTACCTTGTAAGTTGAAAATGACATCTTTACTATCTCATTATTGTCCTTCTCATCTTTCTATTTTTGTGTCCTCCCAACTGTTTACAATTGTAACCTCAACTGATCGGAGAAAGTTGCATTTACAGTTTTTTAGAACTTTTAACGTTTTATGAACTGTGAATATCATGGTTTTAAAAGGCGTACTCGAGGCGCGCCTCGGTACGCCTCGGGCAAAAACCGCCACTGAGGCAGCGCCTCATGTGTGTTGGCGAGGCTTGCGCCTCGAGGCTCGTCGAGGCGGTCGAGGCGCTACTGAGGCGGATGCCTCATGCAGGAACAACATTTGATGTTTTTTTTTTTGATTTTGGGCTGAAATGATGGGCTTTTCAATAAATAGCAAGTGGGCTTTGCATTTATTTAATACAATTTCTAATGGGCTTGGCCCAAATGTAATTAATTAAATAATAAAACATGAATTAGAATTAAAATTAGGGTAGATTCTTGGTGAATTGAAATTGCTGTCGCATACATAGAACCGCACCAGCAGTAGTCTTTCAGCAGAAGAAGACTTCCTCTGCGTAATCTTTTTTGTTGATTCCACATTTTTTTCAATAATATAATATTAGAGCTTTGTGTAGGAGAAAAGCAAGGGATTTGCTGACTAAATTAAATTCAAATTTTTTTGCATTCACTTCTCTTTGTGCAGTCAACATGCTTTGACATCTGACAAGGTGTTGTTGGTGTCTCCAAGTTATCAATAATATTGTTTAAATTTGCTCGAACTACAATTTATGATATTAGATATGATTTTGTGTGATTTTCTTATTTACGCCTCGAGTGTACGCCTCGGTTCGCCTCGAGGCTTACGCCTCGCGCCTCTATAAAAAAACGCCTCGAGGCGAAAAACGCCTTTTAAAACCTTGGTGAATATCTTTCTGATTGCTTAGATATTACTTTGACATTTCCAATTTCCATTCATCTTTTCAGACTTCTATGATCCCCTCCAGGAAGATGAACTTGAGCAGAGCACAGTGGTCGACCTTTTATTTCCTATTGATCCTAAACCGGTAAGACAGTACCTGTTATTTTTATCCTACTCATGGAAATAAGCCAATCTTCAAATTGTCCTGAGAGTATTGACTATTTTCACTCAATCTAGATAAAGTTTGAATTATTCAAATGCAAAGCTAATATGACTTCTGCACTTCCAGGTTTTTTGCGAGTTTGATTGGGAACTTGATGAGCTGGAGGTATTATTACAAATTATGATAATGAGCTTTGTATTATGTTTCATAATTGATACTTTCATTTATTATCTTGCATGCATAGCGTTGTCAAACATATTTATATATGAAATAATATTTATCAAGTTGCATATCAAATAATTAGGAATTCACTGATAAGCTGATTGAGGAAGAGGAGTTGCCTAAAGATCAAAAAGAGGCATTCCAGGTAAATTATCACTGATGATTGTCAATGTTGCTAATGTTTACCAATATTTTGGTTCCTTTATTCTTGTGTCTACTATTATAATCTTTTTGAAATACTTCAGAATTATGTGAAGGAGAAAGTTCGTGAAGCTAAAAGAGCTAATCGTGAGGTATTTCCTAAACAAGTCCAGTGCAAAGTCTTTCTTGTTAGTGTTTTGTGTCCCATGCATGTTGACACACTCTTTCTCTGTAGGCAAGGGAATCCCGTAAAAAGGCACGGGAGGAAATGAGTCAACAATCAAAGGATGCTTTTAAGAATATGAAATTCTACAAATTTTATCCAGTACCTACACCTGACACTCCGGATGTATCCAGTGTGAAGGTGAATATCCTCACATAAACTTTTATTCCATTCATCTATCTACTAACTGCATTGCATAATTCTCCTGTAGTACACTCGGCCTTTGATATTGATGGATAACAAATGATATTTGTACGAAGTACTTCTAAGTAAAAAGGACAAAAACACACTAATAGCATAAAAGAAATTTGTAAATCTTTGGATGAATGCAGTAATTATTGGAGAATTTAGTTACCATTTAACTTTGGATCAACCTCAAATTGTAAGTTGTATTGTCAGGTTATTCTTTAAGTTACTTGCAAGATGATGTAAGTAATTGTCAGGTGATTATTTAATTGCTATAAATAGGACGACAAGCTATAAACTATGCAACTACAGAACCCCTATATGCATTCAGAAGACTGAGTCTTCTAAAATTTCCATATTATAGACTTGGAACTGATCAAATTTTTGCTTTTCATTCTTTGCAGGCTCCCTTCATTAATAGATACTATGGGAAGGCTCACAAGGTTATGTGACATACTTAAGGTGCATATTAAAGGGAGCAACACTTCGTTGAGAAATGGAAAGCCCAAACTTGTAAACTTGTACGGAATTTGTCAATGCTATGACAATTCATCCAATGGAATGGAGAAATTTTTGTCCTAAAATAGTGTAAACTTTGAGGTCAGGACTAGAGAAAATGGGATCGAACCAAATAGACCAGTTGAGCTTCATTTTTGTACACCACCTATTACTGTATTTAATTGATTACAGAAGCTGTAAAGCCCCTTGTGTTGTCACGACTCGTATGTTAGCCTGCCAATGTAATTTTGATATTCCTCCAGCAATTTAGAGTTAGAGTATATCATAATGGGCTGTTGTAGGGCAAGAAGAAAGAGACACATTTTGGTAATTTCCAGCTCACGAGGATATTTAATTAAAGTCAGCTCTAGTTGTCGTTTCTGACCCTCGTAAAATGAATGAGCATTTATTCGGTGGAATTTTATTTCCTAAAAACCAAATATTTATTAGAATATGACCCGAATGAATAGTTTGGGACTATTACATGATTTAAATTATTTTGTAATTAGTTGTGGAACGATTACACGTATAAACATGTATTTATTTTAATTGAATTCCGGACAACTCATCGTATAGATTAATGACTTCATTTTAATTACAATAACCAGTAGTTTAAAATGAGTACCCATAGTAAGATTTTATAAAAGCATATATAAAATCTAAATGATTTATGTTCTACAAGCCAGTAACAATATTCTAATAATAAAGGAGCAATAATAATATCTATATATATAGGTGAAGAGTTGTTGGGGATCATATATAAGATCAACCAACCTAATTAAGAGTAAAAAAATTAAAACAAATTACAAAATTATTACAAGTGATCTATCAATAAAAAAAAATTTAATTAAGGCCCTAAATTCGCTTGCCCAGTTTGATGATATATAGGTCTCGTGGTTTCGTGAAATATGATCAGTTTTGATAATTACCACTTAATTAATAACCCTGGTTTCCGCCATATATATAGCTCTTCCACCTTTACCTTCAAATTTGCCAAACTCAATAATGAAAGTGTATCTCAACTGTAGAATGCGTGTTGCTGAAATACCAACCACAACACATGCACACAACCGAACGAAGAAGCACCAGAAATTCTTTTGCGTGGGTTCAATTAGATAACCCACGCGAGTCTCACGACTAAAAATATTTTATTAAAAGAGTAAAAACAGTAGTTACAAATAGTAGAGTCTCTCTAGCTATTCTATCAACTACTCTCACGAAAACTACAATCTCAAAGAGACTTAGAAATCAATACAAGTAAAATAACTCTTGTAATGCTAAGGGATGTCAAGAATCTCTGTAAAAAGTGTGTCAATCTCTCATCCACGAAGTTCTATATTTATAGACGCTGCTAGCTTCTTCTCCAAGACAAAACAGATCGTGGATGATGGAAGTAGTTGGCAGTTAATTCCTTGTGTTGTTGCGACATTCGCGGAACATCCGGGTTGACCAAGTCAGCTTCACCAACTTCCTCCTATTTCTCGCAAGTCAGGCTCAACTGACTTTCCTCTTTATGTGGCACTCCTTATTCACTTTCTGTTGGGCCACGTACTACACAAGAAAGACAAAAAACAATTTATAGAGTTTGAAATAACTCTAACAATCTCCCCCTTTGTTTTTGCTTTCTTCACAAAACTTCCGTCATGCTGCTGCCACAAGTTCTGCAACACGTTTGCAGCATTGTCTCCCCCTTACTCTGTGAATTCCCTCAGCATTACAAAAAACGAACTCCCCCTGCATACGACAAACAAACAGCACAACCAACAAGGGCAGAAAAACATAAACTCCCCTGCATAAGACAAATAATCCACACAACAAAAACAAGGGTAGAAATCCTTTTTATATGCCAAAAACTCCCCCTGCACATATGCTTAACAACACAGACCAACACAGATAGTCCTACATAGGCGAAAGAAACAATTCAATCATATACCAACCAAGCATTTATAAACCTATGTAACAGGCAGTTAAGCACAACAACTAAAGGCAATATAGTCTGCAACATCAGAAGAGGTGCATCAACAAAAACAAAAAAAAACAAAATAGTAGTAATGTTGTGAGTTTAAACATCCATTCCAACCCAAATAGTTAGCCCTCTCCTCACAGTCAGTTTTCAGTCAGTTTTGTCCTTAGCCTCTTCATTGTCCTCCTCATCAGCAGCAGCATTTTCTCCCCCTTTTTGGGATGAACGCTCCTCATAGTACACAATGTCCTGCACGGCGGCAAGGAGTTTGTGCAGTAGATGACATGGGACAGGAAGGATTGCATCGTCTAGGGGAGGAGCAGCACTGTTGGGATCCATCCAAGGTAGGTCCTTCTGTTTTGAGTCACAGAAGAGACTGTTGGTGATGAAGTACACCGGAACAGACTCCTTTTGTTTGCCAATGGGCACACCTTGTTGTTGAAAGACCCTGCACAGAAGAGATGGATAGGGAAGGAACGATATTTGGGGACGGGTAGCCATAGATGCCATCTTTTCAAAAATAACTTTGCCAAGATTAAATGGAAGGCCCAAACCAATGTAGTACAGAAGGCATGCATGGGGCTGAGTAACAACCGTGACGTTGGTGGACACACTCCAGTTGGTGAGGAGCAATTTGTGAAGCACGGAGTACAGATGGCTGAGATGAGATGCTTTCAATGGCTGGGGCCACTTGGTTTTTCGACCGCCAGTAAGAACCCGGGCCACAGAGTGAAGATCATCTATCACATGAGGCTCAACATCTGGGAGCCGTAAGCGGTCATTGATGATGGCAGGAGTGATGTGAACAACTTTACCTTGACAGTAAGTCTGGCCATAGTGTTTGGACGAGGGATCACCAAAATCTACTGACAAGTTCGTGTAGAAAGAACGGACCGTGTCTTTGACAAACGGGCTCAACCCCGAGACTGAGGACAGCAGAGAACGGCTCGAAAGGAATGTGAGGAGATTGTACCTTGTAAACGATGCTTTGTCAATCTCCCGTTCACTGAGATAGGAGGCATGTTTGAGCGCGTTCCACCGTGTGAGGGCATCCTTGTCATATACAGCCTTGGAGTGAGCAATGGTGACATCAATGTCTGAGGACTCGTCCGCAGAGGGAACGAGTGGAGGCGGTGATGATTCAGAAACTTTCTCCTTGTCCTTCTTCACTGCAGCAAGCTTTGCGATAGGAACTTGATCGAGTTCCTCTGAGGCAGTAGGGTTTTCCTCGGTCTGATCAACCTGTTCCGTAGGCGTACTTTCGGGCTTCTGGACCGCTGGAGCTATGATATTCTCATCACTCTCATCCAAGAGATTCAAGAAAATTGGAGCCTTTGGTGTGTGCTTCGTCTAGGTCCGCCGGGATTTTCGAGATGCCACTCCCTTCTCTTTCTTGGCCACTGACTTGGTTTTGCGCTTGCGAGATTGTGTTGGAACTGGTTCCACAGAACCTTCCTTTCGATCGGTTGAAGGTAGAACTTCCGCCTGGGAGTCTTTTGAAGGAAGAACATCCGCCATTGGAGGTGGGTACCATTCAAGTGCAAGAATTCCCTCGAAGGGAACAGGATTTTCCATCTCCATGGAAATGGCGGGCTCGCGTTTTGGAGATTCAGTAGGGGAGACCCGAATGGAATCTTCAAGAACTTTGGGCATGGCTTCAGGCGTTGCCTCTGTGGCGACTGGTATGGGAGGTGGAGAGGGAGCTGATTCGTCGGGACTAGGGTTAGCTGCGTCAGGAATGGCAGATTGTGGAGTTGGCGGTGGAGGAGTTGAGGACGAAGTGGCAAACAGGACCTGCATTTGTCTAAACAAATCAGGGTTAGAAATAAACGCCTCCATCAGTTTGGCGAAATCAGTGGTTGATGGTGGTGGTGTCGCCATGAATGGAAGATGGAATGTGGGTTTGGAGGTAGACGAAACGGAAGAGGGAAATGAAATTGTTGGATTCTGGGAAGGATGAGAGATCGGATAGGGGGAAGTGAGGAATTTAGAGGTGATGTGATGGGACAGGTGTGAGTGTTGCGTGGGAAGCGGGAACGGCGGTTTGGATTTCAAGGAAAGGTGAAAAGACGGTGCCCCATGTGATATAGCAGGTGATAAAAAACTAGGAGAGAGAGAATCAGTCACATAGTAGTGTATTGTGCTAACACCATAGTGGTGTGAATATAGAAACTGCACATACTAGAAATAAGCACACTAAATAATTCAACCACTGAAATATTTTGAATTTAGGAGGGAGAGGTCAGTGTTTGCAAAAACAACAAACCACCACAGAAAAAAAAATGAGAAGAAGTTACCCGCTTTATCATTATCTCTTGACTGCAACTCTCATATTATCCCAACATCCTCACAACATCCACTCAACTTATCAGAATATTTCATGCAAAGAAGTGCAGAATCACAAGAATTTGGAAGTATATTTGACATAGAGTGCATCGTCGTAGCGAGCGCCGTGCCCCTAGTCTCAACCTCCAAAAGCAGTCGCGATTACACCATTTTGTAAGGTAGCATCGTCGCAGCGAACGCCGTGCCCCCCAAACTACTTTGGTGATTGCCACACTGTATAAATAAGTATATATATATAGGCACACAATGCTGAGCTTCTGCGAAGGAACGTGTTGAGATAATTTTCTGAGTTCACAGGAGACGATGTTATAGCAGCACTGGGGTAGCACATTAAAAACAGTTGCATCCTTAAGAAGGTTATCAGATATGCTGATGCAACAAACAACTCAAACAGAGTTAGGCGAGAACACATAGACCAAGAGATTTTCGTAATTTGACAAACTTCTCATGATCCAAAGATTTTGTGAAAATATCAGCAGTTTGGTTTTCAGTAGTCACATATTCAAGCTTTATGACCTCCTCCTCAACTAAATCCCTAATAAAGTGGTGCCTTATATCAATGTGCTTAGTTCTAGAGTGTTGAACATGATTTTTAGAAATATTGATAGCACTGATGTTATCACAATACACCACTAAACTCTGATTCTCAACTCCATAATCATTCAGCATTTGTTTGAGCCATAGGAGCTGAGCACAACAACTACCTGCAGCAACATATTCAGATTCTGCTGTAGAAAGGGAGACACAATTTTGTTTCTTACTATGCCAGGATATGAGGTTATTTCCAAGGAAGAAACATCCACCACTAGTGCTTTTCCTATCATCTAGGTCACCAGCCCAATCAGAGTCACTAAAGCCTGCAAGAGACAGATTTGTATCTTTAGTGAAAGCAATACCTAGATCTGGTGTTCCTGCAACATACCTGATAATCCGTTTCACGGCTTTAAGGTGTGATACCTTTGGCTTTGCTTGGTACCTGGCACACACACAGACACTATACATCAAGTCAGGTCGAGTAGATGTAAGGTATAAAAGACTTCCTATCATTGATCAGTACAATGTTGGATCAACATCCTCTGCAGCATCGTCCTTTGAGATCTTGTCGCTCGACCCCATTGGAGTACCCATGGGTTTGCATCCTTCCAGTTGGAATTTCTTGACCATGTCCTTCGCGTATTTGCTCTGGGATATGAATATTCCATTGTTTCCTTGCTTGACCTGAAGCCCTAGGAAATATGCCAGTTCTCCAACCATACTCATCTCAAACTTCTTTGCCATAGCACCTGCAAAATCATCAAGTAATTTCTGTGAGGTAGAGCCTACAATCATGTCATCAACATATATTTGAGTAATGAGTAGTTTAGAATTTTCCCTTTTTATGAACAATGTTCTGTCCACACTGCCACGTACAAACCCGTATGTGAGAAGGAACTTTGTTAAGTGCTCATACCAAGCTCTTGGTGCTTGTTTGAGACCATACAAAGCCTTCTTCAATTTGAACACATACTCGGGTTTGTGTGGATCTTCAAAGCCTTTTGGTTGTTCAACATAGGCCTATTCTTTTAGCTCTCCATTCAGAAATGCTGCTTTCACATCCATTTGGTACAATCTGATGTTGAGATAACATGCTATTGCTAGAAGAAGCCGAATGGACTCTATTCTTGCAACAGGGGCAAAAGTGTCATCAAAATCGAT
The DNA here is from genome assembly GCA_026898415.1 of Leonotis leonurus. Taxonomy (NCBI): domain Eukaryota; kingdom Viridiplantae; phylum Streptophyta; class Magnoliopsida; order Lamiales; family Lamiaceae; genus Leonotis; species Leonotis leonurus. Next base: position 2,897,055 of record JAPKLX010000036.1, read on the forward strand.
CCCCTCTACCTGAGTGTATCCTTGTGCTACCAGCCTTGCTTTGTTTCGCACGATTGTTCCATGCTCATCAGTTTTGTTCTTGAAGATCCACTTTGTTCCTATAACATTCCTGTCAACAGGCCTAGGAACCAAGTACCATACGTCATTGCGAACAAACTGGTTTAGTTCCTCATGCATAGCATTTATCCAACATTCGTCAGTTAATGCTTCTTTTACATGTTTAGGTTCTATTTTTGAAACAAAGCAACTTACCCCAAGAAGTGTAGCACACTTGGTAAACATGCATACCATCTCTCTATAGTTAACAGGTGACTTACCTCTCATGCGAACACCATCTTGCACGTTGCCTATGACTTGAGTGATTGGATGATTGTCACGTATTCTTCCAGATGGTTCCCTTCTTTCACTTCCTCTATGGACTTCAGATTCCACAGTCTCTTCGTCAACCTCCATATGTTGGGGTTGTGTGTCTTGGGGTGTTGTCACAACATCAGGGACATTTTCATTGTCAGGTCTCTTAAACTCCAGCTGTGTTTCCTCTGCATCCTCTGTTCCTGTAAATGTTGCTCCATCATCAAACACAACATTCATAGATTCTTGAATAGTGCGTAACTTGGAATTATACACTCTATATGCAACACTATTTTGAGAATATCCTAAGAATATGCCTTTATCACTCTTTTCATCAAACTTAGTAAGATACTCTCTGTCATTCAAAATGTAGCACACACACCCAAAAACATGAAAGTGTTGAAGGTTAGGCTTTCTCCCTCTTAGGATCTCATACGGAGTTTTGAACGTTCCAGGTCTGATGTTGACACGGTTGTTGATATGACATGCTGTATTCACCGCCTCTGCCCAAAAATGTTTGGCAATCTTCTTGGCACTCAACATTACGCGTGCCATCTCAATCAGCGTTCGATTCTTTCGCTCCACTACCCCGTTCTGTTGAGGTGTTTTTGGAGCTGAGAACTCTTGGGAGATGCCTTTCTTTTCACACAGCATGGTGAATTGAGCATTCTCGAATTCTCGTCCATGATCTGTTCTTATATGAGAAATTCTCACACCAAACATATTAGACACACGGGTAAACAAGGTTTTGAAAATGTCAAATGAATCAGACTTTTCTCTAAGAAAGAAAGTCCAAGTGTACCTTGAATAGTCATCAACAATGACTAGAACATACCGTTTACCTCCAATACTTTCAACCTCCATAGGTCCAACTAAATCCATATGTACTAGCTCAAAGCAGCGTGAAGTACCAAAGTGTTGTTCTCGATGTTGAACAACAGGGTGTGAGGCATGCACTTGCTTTCCTTTTAGACAATCCTCACACACGATCTTATCCTTTTTGTTGAGTTTGGGTAGTCCACGTACAGCTTCCATCTTAGTCAGCCTGTCAAGATTACGAAAGTTAGTGTGACCTAATCGTTGATGCCACAACACAGTATCATCTACTTGTGCTTTGTAGCACCGTGCATCATCAGTCATATAGCAATTATCTTTTGACCGCTGCCCTTTCACAACACATGTGTCACTGTCATTGTACACTTCACATGCATCCTTAGTGAATCTAACCTGCAAATTGTTATCACATAATTGACTTATACTAATTAAATTAGCCACAAGCCCTTGAACATGCAAAACATTTTTTAAGGCAGGCAATCCAGATACATTAAGTACACCTTTACCAATAATTTTTCCTTTTGAACCACCTCCAAAAGACACATTTCCTCCATCAAATGGTTCGTAGTCCGAGAGACATGCCTTGTTGCCGGTCATGTGACGGGAACATCCACTGTCAAAGTACCATGAGCCCGTGGTACTTGTTCGTAGTGCAGTATACACCACAAGACAGGTTACCTTTTCTTTTCTTACCCAGACTTGCTTGGGTGCTTGATTTACCTTTCTATGTTGTGTAGACTGTTGATAAGACATGTTAGCTTGCTCAACATCTTTTAAACGTTTAATATAGAAAGGTTTAATATGACCCGGATTTAGACAGTAATGGCAGATATATGTTCTACGTTTCTTACCTTTCCTTACCTTTTTCTTTTTGTCCTTGCCGGATGAATCTGCATCAGGTTGATTTGGAACAAAAGGCGGCATCACATACGGTTGGCTGCTAGATCCAGTTTGATAGCCAAGACCCTTAGTGCCAAACTGCTGTTTGCCCAACATCTCTTCAAGCGTGTAGGTTCCTGTGTTCCATTTTCGAATGGTGACCTCTGCGTTTTGAAGTTCAGTTGCCATTTTGTGTAATTCCATGTCCTTTTGAGTTAGAGCAGCTTCGGTTTTTGTTAGTGCCTCTTTGAGTCGTGAGTTCTCATTTAGGGTTGATTCCAGGTGTGACGCTTGTTTCTTCCACTCCTTGAGTAATTCGTCGTACAGTTTCTGTAACTCCTGGATCATTTGCATGGTGTTGTCATCACACTCGAGACCGAGTTTCTCCTGGAGATTCTCTTCACCTGTTGAACAAACAAGAGCAGCAACATTGTCTAATAGTAAGTATGAATTGATGTTATACATGTTACCACGCAACACAGGTGCATCATCCTCTTCGATGTCGGACAGAGACTCCGTCCAAGGATCAAACCCCAAGAGATTATCCCTTTCATCTTCAAGAAGTGTTTCCAGACATGAGGAATGCAACGCTACCGTTTTTTCTTGTGAAGCTTGCTCACTTTCGTCATCCTCATCGCTTGATCGATCAAGATTAGAGAAAAATTCAGCCTCATCTTCACTCCATGACACCCAATATGACTTTCCACGTTTCCTCAATGTGTTGGCACATTCTCTTGCAAAATGCCCAAACCCTCTGCACTCCCTACATTGAACTTTATCGAAATCAAACTTTTCACGCTTGAACCCTTCATTAGAGAAAGATTTCCGAAAGTTTCTGGGTGGTGCAGCTTCTTTTCCTTTGGGTGTTTGATATTCGCCTTTTTGGGACTCCGTTTCCCTTGGTTTTGGAACATACTGCCCTTGATTTATCTTTTTCAACATAGTGTTGAACTTGCGTGTTATTAGGGCAACGCTATCTCCTTCTTTGATATCTTCAAAACTGAGATCCTCCTCGTTTGTCACGTCCTTGATTTCCTGAATTCTGCTCTCACTAGAAGATCCTGCAATTAAAGCTATAGACTTCTTTTTGCTGGATGGTGCACGCTCCTCCAGGGTCATCTCATATGTTCTCAGACTATTCATGAGATCCATGAACTCTGTTGCAGCAACATTCTTAGACTCTGTGAAAGCGGTAACCTTCATGTCAAACCTTGAAGGCAGCGTTCTTAATGCTTTGGACACGAGAATCTTATTACTCAAGGGGTCGCCAAGATCTTGACACTCATTTGCAATGTCAAGTATCCTCTTTGTGTAGCCGTTAATGTCTTCTTCCTCCCCCATTCTCATGTTCTCAAATTGAGAGGTAAGAACACGTAAGCGAGATTCCTTAATGCTGGTGTCCCCCTCACAATGTCTTTGCAGTGTGTCCCAAGCATCCTTAGCACATGCTGAATTTTTGATGAGCTTAAAGATATTGGTGTCAACACAAGAGTAGATTGCATTTATTACTTTGTCATCAAAATTGACAGCATCATTTTCATCTCTCGTCCACTGCTCAGATGGTGTTAGAGTAACATCACCTTGAGCATCAGTGGTCTTGGGAGGTGACCATCCTTTTTCAACGGACAGCCAAGCTTTCCTATCAATAGACTTGATATACGCCCGTATTCTGGTCTTCCAGTAGGAGTAATTTGATCCATCGAGGACAGGTGGTCTGAACGTGGGATCCATGTTAGACCAGCGTTGAGATACTTAACCCGGACCTTACTCAGTTATGTCGAGTAGAGGCTCTGATACCACTTGAAAGTGTATCTCAACTGTAGAATGCATGTTGCTGAAACACCAACCACAACACACGCACACAACCGAACGAAGAAGCACCAGAAATTCTTTTGCGTGGGTTCAATTAGATAACCCACGCGAGTCTCACGACTAAAAATGTTTTATTAAAAGAGTAAAAACAGTAGTTACAAATAGTAGAGTCTCTCTAGCTATTCTATCAACTACTCTCACGAAAACTACAATCTCAAAGAGACTTAGAAATCAATACAAGTAAAATAACTCTTGTAATGCTAAGAGATGTCAAGAATCTCTGTAAAAAGTGTGTCAATCTCTCATCCACGAAGTTCTATATTTATAGACGCTGCTAGCTTCTTCTCCAAGACAAAACAGATCGTGGATGATGGAAGTAGTTGGCAGTTAATCCCTTGTGTTGTTGCGACATTCGCGGAACATCCGGGTTGACCAAGTCAGCTTCACCAACTTCCTCCTATTTCTCGCAAGTCAGGCTCAACTGACTTTCCTCTTTATGTGGCACTCCTTATTCACTTTCTGTTGGGCCACGTACTACACAAGAAAGACAAAAAACAATTTATAGAGTTTGAAATAACTCTAACAAATAACAACTCCGCCATGATGACGATAATCACCGCCCCTAAAAGCCTGCATGAAACTAGCTGGGTTTGCAGTAATTTTGTCAGCATCAACATTACTACTAAGAGGAGGAGAAGTAGAAGAAGAAGAAGAGAAGTAGTCGTCTTCGTTTCGAGCCATGACAACTACGTTCTTCTCATCCCCCTCGGTCTCTCGGTAACTACCGAGGTATTCTTTGAGGGGAGCAACATAATTCTGGAATCCGAGGGTTGTCATGGCCCATAGAAGATCATCGCCATTAATAGTCTTCCTCTTCTCCCTCTGGCATTTATCGGAGGCTTCGCCGGTAATGAAGCTTATGAACTCCGACACGCACTCTTGCACAGTCTCTTTAGCTTCCTTTGAGATTTTAGCGTTTGAAGGGAGAGATTTCTTCATGATTGGACTGACGTTGGCGATCGGAAGGAGTCTCTCTTGATCTAACTTGGTGCATGTCATGTCTGATGATAAGAGGCTGTTTGGGATTCTTATTCCGGCCATTATATATAATTGAAAATGGGAATTCCTATCGAGAAGAAAATGTTGATGTATGTTGTGTGAAGATTGTTGGTGTTTTTAAGCTACTAATAAGAAATATAACTATTAGAGAGGCGAAGAAAAGGGGTTAGGATCCCCTGCTGTGGGGGTGATGCACAGCACGGTGCTGTGGCTCCAAACGGTGGCGTTTAAGGCTTTCTTTCCCAACAATACTGCCTCTTCTTCTCCAACCCAACCCCCTTACATTACATACTTTGACCAACCCACTGCAAAATTATTGGAAGAGACAAAAGGAAGAGGGAGAGGTAGAGTGAGAAAATAAATAAATACTAATACACAATACACTGAGATATTGCTGTGGCATATGTATCAACTAAAGCAGAAAAAATAAAATATAAAATTACAACAAATAAAAAATAAAATCAAAATAATTGAAAAGTATGTAATGTAAGGGGGTTGGGTTGGAGAAGAAGGGGCAGTATTGTTGGGAAAGAAAGCCTTAAACGCCACCGTTTGGGGCCACAGCACCGTGCTGTGCATCACCCCCACAGCAGGGGATCCTAACGAAAAGAGGAATATATACATATATTAACAGTGCATGGCAAGGCGGTTCTGATGTTGACACGAATCAGAAATATATATTGTTTGTGAGAGTTGAACATTTTTAGTGGTTTTAAATGGTATTTTAATACTATTTTCTCCGTTTTATATATTTTTAAAAATTAAATTATTATTTTTTGTAAAGATGGATTAAAAAGTCAACAAAAAATAATAATGACATGTAGCACAAAACTGCATATGTATAAATGGCTGCCAAATGGCAAAGTTTTGGTTGAATATTTCCCATGTAACTTAACAGCTACACATTTACGAAAATATACTTCAATGCTATACCAAGGTAGGTTTTCCTCTTAAAAGTTGACCCTTTTAATTTAGTACTCATACAACTGTATTATAATTCCCCCGTAGTTAGTAATTAGTTAATAGAGAATATATATGTATATATACCGTCGAACATCACTACTATATATATATATATATATATATTAGCATGAAATATTATTTGGAAATTAAATATAATTAAATGTATTGAGTTCGTCCAAAACTATTTATTTAATATAAATTATACATATTGAAATCATTGGCGTACGTACAAATGACAATATTCTCTACATCTATCTCCGTCATCTCCAACCTCTCAATCTTCAAACGAAACCTACCTTTTTCTGTCTCTCCAGACCTCCTTTAATTTTGTCTCACAACCAACACAAATACTACACAAAAGAAACGTACGACCGCATAGCATAGCATAGCATAGGTGGATATTGTGTGATGCTTGCCATCCCCTCTCATTGCTAATCCGGTGATGGGAATGGGAGAGCCTCTATCAACCTCCGCCGGAATGAATATCCCTCCCCCACCTCCGCCGCCCCCGCCCCCGCGTCCCCTCACCCTGGCCCAGCCTTCGTCCTCCAAGAAGAAGCACAAACCCAAAGTCATACGCGCGGTCCGCAACGTCTTCCGATCTCTTCCCATCATAACCCCCGTGTACAAGCTCCCGGCGTTCCCTGGGGGCCGCCTCCCTGACGGCAAGCCCGGGGGCGGAGGCGGGGGGCACGGGCACGGGCACGTGACGGGGACACTGTTCGGGTACCGTAAGGGGAAAGTGAGCCTAGCGGTGCAGGCGAATCCCCAGACCATTCCGATGCTAGTGGTGGAGCTGGCCATGACGACGCAAGCGCTGCACAAGGAATTGAGCCAAGGGATGTTGCGGATCGCACTTGAGTGCGAGAAGCGCGGGAAGGAGAAGCACAAGACGAGCCTCATGGGCGAGCCTCTCTGGACCATGTGCACCAATGGCAAGAACAGCGGGTAAGGTCGTCTAGCAATGTGCATGATCATTATCAATCTAGCTAGCTAGCTGATGAATTTTGAAATGATTTGGTTGGCCAGTTACGGTGTGAGAAGGGAGCCGACGGAGGAGGATTTGTACGTGATGGAGGTGCTCAAGGGGATGTCGATGGGGGCCGGGGTGCTACCGATGCCTTCCTCGGAGGTGGAGGGTGGCGAAGGAGAGATGTCGTACATGCGGTGGCAGTTTGATAGGGTGGTCGGCTCAAAAGACTCCGAGACGCTATACATGCTCACACCCGAAGGTGCGGTCGGCCCCGGCTCCGAAGACGAACCCGACTTGACTATTTTCTTTCTTAGGTCATGATCACTTCTTTTCTCTCTTTTTTTTAATGGGGAATTAATTATCAAAACCTACTACATTTATTTCCTACTCCTAGGTTAATTTGCTTCTTTTTTTGTAGTGAAGAAAATTCAGCGACATGTGTGTACTGTATCATGATACTCTTTTGGAATCAAGCAAGAGAATATCGTTTTTCCAGTACATTTTTTTCTTCAGGATGTATAGATATACCATCGTGTTTGTAAAAGAAGATTTTGACTATTAATTTTTAACTTGATCATGCATCATGCATATTAAGCCATGTCTTCTTCATAAAATAATCTCAACATTGAGTTCCATTTGGCTCAATTACTGCTGTTTATATTTATTATATCCGAATATGAACGCATTATGGTCTGAGAAATCTAACAAAACACACTCCATCCAAAATATACAGAAAAACCATGCAATAGTTAATAGCCATAATTTCTCAAAAAGACAAAAATGAATCTAGTTTCTAAAATCAGCTCCAGTCTTCTTAAAGTTACATTGCACATGCCCCGTCCGTGTAACTATTCAATCATTCAGAGGAAATTCATATTGATTACTGACCTGAAATGGGAACAATAGAATTGTAATGCTCACCAAGCCCAAAAGCATGCTTGTGATACGATAGCATAACACTTGAAGTAGATGATCCATTGCCATCTCCATATTTGTATTCCTTTCCCATCTCTACATCAGGAAAAGTTCCAGAAAATATCATGATGTGTTTCTTCAGACAATGGGTGAGAGCACCAAGTTCTAACTGTCCTCCCCATGCCGCTGTCGATTCTATTTCTATGCAGTAATTCTCAAATTTTTTGCTAAGGGAGTCTTGCGATTCTCCATCAGCCATATTCTCAGACAGAAAAAATGGAAGAAAATCTTTTGCATGTTCTCGCATATAAGCAGCCACCATTTGGCGAAGCTCTTGGTAAGTATAAGGAGAAGAGCCTCCAGATTGAAGAGCCAACTGATTCTCAACAGCTCGGTAGAGACAATGACCATCAGGCTTTATTTCGTTGATGGTAAATCCAAGAGGCTCAAGCTTTTTTTCTAACATTTCATCTTCGATTATTCGATCACTTACGTTTTGGCTTTGCTCCTCTTGTATTCTTTGCTCCCTAGCTGCTTCCTGCTCGGCTCTTTTCTTATGCTTTTTGGCACTCTTACTCATTTTTGGCTGTTCAGCTTGATTCGTGACTGATACCCCGGCAATAGCCTTCACCAGGTCACCAAGATTTCCTTTTTGCTTTGTGTTACTGCTATTATAGCCTAAAGAGGCCAGTTCCTCAGCCTGTCTTTCTTTCAGCTGTGCTGAAAGCCTAGATATTTCTTCATCCACTTGTTTCTTCTTAGCTTTCTGTTCAGCCTTGCTGCCTTTAGCAGCTGCCTTCTTCATTGCAACTTCCTTGTTCTGTAAATCATTAGTCTCTTTCCTGCAATTCAACAAATTCGCACAAGCATAAATGAATCTTGCAGTTAAACTTCAAATCATAGTGTTTTCCATTTTGAAAAAAATAGGTTAGATTGGTTAGCATTTTCTCTAGGTTTATCTACGATTCTTCATATTTCCTATTCCTGGACTCGAAAGTTCATTTTTTGAGTAAAATTTAGGTAGTATTACCTGTGTCTAGAAAGCACCTCTTCGCGAGTTTCTTGCTTTGTCTGAGATCCCGTTTCTGAGATCTCATCAGATACTTTATCCATTACCTGAGGTTCATCCGCCATTTGTTCAACCTAAAGGCAAGGGGTTGATTCACATATAAATTATAGTTGTGGATTATCCCGACATATTCAACAAGCAATGTACTCGAAATATTGAGGGAACGACATTTTCCAGTCACGCATCCATCAAATCAGTGCTAGAACATTTTTTCCAGTAATTCACTGTCCAAAAGCATTCATCAAACCTGACATACACGTCATAAAAAATATGCCAAAATAGCAACTCTATTATCTTCCTTATGGTTTTTTAGTAGTAAAAAGCCAACCAAACCAAAGGCTTCAAATTCTGCAACATTTCTTGAAATTCACTGTCGAAAACCATATTCTCAACTTATATCAGCTAGCTTCAATAATGATCAAGAGCAAACTGGGTAACACAGGTGTAGTGCAAAGTGCTTTCTCATTAATATAATACAGAGATTTCTTTCTTTTAAGCACAGGAGCAAATATCATTGGAATTCCTCTTCTTCCACATCCTATCTTAATCTATCACAAATATGTCCTTTGGTATCAGTGGTGAAAAAAGCAGAAGGCAAAAAAAGAACACCTTTAACACAATCTAGAAATGAAACTTCAATTTAGAGAATACACAGAAGAAGAAGAAAAATGGGTATGCAATAACATATTTACCTTAGCGGCTCTGTCTGTGTGGTATATGGACTTATATATTATATTTATGGATAGAATTAGGGCAAATGAGAAGTGAACAGATCGGGAAGTTGATTTGGAGCAGTGGCGTGAAACAGCGAAATTGGAATTGATGTGTGGGGCTATCAACACGGAAGATTAAACGAAAAATGATGAAAATTTTCTGAATTTGGGTTTTCTTTTAGTAATATTTCCCCCAAAGAAGATGGAAAGGAAAGTAAGAAGCAGCGGCGCTAACTGCAGTGCTAAGATGTTTTGTTTTTTGTTTTTAATAGGAAAAGGAAAGGATGGATGGGCTTTTGCACGCTTACTAGTATTTTATTTTATTTGATGTTCTATTCTGTTATGTCATTCGTTGGGTTCATTTCATATTGTTGGGCTATTACTATTAGTATTAGTATTATAACCTATGCATATGAATGATATGAGGCACCTACATACCTAATTTTGTTTTAAATTAATAGAAAAATCATTGTTGAATCTAACAGACTTGTAAGTTTCGAAATGGTTTGTCACGTGAAATGAAGGGATAAAAAACTAATAATAATAATAATAATAATAATAATAATGATGCGTCTAAAAAGAAGACGTGAAAAGCTAATATATTGGGATGGATAGATGAGCTGGCAGCTACCTCGAGTCTTACTTACTAGTATAATTAATAGGAGTCATTATCCAATAATACATATAAATATGTAAAATATTCCGATCCGATGCGATCCAATCCAATCCAATCCTATCCCATGTCCTTGGATGGATGGATGGATAAGATCAGAAAGCACTTCACAGCCGCCCACAGTAGTTGAGAACTCTAATCACTCAAACCTGTTCTCTTACTTTCTGTTTTAACAGTACTAAGTTTTTGTGTTTTTTTTCTCAAAACAATACAGTAACAGCAACATTTCATCATTAATCTTTTCTTTAATAATTAAATTCTTGATTTGATAATAAATAGCACACAATAATCCTTGGATATTGTATAATTAATTGGAAGCATGGCATGGCCTAGTTAATAGAGAGAGATTTAAAAATATAATCATTAATATATATATATATACTCCTCCCCTAGTAGAATTTAATATCCTAATTCTTGCTAAGAAAAAGAAAAAAAAGCTAAGTTACGTCTCTCTATCTCTCAATTCAATTCAACCCCCACCCAACTACAAAAAGGACGACCACCATTTAATTTAATTTGTAACACCCATTCACACACACACATACTCTCTCTCACACACACATAGAGAGATTGAGATAGATAGAGAGAGAGAGAGATGAACTCGAAGCTCCTGGGTTTGTGGAATCACCCGGCGGGTCCAAAGACGATCCATTTCTGGGCACCCACCTTCAAATGGGGCCTCAGCATCGCCAACATCTCCGACTTCTCCAAGCCTCCGGACACGCTTTCTTATCCTCAGCAGTCCGTCATCGCCGTCTCCGGCGTCATCTGGTCCCGCTACTGCTTCGTCATCAAGCCTTGGAACTTGAATCTCTTCGGCGTCAACTCCGCCATGGCTCTCACCGGAATCTACCAGCTCTCTAGGAAACTCCGCCACGACTACTCCTCCCCCTCTCCCTCTCCCGCCCCCACCGGAGAAGAATGATGTACTCGTCATTTATATTTATTACCACTAGCAAGCTACTGCACTACATTAATTTCTATATATCTCTCCGTTTCTTCCTTTTTCTCGTACACTAAATAAATTTGTGGGGGTTTATTATTTTAACTATATTATATGATGATCGATCGATCGCATTCGCTTGAGCTATGAAAGTAGTCAAATCTCGACATCTCTTGAAATATGAATGAGGTTGTATTTTTGAGAGAGAGAAATCGATCATGAGAAATTGAAGGTTTGCAGTTGCAGTGGTGAAAATTAATATTCAACTGAACTGCGGGCCCTTTGGCTTTGGGCATGGGCATGGGCTTCTTTCATAATCATCTTTGTTTCTTTCAACTTTTATTTATTTAAATTGGTATATATATAAAAAATATTTTGAGTATTGCTAGGCTGCTATCTAATATGGATCAGTTTTGGTTAACTTGGATTTAGTAACAGATATGATAACGACATAAAATCAGTTTTGGTTAACTTGGAAGCAAAAGCAGCCAAATTATGCAGTTAAATTAATCGTAGCATTTTAGATCTCAAGTAAGTAGTAGGCTTTATTTACAAACACAACAATTAAGGGATTATATTCATCACTTTCCCAAGTGGCATGGCCAGCTGGTTGCTCCATCTTTTCAGATCACTAAGAATGCAATCGCAAGCCCTCCCGTGTTTCATGAATATAGCACAAAGCATGCACATTGAATGAGTCTATCACGTAGTTGGTGACAAGTTATATATTATTAAGCCTTTGGAAGCTGCAAAGTAAGTAATTGCTGCTAGCTAGCTACCTCTTCAAGACAATATATAGTGATGCATAACGATCGATCGTCATTGATTAATTTCATTACATCATCAAACATGATACATCTAGAAAATGCACACACACACACAAATGCATAATCACGCCTTCACACAGCAATTAAAGTAGCTGAAGATGCTCCGCCTCGCCTGTAGATCATCACACATCAATATTAACAATGCTTCCATATATCTATCTTGTCAACTCCTACCTACCTTTCTTTATCTCAAATAAACCATAAGTTCTAATTAAGCTGCTTTCTGCATCATGTCATGTGTAGATTCAAGTTAAAATACCAAAAATCACTACTTTCTGTTTCCGGCGGCTAATTAATTTGTTTCAATGTTTAGTGATATCACTACCATTACCATTTACCACCCACATGCATGCATGCACATATGATTTTAACCATCAGCACCACATAATTTTGACAACTCAGAATTAAGCTAGCTAGCTGCATATATACGGTACCGTTGGGGAGGAGTTATTCTGATGATTGTTGGTATCTGTTGTGGTTGAAGGGATGACAAGTTCTTCCTCATTCCCCAGACTAGCTCTTGAAGGATCCATCTTGTTTTGCTTCCTCATCTCTCTTATTTTCGAGAAATCCATAGAATAGTCAGGCAATGGTCCCTTTTGGTCCCACTCTCCAAATTGTGGAACAGATAGCCATGCCTCCGCCGCCTTCTTCTACACCAAACCAAATACCTAATTAATCTAATCAATAGTAATAGTAATTGATTAGGAAACTAACACTCAAAACCAAAATATATACTAACTTCCATTCATTCTAATTTTTCATAAATTTTGACTTATTCTTATTCCTATCTTTCCTTTGTTTCCCTTACTTCCTCAGTGGACCACTGAGAATTTGTAGCCCAATGAAAGAAATAATAATGATTGACCGCAACTCAGCAGGCTTTAATTCATCATTACAGCTGGAAAACAAAGCCTCAAACATAACTTTTCTAAGCAGATTTTAACAACAAAATTCTGCAACATCTAAATTTGATTCCCAATTCCCAAAAAACAAATCCTTTTAAATCAAATATCAAAGCATTTTCAAAGAATAGTACTCCATGAAACAACTCAGACAGTGTAAGCTATGCATGCAACAATCGCCAAATAACAACTAGTTCAGATGCTGGCAATTAAACATCAACCACAGTCACCTAGATTAGGCAGACACAATCACATATAAGCACAAAACACCAGAATTATCTCTTAAAACAGAAAAAACACTACAATTTTCTCACATCTGAACATTAAACCAGGCGAAAAATATAGGTAATAATCAGAACTGAAAAGAAATTCGAGACAGGGCACATACCTCCTTGCGATCTTCCATCAGATAGAACTAAAAGCTCGAGTTTTTCTTGAAATATAGTTACACACTTTTGCTCCCCAAATCATGAGAATCAGTTACACTAAAATATAGCAGCTTTTATAGAAATAATAACTAGTCAAGAAAAATTGAGAAAGTCGAAAAAAGTGCCTAAGAATAAGCAGAATTGTGGTGGGCAATCGCAGGTTTTTAAAACATATGGCTGAAGACGTCTGACTTTTATTACAAAGGGTGTTGTGTGTGAAAATTAAGGTAATAATCTCATTATTCTTGGCATAAAAAATCACTTATAGTTTTTTTTTTACGAAACATGGTAAACTATATTGGGATTGAGGGAGATTTGTGAGATTAAGGACATGAGTTAGAGTTTATTACAAAATGGCCCCTGGGATTTAACACGGTTTGGCTTTGGCTTCCCTGCCAACACCTTTTTTTTTTTCTTTTGCAGACCGCTCTTTGCTTAGCTGTGACTGTCTCTATTTTCATTTGTAGTAAGTAATCTATATAGATCTCCCAAGTGTGTGGTGTGGACACATACGTTGAAACTATTCTGTGCGCACGATTTATTCATAAGTACTTACATCGACAATTCTGTTCATAATAACTGGTACATAACATAACATAAGTCAGTCACATCACGCATGGAATTAACTAACTAACATTAATAATTAATACCAATAACCTAATTAAGCAGAGTTATAAACGTAGTCGATAGTTGGGGTGAAGCACAAGAGAGGTAGCTCGAGCAGTGACCAAACCAAAATGCTCAGTCATGTCGACATCAGTTGGGTTGGTGCCATCTGGAAGATGCCATTCAAAACAATGCACCAATTGAGCCAACACCAATTTGACGAGGGTGAGTCCAAGTTGCATCCCGGGGCAGCCTCGTCTCCCCGCACCAAATGGCAAAAGCTCAAAGTAGCGTCCACTCACGTCCACATCGCTACCAATGAACCTTTCAGGGGTGAAAGAGTTAGGGTTGGCCCAAACATCGGGATCCCTTCCGATAGCCCATACGTTCACTACTAATCTTGCTTTCTTAGGTATGTGAAAACCTTGGAGCTCACAGTCTTCCATGGATTCGTGAGGGATAAGGAGGGGGGCCACCGGGTGGAGACGCATCGTTTCCTTCACCACGCACTCTAAGTATTGGAGTTTGTCTAAGTGTGATTCCTCCACCATTGCATCCAATCCCACCACTGATTCCACTTCTTGCTGCAATTTCTTCATAACTGCTGGATGCCTCATCAGTTCCGACATTGCCCAATCCGTTGCTGTTGCTGAGGTATCCATTCCTGCTATTAGCAAATCCTGGATATTGATATGGATATATAAGTCTATTTCTTCTTTAATAAACTTTGTGTTTTGTAGTTAAAATTAATTTGACAGGAGAAATTAAAGATTCTATATAGAATACAATACAGATATGGATATAGATGTAGTTACATACGAGGAGCACGGCCTTGATGTGGCGGCGATCGAATTCAAAGCCAGCTTCTCCAGACTCCATAATCGCCATCATTGTATCGATCAAGTACTCCTCCTCCTCCTTCTCCTCCTCTCTCTTGTTATTCTTGTTCTTGACGTGATCGTCCATGATTCTCTCCAAGAATGTATCGAAAATGTTGCTCAAGCGCTTCGCCCTGCGATTTAGTCCCTGAAGATCAAGAGCCCCAATGTATGGGAAGTAATCGGCGAGATTGAACTGCGCGCCGACCGCCATGGCCTCCATCATTACAGCCTTAAATCCTTCCTCGCTAAGATCCCTATCGGAATATTTCCTCCCAAGAATCATCAAGCAGTTCATATCTGCATTCACGCCCGAGATTCTCCCGCTCAGATCCACGCTTTCGTTTCTTTCAGCAACCCCTTTCAGAGAAGTAACCAGAAGCCCCACCTCTGCCTGCCTCATGGACTGAAACTGGCTCACCTTGGAGTTGCTCAAAAGCTTCAAAGTGCAGAGTTTTCGCATCTCGCGCCAGTACGGGCCGTAGGGACCGAAAACAATGTCCTTCTGCTCGTACAGTACGCGCCAGGCGGCTGCATTGGGTGGCCTGCTGGCGAAGACGAGGTCGTGGGTCTTGAGCACCAGCTCAGCTGCTGCCGGAGATGACACGACCACCGCCGGCACAAGCCCCAACCTCAGGCCCATTATCGGCCCATGTTTTCTAGCAAGATGATACAAATCCCGGTGAGGAGTGTTCCCCAGCAGGTGGAAATGGCCCAAGATGGGAAGGCCGTTGGGTCCGGGAGGCCGCAGCAGCAGCCTGTTCTTGCTTCTGGGGCCCACCAGTTGTTGAAGGATGTAAGCAAAGATGATTGCTGAGAATGCGATCCAAATCCACCACCCCATTCTTTACAAATTTAATTTACCTTCTTCTTCGATCTCAAAAACGATTATGATTGTATTGGAATTTGGAGGGTCCGCATAGATGTTATCGGGTAGATGCGGACCACCATCGACATTTAATGCCTCTCAAATAAATATACTAGTAGCTAGTAAGCTAAGTCCAAATTTTTGTGGCTGGAGGTAGAGAAGACTTTTTAATGCCTTTCTCTCTCTCTCCCCTAATATTTGTTTGGCAGTTTCGATCGGTGCTTCCCAGTGACGTATCGTGGCGAGAATAACTAGTTTTATTTAATACCCTACGGTACCGAGTTGGTTCAACTATTCAATCAGCTGATAGCGACCTGGGTCCAATTTTTAATAAATAACTACACAACAATAAATATTAATTTCCGCTTTGATTGTACGCGTAATGTGTAGTGAATGAATATTAATGAGATAAGAAAACGGAGGGAATGTTTTATAAGAAAATAATAGGAAACTTAATAGCTAGCGAAGATGGATAATTAGACAAATGATTAACGTTAATAGTAGTGAAGATGAATAATGGGGACTTGGTGTAGCTGCATGCAGCTGCAGAGCGAGAGCGGGAAGTATTTGGAGAAGGCGAGGGATGAAGGTGATGTTCTCGTTATACGCGATGCATGGGAAGTTTAATGGAGTATATATGAAGACGGTGGCCATGGAGGCGGCCGGGCCAAGGTGGAGGTGGTGGGATTAAGTGGTGCATGGAGGGAGGGTTGCCACACATCAGTCACTCCTAATGTGTGCATCATTCTGTATATATATAATGGTTAGCTACTAATTCATTTGCTTAATTGCTTGCTTCACTCAGCTCCTAGCTAATTAATTAATAAATGTTCTCAAATAATTTGTAATTAATTAAACTCATCACATATATATATATATATGTGTGTGTGCGCATGCATGTCCAAATTAACTAGTACGTCTTAATTTTAATTAATTTGATGCATGCATATATATTAGTGAATCTAGCTCAAACCAACATAACATAAGTTAACAAATTAACCGGCCGGCCGGCCAGTAATCTTCTAAGATGCATGCTTGCTCTATTTAATGTACGTACGGACCATACATTAATTAATTTGATCATATACGTTGTTTGATACATATATATAATACATTACATATACTATATATTAAATAGCAAAAGGCCGAAAAGGAAAAGATTAAAGCTTCATGCTGCAGTGTTTGGGGTTGGAGCAATATTTAAGTACGTAGGGGAAACATGCATGCATGGTAATGGTTGTGGGTTCCTTGATAAGTGGTAATGACATAGCTAGCTAGTTTGGATCCAAACTATCCCTTTCTACCATTTTCTTCACATTGGAAAATAAATTAAATAAATTTGTTTTTATGCATGTGAGTATGTGTTTTGGTTTAATTGCATGCAGCTGAGCTGGGTCTTAATTCCCATGCATCAGTCATCAGTGTGTAGGCCGTGAAGGAGGGTTCAGCTGGATTATGTTGCCCACTGACGTCATGGAATTATATAGGTCACCAATGGGATTCCTCCATATACGTACGTACTAGCTAATTAATTAATTATATATCTATATCTATTGCCATGCATACCCCAAACACGTACGAGCTGAGTACCTACGCATCACTATCTAATTTGCTCATCACTCATGCCTTCCTTGATTCATTTCTCACTTTAATTTACATTACATTAATTGACATCACTGGGTAATAGTACCCACTTTCAATATCCACTTTGAATATTTGTATGTAAAAAATATTCAAAACTTCAATTTGCACGTACAAAAGACTCATTTCCTTTTAAAAATATAAAAAAGTACATAAAAGATTACACCCTCTTACACATTTATTAAAATCAATAATTGAGTACATGAATATTTTTTTGGACTATTATGTTGGGTGATATATATAAATCATACAATACACTTTGTTCATATACATCAAATTTAAATAAAATTAGTTCATATACATCAAAATTCTAATAATTACATTAAAAACAATCATAATTTCATAAATTAATTACTTAAATCACTAAATTATAAACATATTGTACTTAATTTTATCATAAATGCAACAACAATAATTATATCTAATATGCATAGACCGTTGGTATTACACACATGGACCGCTCAGCTTGTTGTTTATCACCCGAGCGGTCTATGTGGAATATACCAGCGGTCCATCTATATATATCGCCTAAATATTATTATAAAAGCAAATATCATAAATTTAAGCCGTAAACATATATAATTCGAACAAAACAATTCACTAAATCATAATATAAACGTAAATTAGCAATCATCAACATACATGCACGTAAAATTAGGTTCTATGCCACCAAATATGTTAGAAAAATACATATATTCATATAAAGCATGGACCGTTGGTATAATCATCGTTTTTATGGATGGACCGCTTGACATATATTACCAGCGGTCCATGCATAATTGAGTTCAGAGCATTAATGTGAACCTGAATATGCTGTGAGATTTCTTCTTCGCTGTCTCCCATGGCTTTTCGATGACCTTCGAAAGGTTTGAGAATGTGGGAGAAGAGCGGGGGCGGTCCATGGTCTAGGTATTTTTAAAAATATTTTCTATAATAAAAGTCATCAATTTCTACAACTAACTTTCCCTTTTTTAGAAAAAGTTTGACTTCACTACTACAAAAAAGCTAATAGACAAGGGTTAAAAACCCTTGTCGTAGCTTGTTCTCAACCCTTGTCGAAAGTGGTGTTGTCATATATTCTCGCTCATAGACAACGGTTTTATAAACCGTTGTCGTATATAAAAAAAATTCGCTCATAGACAACGGTTCTTAAAACCGTTGTCGTAGGTCTTGTAAAAAATTCACCTATAGACAACGCTTCTTAGGACCCTTGTTGTAGATAGAAAGAAATATTCGCCCATAACAGTTTATAAAACCGTTGTCGTTGAGTTATAAGACAACATTATATTTTTGAACCTATTGCTAAAACTAATAAAATAAATATTAAAACTAGATAACTAATAGTAATCCCACAACACTCTTATATTTATACAGCGATACAACAAGCATCAACAAATTAGAGCAGAGAATTTGCAAGTTAAAAATATAGGATACGCAAACTACAAGATCACGTGCAAAAAAAGTTTGACGGAAAAGATGAATGTAGCTACACAAACAACATAATATGCCGAAGAAATAGGGGACTCAAAGATCAAACTAATAGATATTTTCTCCAGACTCTATTTTGATCCTTCTTTTTATTATTTCTCACTCTCGCTACTCAAAATGAAAGAAATTGCATGACATACAATAGCTCGACTACCATCAACATACTGAAAATACATGTTGGAAGAAAATAAAATAACAGATTAATCAAGGCCCTAGCATATAAAGTATTGTAGAAATTTGGGCTTGTTTCAGTGTTCTTAAAGGAGTTCTTGAGGATGTGATTCACAAAAGATGTACTCCCCCCATCCACCAATAGTGTGCTCTTATTACCTGTTTGGGTTGTCCACTAAGAGTGTTGTTTCCTTCTTTGGACATAGTCTCACAAAACACTCAATATTTTAAACTTCACATGTATTCTATTTGGTGGGTCTCTTTCTCCACTAAAAACATGGAGTATTAATTTTACATTTTTTTCTTCAAACTTGTGCCGACTCCCTCACGACACAATCTTTGTCGATGGAGGGAGTATCTGATACATTAGGAGAGTAATAGGAAAGCATGATATATATTTGTTTATCTATAAGCTCCTACCTGCATTGACTTTTGCAGGCTACTGCAGGCTACTTAGGAATCAGTAACCAGCTAATAACTTTGGCAAATGATTGGCTTTTTGCAGGCTACTTAGGAATCAGTAACCAGCTAATAACTTTGGAACCAAACTGAATTTGGATGATAGGAAACAAGATTCATGCATTTTGACGTGATAACTGATATCCATCTTGTCAAACATGTCGATTAACCTTTTCATCCAATCATTAGATTCAAAATAAATCAATCTTAGCATTCCTATGTATATCCTCACTCCTTAGTCACTTGCAAGGTAAATCACTTTGGGAAGTCGATCCTGATAACTTTTATCAAGAATCTTTAGCCTTAATGATCCTAATCTACATCTGAATCTTGAAGATAAAAGAGGCCATACTAATAACAAAAGAAAACAAAAAAGAATCATAAGAATAGCATAATTAGGGGAAATGTGCATCATTTTAGTAGTGAAAATAACCTTCCATTGTGGTGTGGACTCCCCAGTCAGAATGGCTTCATTCACAATAGCACTTCCAGCTAAAATAAGCATGTCAGCAGGTACAGATTTATCTTCCCCATCCAGACCAGTAGATCGCCCAATCGATACAACATCCCCAGGCAGAAGTTCTGTCCCAGACAGTTTAATCCACCTAAATTTCAATGTAAGAAGTTAAGGATATATGCATAAGTACATGAGAAAGAGAGAGAGGAGAGAGCGCATGATACTCAAAGAGACAAAGAAAAAGAGATTGATTGGGACATACTTGCCACACCGATAAACCATCAGAGTTTGGCTATCCACTCTTACACGTCTAAGCTCAGATAAAGTCTTCAACCGGCTTTTCGCCATTGTTGACTCAAACATAAACAACATAAATAGAGTGAACAGACTGTAGTACCAGTACTCATCCAAACACCACAGGCCAACACAGAAAACCTAAATGCAACAAAGGCAGATTAGAGAAGACCTCATGAGTCATGATGAGCAAAAGAAAGTTTTGGAAATGGAAACAAGTACTGTACAACACAATAATTTGAAAATAACTAGTAAGCAAGCTGAAACAAAAAGGTGGGAATAGCTATAAACCTGAAATACGAAAAAAGGTTCCATGACCTGCTCTTTCATCAATTTTTGGAATGTGGGTTGAGGATACTCAAATCTGCACATTCAGGACTTAACAAATAAAGCTCTGGATGCATACAACAACTATTCCTCTTAAAAAATCCTTTAAAGTACTTAAATAAATTTAATGATAAAGGTTAATTAGATAATGCTAGATGTTATAATAGCACCGTATCTGTTTGCTGTCTGAGAGAAAGATGAAAAACTTTATTTTAAAACAATATCACAGTGGATTATATTGAAGAAACTTACACGTACATTTCTTCCCCATTTCTCAGTAGCAGCAAATATTTTAGCTTCTGTACCATAACCAACAAATATTTCTCAAAGAGGGATCACGGTTTCATCATTTAAGAACTAAATCGAGAATGAAATATTACGGCCTTATAATATGGGAATAGAGCGATCAGATTTTGAACCTAAGATGGATTTTTTGCTACCACAACGGTTTTTTCCCCTACAACAACGGTTTTATTTAAAAACCGTTGTCTTTTTGGTGTTGTTGTTGGCCTTTTTTCTTGTAGTGCTTTTTTCAATAGGATTACAAATTTCAATACAAAATGAGTATTTTTTATATGTACATTAAGTGATTGAGTATTTTTTACATATAATTTTTGAAAGTGGGTATTATAATTTTTCTCCCTTTAATTAATTTTATATAATTTTTATATATATAGGGAAGAGATCAAATAAAAATGGTTCTGTATGAATTAACTAAAAATAAATATTGACTGTTGAATTATTTAGATCAATGATACAGATTAAAAGATAGTTTTGGTATATATCTTATTTAAAATATTTTATTCCTAAAAATAGAGAATTTGTTATTTTTATGACTAGGGTTTATTGATTAGGGTGTAGTTTAATTATATCCATTGGATGAAAAATATGGATGGTTCAGATGTATTTTTAGTTAACACAAACAGATCTATTTTCATTATAACCATCCCTTATATATATATATATATATATACATACGTACAATCTCTGATGAACTAGTAATTATATATATATATATATATATATATATATATATATATATATATCCAAGCTAATCTCCATCTACTAATGTTGTGATATGTACCTCCCACTACTTTGGCCCATGTAACACGTCTAAGCTTATTCCATATTTTTTTCAACTTCCATAGACTTAGTTTCAGCGTATTTTACTCTCAGATTTGTAGCAAAGTAGTTGTACACGTGTCAGCATATAAGTCTTTCCAAGCAGGTTGGGTCCATCAAGTCATCTACACAACACGTCTCAATCAGATCGATCAAGCATATCGTTGACACATGTCATCTTCAAGCTCTGCTTGCATATCAACTCACTGCTCATCATCAGGTTATCTTGTCATCTCACCTTGTACCAGATCACTTTTACCATCATGTCGCTTTTCATCAGGTCACTTCATCATCAGATCACTCTTTATCAGGTCACTCCACCAGCTCGCTCATCAGGTCACTTGTGGTGATCTGACCTGAAGGTATATGATCTGATCTAGAGGTCTTATCAGGTGATCTGGTGTGGAGGTATGCCTGTTGGCCATGTCATGCATCTTGCATCGATATGCACCTTAACCTCGATCTACATTTTAGCCTTGATCTGCATCTTAACTCAAACTGCTCCAATCTCAATCTGCTTCTCAACTCGATTTGTTCTTCTCTCGATCTACATCTCGACTCGATCTGCTCCGATCTTGATCTCATTAGGCATTAATATTATATGGAAATCTCATTTCTTATTATTATCATATAAAATTTATTATTAGTCTAGCTGCACTGTAGCAGAAAACCTTTGAAGAAAATTTAAACTTGGCCAGCGGCATATAGCTTATCTATCTGTTAATTAAATGATTACTTAGCTAGAGTTATTATTATCATATAAAAGAGTATAAAAATTGAATTTGAAGATTGATCTATAATATATATATTAACATGTTTATGGAGTTGACTTTGAATATAATTATTAATTTGTCATTTATTTTATTCTTGGGTACAGTTGCCATATCTTAATTCCACAGCTTTAATTTATTAATCTTTTCAACCACTCAACTTGTGAACTCACATGAAATTAATAGTTCCACGCAACTTTTTCTTCTTCTTCTTCTTTTTACTCGTCAAATTATTTTCTTGACCTCAAACTATAATCAATAAAGGATCTCATACTTAAATAAAATAAAATAAATTAATTAAGCACAATAAATTACTAGTAATATTTAATTTATCTAACACATGCAAATTAACACAAGTTGATTAAGCCAGTTACGTTCTAATTAATTTTTTCATATATCGACTTGGGCTTGCAAGAAAGTAGAAACAAAAAGAAAGAAGTGGAAGAGCACATGATGATTAAAGAATGAAAAATTTCAGCTGTCACGAAACTTTACTTTTCATAATTGACAGACACCACTACTACATTAATTCATCCGCATATATATCAACTCCAATTCACAGACATGCTATGCACGATTCTTAGCTACAAATTAATTATATAATTTTCATTTTATTTTCTTCTAGCTCCTTTTGCTTTCAAACTCAACATATATATGTATATATATCCTCTGGTCTGAGAATTCAAGAAGTTGTTTTCAAGATTAGCAGAGGCTTATAGTAACTCTGAAAAACTAGCTAGGTCTTGAGACATTCAATGACTAAGCCGAAAAGAAGTTTGCTCAAGATCATCCTCCTCGGAGACAGCGGGTATATGTTAATTTGCTACTTTGATTTGTGTGTGTGATTAATTTGAGCAGAAATATATATAATTATATGTGTTTTGATGGTCATTTTTTATATATAGGGTTGGAAAGACATCTTTGATGAACCAGTATCCTTAGATCATGTGATCATTTAATTTATCATAATATATGAAATGCTTCAATTCCCCATATATATATATATTTATAATGTTACTATTTGTTTAAGTCATGATAACTAATCAAGATATGTATACAAGAAGTTCAGAGCGCAGTATAAGGCAACAATTGGGGCTGACTTTGTGACCAAAGAGTTGCAGATTGATGACAATCTTGTCACCTTGCAAGTATGTAATTAATATATAATGAATGAATGAATATGTATATATAATTAATGATGAAAAGATATATATATATATATATATATATATATATATATATATATATATATATGCATGCAGATATGGGATACCGCTGGGCAAGAAAGGTTCCAAAGCTTAGGGGTGGCTTTCTACAGAGGCGCGGACTGCTGCATTCTTGTGTTTGATGTGAATATATTGAAATCATTCGAGATGCTTCAAATTTGGCACGACGACTTTCTCAAACAGGTTTAGTAAATTAATTAATGTTTAAAGTTGGCACTAATTAATTGGCAGGATGATACACGGTGATGTAATTATTAATGTTGCAATAATATTAATTAATTAGGTGGATCCTTCTACTCCTGAGACGTTCCCCTTCGTGTTGATCGGGAACAAGGTGGATGTTGATGGTGGAAACAGCCGCGTGGTAATTAATGCCATTAATTTACTTAATTGCCATGCATATCCATATGTATAAATATATATATGAATTAATTAATTATAAGGTGTCGGAGAAAACAGCAAGAGAGTGGTGCGAATTAAAAGGGAACATACCTTATTTTGAGACATCAGCAAAAGAAGATTATAATGTGGAGGATGCATTCCTCAAAGTTGCACAAATTTCACTCGCCACTCATCCAATTAACATGTAAGTAATATATTATATTGTAGTAATTCATTAAACATTGATCACCGATTCACCTCATCTTATATATAAAAGATTTTCGATATCTTAATTTAATTTGTGCATATATGTGTAATTTGCTTTCAGTTGGCCTTTGGATGAAGAGATGCCGTCCCATTGGTGAGCATGCATGCAGTTTTATGTTTGTGTTTTTCTAACTTAATTGATCACGTTAAGAATTAATGTGATGATGATAATGCAGTGATCTCCAGAGAATTCCAGAATCAACAGTTTCAGCAAGTGAACAACCTAGAGGAGGAGGAGGAGGAGGATGTGCCTGTTGATTCATCATCCATATATATATATATGTATAATATTTTTTTCAAATTAATTAAGGATCAGATGAGATGCATATGGGTTTATTAATTATATATGTTTAACGTACGCACGCAGTTCAATTAAGATATATTATTAGTAATTCGTACGTTTTTTGCAATAAACATGAAGACATACATGCTGAACTACTTCACTTCACTTCTGTGTTAATATTCAATACATGTACTGATGTAATATATACGCTTATATAGTCGAATATACTGCGTTTTATTTTTATATATATATGGTGGATTCTCATGTTTCACTTAATTAATATTAATGTACATGCATGTGATCATGTAATACCTAGCTAGCATTCCTTCTATCTCTCTCCCTCTGTATATATGCAACTATAGTATATAGGTTGCCAAACTAGCTAGCTAGTTTCATGCATACAAATTAGAGAGGCATATGCATGCAGCTAGCATTGCCATATATATATATATATATATATATATATATAATTGCATTTAGCAATGACCATAGGCAACACCCCAAATTTAATTGAAAAATATATAGATCCTTGAAACTCTATTTGGATCCGAAAATGCAAGGATAGGTGGTTTTGTTGACACCTTGTTGAATGATTCCTAGCGCATGCCAGTTTTATTCACATTTTCTTTGTTTTCCTTATCATTTTCTTGATCTGCAAAATCATTGCATCTTTCTTCGACCGTGTCCCAAAGATCATGCGAGAGGAAGATGATGGTCTTCATTTGAGAACTTCAATAGTCGTAGTGTTCACTATCGAAAATTGAAATTTGGCTAGATGTATAAAAAAAAATTGGAGTTTGTCATATTGAGGATGAACCTAAACTTTAGATACCAAATTTGTTGGAGATAAAATTACTAAGAAAGAGAGATTTAGGAATAGACGGCAGTCATTGCTCTTGCTTGGTTTATTATTATTGATGTTACTTGATTTATTGATGCATCTACATGCTAAGGTATTTATCGGTGATGGATTCATAAAGAGAAATACATAATGAACCTCATAAATAACTAGAGATATATATAGTTATAGACTCTATGAACTCAACTCTTAATTGCTGACCGGCCGAATTATAATAACCTTGAATTGAAAAGCTATCAGTCAAGATTTTGATCGATCGAGTACCTCATTTAATTTAGTACAGTGAATTCTCACAATTTTAATTAATTATTTTGTTTTAAAAACAATATATAAAAACAATTGATTTGTGCCAGCTCGAGATGGAGGTATCTTAACCATGTACATGACTCGATCAAAAATCCTAATTTAAAGAATCTAGTCATGTAACGCTACAACAACCACTTACTTAAAGATAACCTATATATTCACAACAAGATTCAAATTATTTATTTCAAGGCACTACTTATAAGGGACATACGTACACGAGTCGTTCTTCTATTCTATGCATGGGACAATTTATACGTACTAGGAGTCTAGCTAGGAGGACACAAATAATATATATAATATCATATATTTAAGAAGTAAGATATTGGGCGGGATCGATCATCTCCTAATTATTGATAATCAATTAAGCTAGCTGCAACATGCTTAATTTCTTCACAATATAATGGCTTGCTGATGATCTGAATATTAATTAATTATTCCCTAGCTAGCTAGCTAGCTTCTTCCTTGATGATCTGCATCTCTACTTGTCCAACCACTCGAAACTTATCATCATCATCATCGATCAAATTTAAACCACCTCCTGCTGCAGCTTGAATCTCCTTGAACATTGCCATTACTTGAATCATTGTAGGCCTCTTCCAAGGCCGATCATCTAAGCAAGCACACGCAATTTTCAAGTGTTGCAAAAGCTCCATCTCTAATGACTGACTAATTTCTCTCATCAAGTAAGGATCAAACACATCTTTCAGTGTCATCCTTGCATACTGCTTCACCCACCCCACCAGATTATTGTTATCCCCCAAGTCACATGAATCCGTGGGTCGCCTCCCCGTGAGGAGCTCCAGCAGCACAACCCCATAGCTATACACATCGCCTTTTGTCGAGCATTTAAAGCTCTGGTAGTATTCGGGAGGGACGTAACCTGGTGTCCCCGCAAGGGTGCTCACGCTCAAATGTGTGTGCTCCACTGCAGTCATCATCCTTGCCATCCCAAAATCAGACACTCGTGCCTCTAACTTGTCATCAAGAAGCACGTTGCTCGATTTCATGTCCCTGTGGATGATACACAGCTGGCAGTTGTGGTGAAGGAACAATAGACCACGAGCTGCTCCAATGGCGATCCTACGCCTTTCTGCCCACCTCAGCTTCATCCCTAGCTTCTTCCTGTCATGCAACACGTCTTCTAGGCTTCCGTACTTCATGTACTCGTACACAAGGAGGCGCTCATCTCCCACCTTGCAATACCCCAAAAGGGGGACTAAGTTGCGGTGCTTCACCTTCCCTATAGTCTCCATCTCAGCGGTGAACTCTCTATCGCCTTGTCCATTCACATGCTTCAGTTTCTTGATGGCAACAACTGTGCCATCTTTCAGCACGGCTTTGTATACGTCTCCGAATCCACCCGACCCTATAAGGCTCTCACTGTGGAATCCATTAGTGGCCTCCACAAGATCACCAAAAGTCAGATTCCTTAGAGGCAGCTTCTCAAAAGTTGCAAGGCTTATGCTGAATGCTTCACGAGCACTCATTTTCCACACTGTTACGGAGTTGGACCGGCTCCCCATGTACGCCTCCATGCCTTCTTCTTCTTCTTCTCTCATCTTTCCCCTCTTCTTCATCTCCAGAACCACAACCATCATGCAAAATATGCAGAAGAGAGAGAATGCCAGCCCCAATGCCACACTCCCTGCAAGGGATGCTTCTCTCCTCTTAGGTTTAGGCCTTTGGCTGCTTCTTGCACCCAGTCCAGAGTTACAAGAAGGTAAAGGGTATCCACAAAGTCCAGAGTTATTCACAAATCTATAATCTGGGAACGTATCGAGTGGAGCAGATTCGGGTATCATTCCAGTAAGGTTGTTATTGGAGAGATCAATATCTCCAAGCCTAAGGCTAGTGAAAGATTGTGGGATAGTTCCATTCAACTTATTGAAGGATAGGTCGAGAATGGCAACGTTTTTTAAGCCTCCGAGCTCAACGGGGATGGAGCCGGACAGATCATTGTGTCCCAAGTTGAGCACGAACAAGTAATACATGGTTCCGAGCTCCTTCGGAATGGCACCATCCAACTTGTTATAGGAAAGGTCAAGAAAAATCATGGAGCCATTGTGGTTGAAATTAGGCTGGGTGATGCCTCTCCAGACGAGGCCAACACTGCATGAATGCCTCGTTGTTATCCTATCCTGTTCCTCGTCTCTCACGCCTCCAAACTCGAGCAAATTCCCAGCTCCGTGGCATTGCTTGCTGCCGTTGTTCTTGATGTAGATGTACCTCTTTCCGGTGAGCAATGCCACATCAATGTAGTCGGACTGCTTGAACAGAGGTGCCGGAATAGTCCCATTCAAGAAATTTGTGTTGAGGTCCAACCAAATCAAGCTCTTGCAATCCCCCAACTCTGCAGGAATCCTCCCAGATAAGGAGTTGTTATCAAGCTTCAGAATTGCTAGATTCTCTAGAAGTCCTAGAGAAGAGGGTATCTCCCCACTTAACTGATTATTCGAAAGAGAAATCCAGTTCAACTTACTGCAGTTGCTGAGACTACTAGGTATTGATCCTCTCAAGTAATTGAAATCAAGAATCAAGTTCTCCAAACTCTCCAAGTGCATGAACTCTTGTGGGATTTCGCCGCTGAGTTGATTCAACAGCATGATTGCATCTTTGAGTTGGGACAATGATCCTAAACTAGAAGGGATTGCCCCAGTCAAGTAATTGAAACTGAGATCAAGTGAGGCCAAGTTAGAACAGTTGCTCAAACTCTGAGGTACCACACCAGTGAGCATGTTGTTCTGAAGGTACAACACTTTCAAGCTGTTTCCTGGATCTTGGCAAAGCCCAGAAGGGATCAAACCAGATAAATTATTGGAGCTCAAATCCAAAGTCTCTAAATTTACCAATTTTGATAGAGAATCCGGGACCGGACCCACTAAATAATTGAAAGACATCCTTAAAACCCTCAAACTGCTCAGTTTCAAGAGTGTTTCAATTGGCAATTCACCAGAAAAATTATTACCAGAAACGTCGAGGAGGTCGAGGCGAGAGCATTCAGAAAGTCCCTGAGGCAGAGTACCAGTCATGTTGTTTACAGACAAATCCAACTCCAAAAGGGCTGAGCAGGAAGCAGAGGAAGTGAGTGGGAAAGCACCATGAAAATGATTCTGCTTAAGGTAGAGGTATTGCAAGCTCCCAGTTGGGTTAGGAGCTACACCTGTAAGCTGATTATTGGTGATATTAAGGTATCTTAGCTTCGGACATGTGGAGAATGAGGTCTCAACATCACCAAAGAATTTGTTAGAAGACAAGTCTAAGTGTTTCAAAGTGGAGCAGTCGTTGAGAATGGGAAATTTGGTGGTGAAATTGTTGAAGGAGAGATCTAGGTACATCAGATTCTTGAGTTTCAGCTCAGGCAAAATGCCTAAGAGTTTGTTACCCTTTAAAGATAGATGCTGCAGTTGGGGAAACTCGTCCGACAAAAGCCATGAAACCACGTCGTCCCCTGAGATTTTGTTGTAAGAAAGATCAAGAACGTGCAGAGATGTCAACCCAGAGAAACTAACCAGTTTTTCATCAAGAGGGTCCATTGCATTTCCCGAGAGGTTGAGTGAAACCAAACTTGGGCAGAGTTGGAGAGTTAAAACATCAGAAACATGCCCAGAAATCATGTTTCCGGATAGATCTAACGAGTTCAAGAAAATGGTACACCGGAATTCTTGAGTGGTGGTGCGGATTTCGCCGGAGATGTTAGCGTTTTTGAGAACGAGTGTTTCCAAATTTTGGAGGGAGAGTAAAAACTCTGCAACTGTTGAAAAATTGGTGTGGAGGGGATAATTGGAGAGGTCGACTGAGGAAACTCTAGAGTATTTGCAGGAAACTCCACTGAAATTGCATGGAGAAATTGTGGGGTGTCAGTCGTGGAGTTGATCGGGGTCGGGGAGGGAATCTTTGAAGGATAGGAGGCGGCGGGAGTCGCCGGAGACGCCTTTTGCGGCGGAGGAAGGTGAAAGAGATAGGAGGAGGAAGGGGAGAAAGTGGTGGTGGGAGAAGGGTGAATGTAAGAGACTCTTCTGGGCTTTCATCTTCATCAAGACTCGATTTTTATGGCTACTTCTCACTCTCTAGAGGGGATTGATTGTCTGCAGTTAGTTTCTTCTTCCATTATGAGAGCAGAGATTAATGGTTGGTGAAAAAAGCTGAGAGTCAAAGGGGGAGTGAGGAATAGACATGTTCAATTATAAGGAAGAGGACACATTCACAGAGCAGCCATGTGATAATACATATCTCTCTATCTCTGTCTCTATCTCTCTCCATGAATGAATGTTGGAGGGTCTCTCTATCTCTATCTCTATCTCTATCTCTATCTCTATATGTATGTATATGTAATAGTCTCTCTCACTCTTTCAATCTCACCTAGAGCTGTTAAAGTTATTACAGTAATGAGTTACTAATCTGTGTAGGTTTCCACGTCCGGGTGATTGGGATCACTTTTCTCTTCTTCTGATCAGCAACCAACAATTCAAGATTCTATTTCTATTGCCTTTGTACTTTGTCCATCTTCACTTTTTCTTTTATTACTTATGTTTTTTTTTTCTAATATGTAGCCTGTTGAGTAGATTATGGTATGGTTTGAGAATGCAAGAAGTGGAATTGAAGCTCATGTCATATAATAGTTGCGCACGAGCACAACTACAACCCTATTTGGCAATAACTCTCCTTGTTTTTAAATTAGGGCTGACTGTACTCGCTTGCTTCAAAATTACATCTTCTTTTCCTAATATCCTCAACAAAATGTTCAACTATAATTAGAAAGGCGTTTTGGCTTTCGTTTCAATTTACGAAGAAAAATATAATTAATAGTATCAGATATATAAATTAAATATGTGTTGAATAATTGATCGAGAAATTAGTTAGATTACAATTATTAATTCATCCAATCCAATCTAATCTCTTGGATTGTTGGCATTTTGCAGTGTATGTATCATTTTCCCTTCAAGTCTTTATCAAGAAGTGATTTGTCGAACCATTTGCCTTTCAAATTCAACGCATCCCCATTTAACATTTAAGCCCTTCATATTTTATTTTTTTAAACTCTGGCCGTCCAAAACGTTTAAAATGATGGATTAGATCCCCATAAATGATGTTCTCATTAATATGGAACAGGAAGAACTTAGTTACCCCTTTCAACTTATATTAATTAGTATACATCTTTGGTTAACATTTCCATCTTGTCTCATTATTATGTTCCAATATTAAAATTTTAACATTATCAACAGGTATTATTAAATAAATTTTATTATATATTATAGTATGATATACATCTAGCCATACACGTACCTAGTTGTTATATCATCTCAAAATTGGTGTACAAAGACCATATAGATAGTGTCTGATACATTGTTATATTAAATAAAAATATTAATTGTTAGTTACTAGTTTAGGTAGTAATTTTTTGTATTATCAAAGTTACTAAAACGAGGAACCTCACTCACCCCCTAAGACAATGCAGTTTCTTTCAATCCTATTCATTTCCTCGTACATATGATAATAAACATTTCCTTTCCTCTAATCTAAATAATTGGTGCTTATGAACCCAAGGTACGTGGCAACTTGAGAACTACACAACTTTTATTTATTTGGACGCTGAATTATGCAATTGGCTAGTCAGAAAATAGTGCATATGGGCCCACGCTCGGGGGCCCCCCAACACGCACACAAATTGGGTCAAACCATTGTTGATCCGACCCGGATGATCCCTTTGCTTAAACGGGCCGAATCGACAATTGGACAATTATATTCTATGCATTCAGAATTATTTGTGATGATGATACTGTTGGTTTTTCCTTAAGTAATTTATGAAAAATATCGGACGAAGACGAATAATTGAAAATCAACCAAACCACTTAAAAATATCCAATACTCTTTGTTCCTATTTATACTGCTCAAATTAAGTTTGAGGAGCATATACGAAATTACAAACTAACCCCAGCCAAATACTAGCTAGTATCATATAAAAAGAAAAATTAAACTAAAACTAGCTTGTGTTGGGCTCGTATCAGAACTTGAACTTGTTTTATTTTGTTGCTTGTTTAGT
Source organism: Leonotis leonurus (assembly GCA_026898415.1). NCBI lineage: Eukaryota > Viridiplantae > Streptophyta > Magnoliopsida > Lamiales > Lamiaceae > Leonotis > Leonotis leonurus. Next base: position 2,928,842 of record JAPKLX010000036.1, read on the forward strand.
GTGTCTACACAATAACGTAACACATATTGCAGTTAATCTAGTCTAGTATAATACACAACACACCTAGTTGATTCACATTTGAAAATAGGTCAAGGTTTATTTTTTTAAACTTTATGGCAGAAATATTCACACTTTTATCCTTAAATTAACACGCACATGCGAGTACAATTGTATTTTCGTTTAGATATTGGTAATGAAAAGTGAGAAGAAATTTGTCAGAGAGAAAACGTCAATTCTGAAAAGAAAAAATGCCACCTGTAAGTGTGAGTGTGAGTAGACGGTGACGTGGCGTGGCTTCCACCTCCATCCTCCACCCTACCATTACAATTACCATTACCATTACCATTACCACCAGCCTAGCTAGCCTTTCTCCATCTCTGTATAAAAATTGTTTTATTTTTCATTCTAATTTCACACCATCTACACCTACACACATGATACATACATAGACGCACCTCATTCTGTATTCTGTAATCCCCAAACCCATCTAGGGTTTTTGCGTTCCCCAATCTTAAATTAAATTCCTCCCCCCGCCAAATGGCCAAGAAGAGGAAACCCGACGCCACGCGCCTCGATGAGGTGGATCGAGGTATGTATACCACTTTCTGCAACGCGGCCAACTCCCTTTCGCAGCTCTACACACACGCGATGCACCAGCAGCGCCTCTCCTTCCAAGCCGGTGAACGCCACTCTCTGGTCTCTTCCGTTGCCCCCTTTTTTCACTTCTATTTTCGCCAGAGAATTTTTGGATGGGTATCCGTTAATCGACTTTTAATCAATGGTTGTTTCGTGTTCATTATAGCTTTTGTAGAGGTCGTTTAGATGCTAGGATTTTTCCAGGTGTATTATATGTCGTCTATCTGCAGATATAATCATGTCATGCGCCTAATTTTATGCAAATACGAATGCACCGGGCCCATCATAGATTTTACAGTTGTGGGTTGATCAATCCGTGTTAATTCAATGAAGAAATATGGCTGATACGCATCAAACGTATTTAATTTTGATTAAAGGATTCGTCTTTAACTTTATTTTGTTTTCGGTTTTGGGGGAGAGGGGGAGCGGACTGTTTTAAAGTTTTTTCTTTTAGGAATAGACCATCAAATATTTAGCAGCTTTGTGGATTGTGTGGTTGTAATTGAGCACTGCTAATTATGAATTTTATGGTTTGTATGTTTCTTACAGTGCTCAATTTACTCTTCTTTTTATCACTATAGGAAAAGCTTTACAATTGGATTTTAAGACAACAAGAGCACGAGATAAGAGTGATGAGTGGTGACATACTCGCATATGTGCAGGTTTCTTCTTCAATTCAATGAGCTGTTATAATACGTCCAACAGTTGTTAATTTGTTCTAGTGCACAATATCAGTTCTTGGTACGTATATAATTGCTGCTGCTTCTGGGTTTTTATTGTAGTCTTCAGGCATTGCTATGCATTTTGGGGTTGCTAGTAAAAAATTTCTCCTCCCGTTACTTTTTCTTTGTTGCTCTTCTCAATTACAATTGTGTGGCGTATCTACGTACCAGTTACATAAGCTGTATATGTGTTTGTTGTGTTGAATTGTCGCACAGTGGCACCAAGCTGATGAATGATCCAAGGATGTGATTATGATATTAGTCGCAGCATTGGAAGTTGTAACTGAATAGTGTTCCCTTCACTAGATTAGTAAACATTGTACTTTGTTAACTCTTATATTGGAAGCAATTCAATACCTATGGGAAGTTTAAGTTTTTAGATATTAGAGGACACGCCTAAGAAATTGTAATATGATCTTCTTGTTTAGTTTTTGTTGAAACCGTGTATGTCTTCTCCAGAGTATTAAAAGTTTGTGGTGATATTTGTTGCCGCTGGATGACTAATGTTACATACATAGATTTATTTTATTGGTAGCCTGAGACTCTGAAAAAGAACGCCTCTTCAGTTGTGTTCATTGGTACTGGTCCGGTATATGATAGAAAGAGTGACTTTTGACAATTGACATACGGATTCATGCTAAGTTGATGTGTCACCTTCTTTACTCAATAGTCATCTTTGTCATATAGGTGTATGATGAAGGTCAAAATCAAATTCATATGCTGTTGTTTTGGCTGCAAGTCAATAGCCTTGTATGTGTTATACTTGTCTTGTCCACCATTTCCTTTCACAGGTTTATGCTTGCAATTAAAAATACAGCATGTGGCATGAAAGAGTGCATTGGGCTTCACTACTTTTATCAAAACGCCTTATAGATGGTCTGGAGTTTAATTAAGAAACCTGCTGGCACAAGTTGGCATTGAAGCTCGTGGAAATTGAAAGTTTTTCAATTTTATGTTCCTGGCAATTTTTTTTTTGGGCCAATTTCTTATACGGCAGCTTGGTTAAAGTCCTAGTCCATCATATTGACACTAATTTCTTATTTTTAACATTTGCAGAATGAACTCGATTATGGAGCAGAAGAACCTCCTCCATCCCCAAGGCTTCCCCTGCAGCAGCAGCAGCCTCAAAATTTAATTCAGTTGCCTCAAACAGGACTTCCCATATCCTCTAATGCTTTTGGGCCCGGGACTATTGGACAAGGACTTCGTGTAGGAAATTCAGACCAGAGCAAGAATTCTGTGTTTTCGAATGCTCTTTCTAGTCCAGTGCGTCGGACACTCCAGCACTATCACATATCACAAGGCGGTGTCTCCTCAAACAATGCCACGCGGAGCAGTGAGAACAGCACCAATCAAAACAGAGATGCCAATGCTCTCAGTTCCAATGACACCTCAATGGATATGCATGCTGATAGTCCAGGCCACGACTCCTCCTTGTACTGAAGTCCCATATGATCTGGATTCAGAATCCCTCTCGGAAATGAGAAGTTATGGTAGTCGTAAAAGAAGCAAACGGGAGGTCTTGGGAAGCGTGAAAGAAGTTGATGTTGTCAATTAATGCGTGCAAAAAGCTATTGGAAGTGAATAGGTCCCTGCAGGTGAAGATTAATGCTTAGTTTGAACGGTGACATGCATAGCTTCTGTTTTTATGTTTTTGAAACATTGAATGTGTCGAAATATCCTATATATAGATATATTCATTTAGTCCTTTTTGTGGTTGGGTTTTGGTATTGGAGATTTGGTGCAAGTGAACAAACAAACAAAGTAGAGAAAATGAATTAGATAATGATCATTAGTGCAGTACTCTACATCCAAGCATTATGTATATGATATATCACATCAGGTTTCAATTAATTACGAGGAAAATATTCAGCGATAGCTATAATACATCAATTCAGTCTCAAGGATAGGATTAAGATCTTGATTTGGATTCGGGTATTCGTAGTCTCGTCTGATCACTCTGGTATTTTTTTTTACTAATTCTTCAAATTAATTAATTAAAAACATATAAAAGGCACAAATTCCTGAGCCTTTTTTTTTTTATTTTATAAATAAATAAATAAATAAAGCCAAAGCCCAATCAATTCCTTTACCAAAAAGCGTTTTATTTTACTACATCATCCATCCTTCACTATCTGCGGATTCTGCACTCTCTTCTCAAAAGTAAAACCCCTAACTAATTCAATCCCGACGAGCTACGTAATACGATAAGTTACATGTGGTGACTGACATTTATTCAAACTTCGGATTCCGATGGGCTTCCACGAGTACGATTACCTCGAGAAAGCGGTGGAAGAGACCAACGGCCCAGCGAGGAAGGAGACTCCAGAGAAGGAGGAGATAGACATAAAAGACAAGGGATACAGGAGGAGAGATATGAGTGAAGATGATGAATTTGACCAAGAGGAGAAGGAGAGGAGGAGCAGCAGCAAGAAATCCAGGAATGGTGAGAACGGCCGCGACAGAGACAAGGACAATGATAGGGATAAAGATAAAAGATAGAGATAGAGAAAAGAGGTCGAGGCATCGGAGTCGGGAGCTGGATTCAGGGAGAGAGAGATGGAGCTCTAGGGAGAAGATGAAGGAGAAGGAGAAAGAGAAAGAGAAAGAGGGGGAAAGAGATTGGGACAAGGATAAGGACAGAGAGAGGAGAGATAGAGATAGAGAGAAGGACAAGGAGAGAGAGAGGCGAGAGAGAGATAAGGAGAGGGAGAGGGAGAAGGAAAGAGAGAAGGAGAGGGAGAGGGAGAGGAGGAGCCGCAGCAGGAGTCGTTCGGACCGTGAAGGAGAAAAGGAGTTGTTGAGGGATAAGGCGCGTGACGAGACCAGGTGATGCTCGGCTTTCTCTTGATCATTCTGTTTGCATTTGTTGTTTGTGTTCTGTCCGGTGATTTATATCCTTAATGTGTTGTCCGTTCTTCATTGCCTATTAACTCATATCAAGTACAATCTCATAAATGTGTTGCAAAGATGATATTTTTAATTAGCGTACGTAATTGAAGGAGTATCGGGATTGAATATCATATTACTTTTGCCGTTTCCATCTTGGAGGGATTCAATGTTTGAGGGCCCTGGCTTAATAGTGACATTTCTATAGGATAATATTGACGCAGCTGTTTATTTTGGTATCCACCTTTTAAGTGGATTATATGGTAATGGATATGGGTGCAAAACAATTTTTGAGTTCCAGAATTGCTGGCTATTTAACTATTTGTTTTGTGAGTGTTTTGCTCAGTGTTTTTTGAGGTCCTGCTCATATGGAGTAATCATGTATAGACAAGTGATACATATTAGAAAGCAGATTAACCATAGATGTTCCATGCTACGTATCCCTGTGGTTTTATTAAGCACAAGACATGTTGCACTATCTGTTTTTCACCCAATAAATTTTTGCTCTTGGCCTTCTCCGGTAGAGTTGAGTTGTAACCCGAGGGAAATACAGTAAAGGATCTAGTTCAGAAAACAAAAGCGAGTTTATACTTTAGGATGTAGTATTCTAACTTGAGTTGAAATCGTAGATGGATTATTTGCAATTTAATGGGCTAACAATACGGAAACCATGTGAAGGCTTCTTCAAGAAGAAATTGGATTTCCACATAATGGGTGCAGTAGCCAGTAAGGTCTGTTTTGTTTCTTTGTCTGGGCTGTTAGATTTGGGCCACTCTTCCATGCTTCTAAATATTTTGCGTAGCTGGCTTTAAGGTTACTTTCATGCCTCTGAACTGAGTGTTGACCGGTGATGTGTTCAATTTTTAGGTTGCAAGGCTTGTGGTGAAGCTGTATCAATTTTCCATCATTTTCTTCACTTCGAAGACGAAAATGCTTTATCTCCATAATTGTGGCATTCCTTTTGTACTGAACAGGGACTTTAATGCAAATGAATATGGGATATTGTGATTAGATCTTAGTCTTTGACATTTTATGGACCCTGCAGTCACTTTACAATGCATGAGTCCAATAATTTGCAGGCCATAATCGCAGATTTACAATATTCTCATAAAAAAATGATGGAATGGAGATTGGTCTCCCTGCAACATAAACACTTATATTTTCTTTCTTGTCTAGTATAAATTATCCTGAGACACCTTTATGTGGTTGCAGTTTGTAATGAGAATAAAAGTGCAATTAAGTAGATTAAGTGTAAAGGGCCTTTTTGTATTTGGTGATGATCATAAAACTTTTCTAGTTTTTTACCTTCTCTTTTTGTTATTTTTGGGTAGCTAATGCTGCAAAGCTTCTAAACCTTGAGTTGAAGTTTTAGAGTTCTGTTCATCTCAAGTGATTGAGATGGTGTACAGTGTACTACATTAGTTGTCTGATGGAGAAGGCTCGCCATGAAATATCTAAAATTATATGTTAAGATTTGTTTAAAATTGATAGATACTAGAACCACCTTTCTGGATTGGGAATAACTTTGTTTGTTGGAACTCAAACAGGGGTTCTGGCAGGAGTTTATGGGGTGAAAGTACATGAACTTTGGGGGAGAGTGCGGATGGATTTGAGATATCTTACATTAAGACACAGACACTAACAAGGCCGCATTTTTTGGAATGCTGACCTTTTCCTACTCTTGTGGTGTGTGTTCTTATTTTACTTTGAGTCGTTTGTGCAGGAGATTCAAGGACAAAAAAGAAGCTGTGGAGCCTGAAGCTGATCCAGAAAGGGACCAGAGAACTGTTTTTGCTTTTCAGGTATTAATTGGACTCTAAATGTGTATATTTTAACAATCATTGGCTTTATATCTTCTGACGCCCTTCATTATTGTTTATCTCACCACTACTAACATTATACTACTAACCTCTCTAATAATTGTAGATGCCACTGAAGGTGACGGAGAGAGATGTTTTCGAGTTCTTTTCTCAAGTTGGAAAGGTTGGTGCAGGTTATCAATAGGAACATATTTGATATTGATGATGTAGAACTCCTTTCAGTTTTCCACTTTGTAATGTCATCATATGGTGCTATTTAACAATCTCTTCCAAGAGACATGTTTAATCCCGCAAGTATGATTTTTTGAAGGAAATAATCCCATATAACTAGTTTCAGACTTTCTCTTTTTGAACCAAGTGTTCTGAGGCTTTTATTATTATTTTTAGACCTGGGTATAACAACAAACATTTCCCCCATGTTCATTGGATGGTCACATTTGATTTTATCCGTGCTGACTTTGTTTTATCTTCAGGTTAGGGATGTTAAATTGATTATGGATCGAAACTCGAGGAGATCAAAGGGTGTTGGGTACGATTTTGAATTTTCATTTCGTACCAGCATGTTTTTAAACCTAACAGGACCCCCTGGTTCAACTGGTTTAATCTGGAACTGGGGCAGTTGCCTGTTCAATTCCTAGTACCGAACCGTTGTCAGTTTGGACTGCTACGAGACCGCTCAAACCAGTTAATTGTGTTTTATGATGCTATGTCTGTACCAATTGCTATAGCTTTATAATTGATTTATGGTCCTTTGTCCTGCACAGCTAAGGATGTTTACCATGATTATAGGTACATTGAATTTTATGATGCTATGTCTGTACCAATGGCTATAGCTTTATCTGGGCATCTATTTCTTGGACATCCTGTAATGGTAAAACCTTCCGAGGCTGAAAAGAATCTTGTCCAATCAAATGCTTCTACTGGTGGGTCAGTTACTGAACCATATGGTGCAACAGACAGGAAGCTTTATGTAGGAAATTTACATTTCAACATGACAGAATTTCAGTTGAAGCAGGTATATTACTTTCTCCTGGTGTTGTCTGTCCGCTCATCAAGCATTTAATTGTTCTATGAATGACTGGCGTAAACCCTTGTCCATGTTAGCCCACCACCACATCTATTCATTTGTGCTGCTACAAATGAAAGTTTTGTTTCCTTATATTTTGTGCTGTAACATTCAGTAGAGACCATAGATGTCATATATTTGGAATTCAGACTTCAAAAAGTTATTCTTTGTGATTTGTGTCTTCATTCATATGTCATTCACATGTCCAACGATTGATTTTTTGATACTCTCAGATATCTGAAGCTTATGGGCATATTTTTGATTAGCTACTTTTCTTTTATTTGATATTATAAACCCTTGGATGTAACTATTGCCCTTTTGTCATTTTCCAGATTTTTGACGCATTTGGGCCTGTTGAGCTTGTGCAACTTCCAACAGATCCTGAGACGGGACATTGCAAGGGCTTCGGGTTTGTTAAAGTCGGTATTTTCTGCATTTTTGACTGCGTCCATACATGTATCTCTGTCGATCGGGTTTTTTATATTATAAAAATATGATCTCAGTTGCTTTATTGATCAATTAACATCATTACAGTTTGTGCAACTTGAACATGCGAAAGCAGCACAAAGTTTGAATGGAAAACATGAGATTGCTGGTCGTACCATTAAGGTATTGTGAACTGGGGTTAATTTTTCTTGTTTTGAATGATACTGACAGGCTCTTTAGAACAGTTTCTGTCATTTACCTAGTTACGAGTTTTAGGGTGGTCATAATGCACAGGCCCGATGTCTTGCTCTTATCTCTTGCTTTTGGGCCAATTTCAGGTGTCATCAGTTACTGACCATGTTGGAGCACAAGATTCTATAACAAAAACTGCAGATTTTGATGATGATGATGGGGGTGGTTTGGTGAGTGAAAATATTTAATTGGATTGCCTGATACTTATATTGTTTTAGAATAAAACGATTATTGTTTCCTTAGTTTGCAATATCGCTTTCCCCAAAATTATGCACATGCTTTTATCTTACCACCTATGTGCATAATGTAAATTGTAAGGTTTTAATTTTAGCTTGTTTTCTTGGAGTTGTGACGGAATTATCATTCTTATCGTTTCTTTTCACAATAACTTGGAAACCCAATTTATATGGCTTTCTCATTGTCAAGTCTAATCTTTCAGGCTCTAAATGCTCATGGCAAAGCTTGACCGCAGTGGTATTGCTTCAAGGTTTGTATGCAGGATTTTGTTTTAACAGTAGTTTCCTCCTGATTTAACTTGAATGCTGATTTTGATATAACTTCCAGTGTTGTTGGGACCCTTGGGGTGCCAGCCTTGAATGGAGCAGCTCCTTCACAGCAAAGTATCACCATGCCCATCAATCCAACTGCAGTCCGTCCGAATTCAGTTCTTCCTGCTCAGGTTGTTTCAATGACTCAAGAACCTGTTGGAACTCCCAGTGAATGCTTGTTATTGAAGAATATGTTTGATCCGGCCACTGAGGTTAGTGTTTTGCTGCATATTTCTTGTTACAGTGGGAGAAAGCCATTTGCTATGTCTCTTTATTGGTTTACTTGCATGCTGATTGAAAAAAAATATGTCATTTGCAGTCTGATCCTGAGTTTGATCTGGACATCAGAGATGACGTGCAAGAAGAATGTTCGAAGGATGGTCGCGTGAAGCATGCATATGTTGACAAGTAAGTACATACTGATATTCCACTCCTTATTTCAAATTGATACCTGAAGATGATTATTTGTCGACCCAGTCACCCAATAATGTTATTGAAAATTGGAGTGGGACCCCTATCCCATTGCCAGCACCCCTCAGCCCCCAAGAGAACCAATAAAATAATAGAAGGAAAACCCAGCTCTTCATCTTTAAAAAAGTCTAGTACAGTTTGAGTAGGCATTTTATTGCTCAATGCTCTCGATTTTCGGTCATTATATTCATGTTTCAATTCTCAGTTATATGAACACATGTATTGTTTTCATGAAGTAGCGGTTTTTGTGCTGGCAACCTCATCAGATTTGATATGCTTACAGGAATAGTGCTGGTTATGTTTATTTGAGGTTTGAAAGTGCAGAAGCAGCAGCGTGTGCTCAACTGGCTATGCACAAGAGATGGTCTGCTCGGAGATTGATCTCAGCCATATTCTTGGTATAGTACTGTTGCTCTACGTGTTGCTATCTTTCTCCTTTAATGCTATAAGATATTTGTGAAAAACTCTCTTCTGCTTATAGGGTTGGATTTGATGATGAAATGAACTCCATTCTGGCTTTTTTTTGTGTGTTTGAATAGAACCTTTGGGTGTTGACCGGAAATTATGTTGGTCAATTTCTTATTACTATTACTATTATTGTCATATTTGACAATAATCACTTTTGTATATTTCCTTTTGCAGCAACCTTTTGAATACGATGCCAAATTCAAAGGCACTGCCTGAGCAAGGAAAGTTGTTTGGCGGATGGCTGAAGTGTCATTGTCATATTACAATTAGTTAAATCAGGGTAAATTTGCAATTTGAGTTCCAGACTGTAATCTTGTAATTGATTCATACTGCCTGGTACTTTCTTTACAGTTGTTGTAATATGGATTTGACCGCCGGGTAAATGATATTGCTCCTGTCAACCCTTCTCTATTAGTTTCACTCTCTCTCTTTTTCTTTTTTTTGAATACATGATGTATAGATTAAGGCATGTAATCGCTTTATCAAATAATTAATAAAAGTTTGGGAGCCTGATGGTTTGGGCATACGGCACATCCGTTTTCAGTTCTAATTTTTGGTATTCATCGATTGGTCCGACCTGCCAAATCCTGACTCGCCGAGATGTCTACGACACGAGCCACTTCGGAACGCCTAGACAGATTGGAGGTCGATCAAGCGGTGATGAAGGAGCAGTTCGAATTCACAAGCGCACATGTTCACGAGTTGACAATCGGACAAGACAACAACACGAGGAAATTGAATGAAATTTTGGCCATTGTAGTCGAACTTTCGCACGCCATACTGAAGTTGGGAGGATCACGGGGCAGACACGTCGAGCAACCGGAGGAGACAACGTCTCACAAGAATCACATGGAGCATTGCCCAAAGCAATCACTCTCCTCTCTCTTACATAACACCCTCCCTCTCGGCCGCCGTCCATCCAGCCTGGCGCGCCGTCGGCTCCACCTTCTCCATTCGACAGTGGAGAATTGCCCAAAGCAATCTCTCAACCCCATCTTTTCTCTATTTTTCTCTCTATGGACTCTTTGAAATCATTGTCTCGGGTTCTCTCGTACTCTTTCTGATTGTCTCCCTCTTGGCCGAAAACTGCAGAGGCTGTAGCTTTTCCACCCCTCACAACGACCTCCCCAGCGCATCCCCTCTCGTGTGACACAAGCTTGTGCACAAAATGCATCAATGATTTTGATTTCTGCAGGTTTAGTATCGTGATAAAATTTTTCAAGGATTGGTTTACTTCAAGTTGTTGCACGTTCGCCCTGTCATATCTAGAATCCCAACTCCTAGTAAGTTGATACAAAAAACTTGACTCCCTTAGTCATGTAGTAATAATGGTAATGGATTGTTTTGTGAGCACATAGAGTAATGGACTTAATAGAGTTGCATCACAAATTTCTAATAGCAGTAACATGATATTTTCTTTGTGATCGACTCAATTGCTTAATTACATGCTCAGGGAACACACATTGTCCTAAAAAATATCAGAAAGTTGTCCGGCCTTTTGCACTATATATGCTGTTTCCAAAGGAAAAATTATAGCCGTCAGATTAAGAAACAACTCAAAATGTTTGACCCAATAGAGACCAAATATGGAGCCCAATTATAATTACAAGTTTGGGCCCACAACAAAATGCAATAGCTCTTCAACATAACACAAAAACATATACGCACAATTTTTCTCAAACCTAAAAAAACTTATTCCAAGGGCTCGAAGACTCGGAGTTCGTTTCTCCGTTGTGAATAGAGATGGTAAGATAGTAATACTTTAACTTGTAATTAAAATTTTAAGAGTTGTGTTATCAATTTTTACATATTAACCCATATCAAGAATTTCGTCTTTTGTACTTCTTGAGTATATTTGCTGCTACCCTTTTTGATTTTTTCGGTTCCAAATCCAACTATGAGAGGTTTATGTTCTTGGGTGGTTGATTATTATATTGTGATATGTTATTGAATTGGCTATACTACTGTGACGAGACAACTTTTGAATGAAAGTACAACTTAAAGAAGTTAAATTCAACAAGAAAGGAAAGAGAACTCGCTATCTATCTTATGTTCAAAGGATATAGTGATTTATTATATTGTTAGTGAGAGTTGAATGAAGTTAGTTATGTTAGTAAGAAAATATTATAGCATGTTAGTGTGTTGTGATTACTGCGTAGCTTTCAAGCATTGCTTCACTCTGATTAGTGATTACCATTCTTGATTTGATGACGCATCAGAACGGTGCCTACAACAGTGCCTCTGATCGTGCTGAGTTCAACCGAATTCCGGAGCTTCTTCAAGAAATTACATATGTACAACAAGATTCGAGCTTTATCCCCCCATCTTATTCAGTGTGGATGGAGTAATTTTACCTCAATTTCAATTCAGAGTGATGATGCAGAAAGTCCATAAAGTTTGGAGTTGAAGAATGCAGATAAAAACATTGCGATATTTTGGGATTCGGAATGTGAGAGCGAGGTAAGAAAGACATAGTGTGAGAGAGAACATGATGAGACTGATGAGAGAGATAGGTAAGACAGAGAGAGAAAGGTAAGATAGAGCCAAAGAATGATGAGAGAGAAAGAGTGTGATAAGAGAGAGAAAGGTAAGACAGAGTCAGAGAATGATGAGAGTGAGGTAAGAGAAAGTGTGATGAGAAAGAGATTCTGATGAGAGAGAGATAATGTTGAGAGAGAAAGGGAGGGTGAGAGCTAGTGGTAAGAGAAAGAGAGAGAGAGTTAGAGATAGAAAGAGAAAGAGTGTGTTAAAGAGAGGTGGGAGGGAGATTGAAAGTTAGAGAGAGTAATAGACAGAATGATGACAGAGAGGTAAAAGAGAGAGAATGGGTGTTGAGAGACAGGTAATAGAGAGAGTGTGAGAGAGAATGACGAGAGAGATAAGTAAGATAGAGACAGAGAATGATGAGAGAGAGTGTGTGATAAGAGAGAGAAAGAAAATGATGAGAGAGAGAACTAGAGGTGAGAGAAAGAGAGAAAGTGTGAAAGAGGGGTGGGAGGGAGAGAGAGAGTTAGATAGAGTAATAGACAAAATGATGACATGGAGGTAATAGAGAGAGAGTGGGTGTTGAGAGAGAGGTAATAGAGATAGTGAGATAGAGAAAATGATGAGAGAGTGATGAGAGAGAAAGAGGTAAGATAAAGATAGAGTTATGAGAGAGAGATAGGTAAGAGAGATATTGAGAAAGAAAGGTAAGAGAGAGATAGAGGTAAGAGAATGATGAGAAAAGGAGAGAGTTAGAGACAGAAATAGAGTGTGTGAGAGATAGTTAGAGAGAGTGAGAGAGAGATAAGAAAGAGGGATAGCAAGAGTGATGAGGAAGAGGTAAGAGAGAAATAGAGATTGAGAGAGTCAAATGATGAGAGAGAGAAAATCTTCATTTTATTAGAGATTAGATTATTGGATTTTAACAAAATAAATTATGAATTATATATTTTTTAATTTAAATTTGATTTTATATAATTTTTTTTTTTTAGGGTTTAGGGTTTAGGGTTTTTTTTTTTTTTTTTTTTTTTTTTTTTAAAAACACCCCGGAGGGTGGGGAGTTAGGCAGACTCCCAACCTGTATATAAAAACTCAAAGATAAATGTCAATACATAATGTTGGGCCCAAAAGTGACCCACCATCCAAAACATGAACAACAAATAAACATAGGAAGGATAAAACCAAGGCCCAAACAGGCGGGCATCAATCACCAAAGGTGAAACAAAAACAAAAAGAAAAAACCAAGAACATAAACATGGAGAACTATCGAAAGCGGAATCTGAAGTTAGGATAACCATGCTGGTCCATCCTAACTAGAGCCAAAAGGTATCTCGGGGCAGTAAGACGATCATAAATCACCAAGCCCGGGGTCTGGGTCCCCCTCCGGGCCAAGAAGTCCGCAGCTCGGTTCCCCTCTCTGTGAATGTGCGAGAAGCGAAACTCAAGCTGCTGAAGAATGAGTCTGGTCTCCGTCACAGTATGACGCAAGTGAGCTGCTCCAAATCTCCCGGAGGTGAGCAGCGAGAGAACAGCAGCAGCATCCATCTCAATCCAAACGTGTCTGGAGAAGTCCCTAGCAAGTCTGAGCTCGTGAAGCAAGGCTAAGAGCTCCGCCTCAAAGCTCGAACTAGCTGTCAGTGGCGTGCTGAACGCGGCAAGCAAGGCACCTGTGTGATCACGAACCAAGCCTCCACCCGCCGCCGTCTGCGTGCTCCTGTCGAACGATCCATCCGTATCCAACTTCATCCACGGCGCCTCCGGCGGATGCCAAAGCACCATGAGTGATCTGAGCACCCTCCTGACCGGCTCGGCAGCCGGCATGAAATCAACTCTGGGGTGACAGCCTCTCCAGTCAGCCGAATGCAGCTTTCCGGAAGCGACCAGAACCCTCAGCTGGTGAGTAACCTGCCAAATAACGTGAGAAACATGGAAAGGAAAGCCACGATGCTTGTAGCTGTTCCTCTCCGTCCAAATGAACCAAGTGATGAGGCAAGGAATCAGAAAACTGATGTGCGTGCTCCGTGCTCGGGGAAACAAGTGTCTCCAGCGACCTAAACTACGTGCAATGTCGGTGCTCGTGTGCGTGTGAGTGCGCGCAACAGGAAACCATGAGGCAAAATGAGCCCATATAGACCTCGCCGACGCACTAGACACAAACACATGCATGAGTGACTCAACATGAGGAGACCGACAACACAAGCATCTGGAAGCCAAAGAGATAGAGCGAGACTGAACCACAACATCCACCGGGATCCTCCCCAACAACAACCTCCAAAGAAAAACAGACACATTCGGCACCAGACAAGAGTTCCAGATCTCACCGAAAAGAGGACGGGTCGGAAGCCGCCGCCGAACGTGCTCCCAAGCAGAAGTCAGGGAGAACTCGCCATGTCTGGAAAGACTCCATCTCATGACATCCTCACCCCCCACAAGAATCGGCGTAGCACCCAGAGTATCAAGCACAGAGACAGGCAAACCACAAGAAGCATGCAAAGCAGATAAAGCATCCATAGCCCACACAGAGTCATGCCAGAAATCACACACTCGGGGATGAGCGGGGCGACTCTCGGTCACGCGAAGCTCGGACAGGGGACGATCCCCATACCAAACATCATCCCAAAAGTCCACCCGACCATCTCCGAGAGACCACCGAATAAAAGCATGCGCAGCAATACCAGAACGTAAAAGACGACGCCAGATACTACTATCATGCACAGAATAAGCAACATGCAAAGGGGAAGCACTACGACAGTACTTCGCCCACAAATACCTGGACCAGAGGGAGTCCCGAGCCTGAAAGCGCCACCAGAGCTTGTAGCTAAAAGCCAACACAAGGTCCGATAGACGTCGTATGCCAAGGCCACCCTCCTCTCTGGGTAAACAAATCTGCTTCCAACTGACCCAGTGCATCTTCCTCTGCTCCCCGATGGAGCCCCAGAAGAACCTAGCCATGATCTGCTCGAGCTCCTGAAGAACCACCCCATAAGGCTCCATAACCTGAAGGATGTGGAGGGGGATGGTCGAAAGCGTACTCCGGATCAACGCAAGGCGGCCTCCAAAAGTGAGATGTCTGTGGGACCAGCTGTGAATACGGTCGCTCATCCTCTGCCGGAGCCCCAAGAACATGGACGACTTCATGTTCCCCTTATAAATGGGGACACCCAAGTACGTGAAAGGAAAGGAACCACGCTGAAATCCCCCCACCTGCAGAATACCACGGGCCCACATATCATGACGCTCGCTGAGAAAGAAGCTGCTCTTCTCCACATTCACCTTCTGACCGGACACCGCAGCATATTCCTCAAGGCAATCCATAAGCCTCCTCATAGCGGGTCGGCTCGCCTTGGTGAAGATGATGATATCATCAGCATAAGACAAGTGCGAGATAGGAAACCCCTGGCGCCTCGTGTGGAACATCATGCTGTGCCGGGACAAGATCAGTCTGTCAAGAGACCGGGAAAGAAAGTCAGCAGCCAGAACAAACAACGACGGCGAAATAGGGTCACCCTGTCTGAGGCCTCTAGAAGAAGGGAAGAAACCCGCAGGGGCGCCATTCACCAACACGGTAAACCAGCAGTGCTGCACGCATCTTTGAATAAAGCCCAACCACCGCGGCGGGAAACCCATCCGCTCGAGAACTCTGAGAAGAAAAGGCCACTGAACTCTGTCGTACGCCTTAGCCATATCTAGCTTCAGCGCAACATTTGGGGCCCCCGACTTCTCCTGTAAGTCATGAATCAGCTCCTGAGCAAGAAGCACATTATCGCTCAGCAACCGACCCTGAACAAAGCCACTCTGATTCGGTGCAACCACAAGGGGAATGAGAGGCGCCAGCCGAGAAGTCAAGATCTTAGAGATGATCTTGTTGGTGACATTACAAAGGCTAATAGGACGATAGTCCGCCCAAGTCACCGGAGCTGACTTCTTCGGGATCAAGACGATCGAAGTAGCCGTAAAGCTCCTCGGCATGGGCGTGCCAGCAAAAAAATCCTCCACCGCAGCAATCACATCCGCACCAACAATATCCCAACAGCTCTGAAAGAAAAGGGACGAGAAACCATCCGGCCCAGACGTGCTGTCCCCACTGATACCAAAAACTGCCTCTCTGATCTCATCAGCATCCGGCGTCCCACACAGAGCCTCCAAGTCCACTGACGACGGCAGCTGCTGCAGACAACCAAGATCAGGATCCATCAGCTCGGGGATATCCGACGTGAGAAGATTCTGAAAGAACCTAGAAGCTGACTCCCGAATATCAGAATCCTCCGTATAGACCTGCTCACCATCACGAATAGAGTGGATCCGAGACCGAACTCTCTTCTGTCTCACCCAGCCCTGAAAGAACCTAGTGTTGCGCTCCCCCTCCGAAACCCAACGAACAGCGGCCTTCTGTCTCCAGAAGTCCTCCTCCATCCTGGTCCTCAGAACGTACTCCGCCACACATCTGTTCAGCTCAGAGCGCGTCAGAGGAGTCGGAGATGCGTCATAGGAAGTCTGTGCCTGAAGCACCGCTTCCTCTGCAGCTGTAATCTTATCGAAGATGTGGCCAAAAATATCCCTGTTCCACCCATTGAGAAATTGCTTCGTGCGCTGCAGCTTGAACTGCAGGTTGAGCATCCCCCGAAAACCAGTCGGCGCCTCCCAGATACGAGCCACCTCCGAACGAAAGGTATGATGCCGGACCCACATGTTCTGGAAACGAAACGAAGCGCGATGAACCACCACCGAGAACTGACATCTCACCAGCAACGGACCATGATCAGACTGAATGCGGGGAAGGTGAGTGACCCGGGTGACCGCAAAGACGGAAGTCCAGTGCTCACCCAGCAGGATCCGATCCAAACGCTCACGCAAGCCGGCCCTCTCCCAAGTGAAGATAGGACCATCAAAACCAGGATCACATAACTGACAGTCAGAAATGACGTCCGAAAAATCAGTCATCTCCCCATGACGGTCCACGACACTCCCCTGTCGCTCATCCTCAGACAGAAAAGTGTTGAAATCACCACCAACCAGCCACGGGTGACCCTCAACAGCAACAGAAACATCTCTGAGCTTCTCCCACAGAGCATATCTCCCCTCCCTGCTGCACTTGGCGTACACCACCGAAAGAAACAGAGGACGAGAAAAAATTGCCGCAGACAGGCGAACGTGGAGCAGCTGATCCGAATCATCCACCACCTCAACCTGAACATCCCGATGAGAGAAAATCCAAATCTTACCACTGGCGTTCGAAGCGCGGAAAGTCATCCCAAACCTCCTCCCGAAAAAATCGGGCTGAGGAGAGGTCTGGGGCTCAAGCACCGCAGCAAAAGAGAGGTGATTCTGAGCAATCAGATTCTTGAAATGACGCTGGGATCCTGGATTAGCGATCCCCTGCGCATTCCAAATAAGGAAGTTCGCTGACATGGGAGACTAGTCAACAAGCACAGAGGCAAAATGCCTCCCTCCCGTCCATCGACTGCCAGCCCCTGGAGAACCACGGGACCTAGCAGGAGTGTCAGTGGGCGCACGAGGGTCCGAAGAAGAACTAGCCCTCATCTCATCCACAATCCTCACACTGTGCGCCGGTCGGTCAAGAACCATATCGATGGAGCCCTGCTCAGCATCCGCACCACCATCCGTATCGAGAACATTATACTGGTTCCCTGTCCTCACCTGTGTCTCAACTCTGGAGCCCCTCCTCTGACGTCGACCCGAAACAACAACCCACTCAGTGTCTGAGACCTGAGGGATAGCTCTGTGCTGTCCTGTTTTTTTTTTTTTTTTTTTTTTTAGGGTTTAGGGTTTAGGGTTTAGGGTTTAGGGTTTAGGGTTTAGATGTGAGTGGAGGGTTGGTGGTTGGTGTCTAGGAAGAATAAAATTGGTGATGGAGTGTTGAAGTATACTCATGTGTGTTAACATATAGTATTTAGTGTAAAAAATATACTACAAAGTGCTTGAGTATAATAATAAGTGTTAAAGTATACTAATAAGTGTAAAAGTATACTACTAAACCTAAAAATATACTAATAACTGTAAAGATATACTAATAAGTGTAAAAGTATACTAATAAGTTAAAAATATAATAATAAGTGTTAAAGTATACTAATAAGTGTAAAAGTATACTAATATGTGTAAAAGTATACTAATAAGTGTAAAGATATACTAGTAAATGTAAAAGTATACTAATAAGTGTTAAAGTATAGTAATAAGTTATAATTTATACTAATAACTGTAAAGATATACTAATAAGTGTAAATATATACTAATAAGTGTTAGAGTATACTCAAAAGTGTTAGAGTATACTAAAAAGTGTAACGGTATACTAAAACGTGTTACGGTATACTAAAAAGTGTAACGACATACTAAAGAGTGTTAGAGTATACTAAAAAGTGTTAGAGTATACTAAAAAGTGTTACGGTATACTAAAAAAGTGTTAGAGAATACTAAAAAGGTGTTACGGTATACTAACAAGGTGTTACGGTATACTAACAAGGTGTTAGGGTATACTAACAAGGTGTTACGGTATACTAACAAGGTGTAACGGTATACTAACAAGGTGTTACGGTATACTAATAGGTGTAACGGAAACCCTAAAAAGTGTTACGGTATACTAACAAGGTGTTACGGTATACTAACAAGGTGTT
>JAPKLX010001286.1:5697-23410 GCA_026898415.1 Leonotis leonurus
CACAGCTCGCTGCTTCTCTCGCTGTCTTCCTAGCAGCGAGCTGCCCCTCCAACAATGAGCTGTCTCGAATTCTCTTTCGCGCAACACTACTGTTGTTACTTCACTTCTTCTGGTTCCCTTCGAGTTCCAAATTCGGCAGCGTTTTGGTATGGTGATATTTGGGTGTGGGTGGAGTTAAAATTCTTCCCCTTTATATAGAAGACTGAATTCCTAACTTCACTAATCCTATGCAATTGATTCATCCTTTGGATTTTGCAGGTATGGTGATTGGGTGAAGCTGGAGTGTCGCTGGTGTGGCTAGGAGCAGTAGGGGTGGCAGGCTATTTAGTAGGTTTATTCCCCTATAATCACACGCTAATACCTTGCTTATAGGATTTTCCTTCACAGTACCCGAGTCAGTTGCACGCTTGTTTCTATTCCCTAACATTCTGATCATCATTGCATCGGTATTTGTTATATGTATATATTTTACATGTCTGCATATATATACATATGTTTTCCCTACCTTGGCTAGGCGCAGGTTCGAAACCCAGCAGCCCATTTATAGAGTACATTCTTCCTTTATATATATATATAACTGTATATTACACCTTCTTACTAATTATACTTCTTATTTTTAGCAATTAAGCATTTGTACAAATTATAATATTATACCATGGGTCTTAATGTATAATGATATCGATTAACGAATAGTACGTATCGTAACAATGAAGATTAATAATAGTAACTAATAACATATCTTAGGTTAAATAATAACGGAGTTGCTACTCGTCATCAAATTTAAATACATACTTGAGACCAAGGGTTTCGTAATAATGACAATTTCGAGGAATTCACTACTTATGTCGGAATTCAAAATGCGGGGTATTACAGCAGACATGGCTCAACACAGATAGGAATCACACACAAAACACAAAGAATTTTATGCATGTCAATCATTTCACATTTTCTTTGAACATGCTTTAATACAGCAAAAGTATAGTTTATAGTAAACCCACCTGGAATCCCGTGATAGATAGCAAACCTTATACTCCTTCTGGTTTCTTGGTTGTCACTCTCTTGATAAACCTTCAAGTAACGTTTCACATTTAGAGTCGTTTGCTGATAACGTTTATTGCCTCAAGACGAAATGATCAAATTTAATTTGTAGGGTATATGGTTTAATATTCATTCTACTAAATCCAAAACGAAACTTAGGTTCTTGAAACTTCGTTCAAGGGAAGTAAATATTTACTAATTCGATAACTAATTAATTGCTTTCTTGCAATTAATGTAATTGAGACAATTAAATCCGACATGAGAATCGGAAATTATTGGGATATTCTCATAATTTGATATCCTGAGAAAAAGTTCATGTCTCGTTTCAAATTAATTTAGATTGACTAAATTAATTAAGTATCATAATTATTAATTAATTAATCGTAATTAATCATTAATAAATAAGATGTAAATAATCTAAATAATAATTAATCCTAATTAATTAAATATATCAAGTACAATTAATTAGGACGAAGCCTTAATTAATTATCAAATTATTAGATCTAATCCAAAATAAATATTATACAAAGTCCACAACTTATTCAGTCCAACTAAAATTTATATGGCCCGACTCAGAATAATTTAGTCGACTTGGCCCGATAGGTAGCCCAAAACACGGCCAACCTTTTCTTCTTTACAGATTTTGAATAAAAGTTTTATAACTAAATTTTATTCCATAATTAATAAATAAATAAATAAAATTTAAAACTATACTTTATATGAATAACATGACTAATTAACAACCTTTGCTTGATCATAACTATCAATATAACGGGTTTTAAGTGAAACCGAAATATGTTATAAACTAATGTGCATCCCTACTACATACATATAGAAAATCAGACTTATAGGATAAAAGGGTTGGGAGATATGACCTCCCAAACTTGGCTACTTAGAATGTTGGATAATTTCTGGAATTTGACAGATTTTAGGTGGTTTTTCATGAACTTTGAAGGCTCCTAACTTTCAATTCATAGATCACATTGTGATGAGCTATATCATTCTAGAAACCTTGTAATGTTGGCTATCTAAGTGAAAAGAAAAGAGTCAAAAATACTGCATTATCAGGGATATATGAATCGTCAAACTTGGGTTCCTGAAACAGTCACAGAGTTGTCTCTGCGCAGCAAACTTCGAAAATTCATCATAAATCATAGAAAACTCCGATTCAATCGATTCAAGTTGGAGAATCACCCTAACTTCTTCTAGTTTTAGTTTCAAAAATTTAAACGTAGAGGCATACCATTTAATTTAATGAACGAACCAATCCAGCTCTAGTCCCAGCAGAACCAACCTCCGAACAACCTCGAACAAGTCCCGAACCACCCCGGACAGACCTCGAAGAGCCTCGAATAACCCCGAATCAGCCCCGAACGGCCCCGGACGGTTCCGAACAGTCCCGAACCAAACTTCCTCTTGTTATGGCTCTCTCGGTCGAGTCCCATGGCTGCAAACAAACGGCCATCCACTGCCGTTGCTCTGCCGTTAACCACCCCTCAACAAGCTGCCACATATGCCCGCGCCACTGCCCAATGACGTTCGGTGCAGGCGTCTCAGTAATTCTCGTCTCCAGCGAGCTAGAAGCACCTCTGAAGTCGACACGGTGTAGTCACTACTTCGTTGCGTCGTCACACGACATCATCTTGAAGGTTGAAATGAAGTAGTAGTCTATATCTCCTTCGTTTGAGAGATGGAAATAGCGGATGAATGATATTGTTGATGTTGTCTTCTCTTCTTCCCCACCTTGTTCTTTCTTTGCTTTCGTCTCTCTTTGCAGAACACACCAAACAAGTGTGGAGTTGGTGGGGGTAATGAAGGGTTATTTTTCTTTTAGCTAATGCAAAAGCTGTTGTCAATGGAAATATGGAGTGTGGTTAAAAGTTGTGAAGTCGGTAGATGAATTGTGGATAGGGAGACTACACAATGGAGGGAGAACGACACAAACGGTGATATGGAAGAAGTTCGTTGAAGACAATAGATATGAAATAGCTATTAATGTGGCTAAACTAAAGCCACGTAGAAACAATATTTCTGGATGGGGAATGGCCACATAACTAGGTTTAGATATTTTATTTTGTACTTTCATATTGTAATCGATGTGTTGTATCCTTGTAATATTTCTTCTAATTATTTTATACACTTGAATCTAGTATATTATGTTTAAATTGAACTCAACAATGTATTCTTGGAATTACACAGGTAATTGGCTTTGTATTTTATAATCGGGCTTTCATTTAATAATCGGAGATTATTCGATACATTAAGCATCGTAATGTTTGATTATATAAGGTATTGTAATTAAATAAATAATTCAATAATAATAATAATTTAAATTTCGACTGAACAGAATTATCGAATTTAAATTCGAGCATGCCAAAATTACGTCAAGTTCGATAAATACTTATCGAAATTGAAACTCAACGATTGAGTTTTTTAAATTTTTAAGGATATGATACCCTATTTTAAAATAAAATTTGTTAATTCTTTCGAATTAAATTACGGGGCATTACACACACACTGCAACAAAACTATATAAAGAGGGTAAGGGGCTACCCTAGAACCCTTTATCACCCCTCAAACGATTCCATAATAGAGCATATAAGCCACTATTTATCCAAGAAGTGAAGTAGTTAAAGTCTTGAGGTAAGGAATTTAAGCTCTAGTTAAATTTTAAATTCAAACCTTTAGAGTTTTAACTTATGATTATGTTTAAACTCTAAATATGCATCCTGCCCTCCAGAAAAATCCATCAAAACAGAAAAAAGATAATAAGGTTATCGAGATTTTAATTAAGAAGTTTAAAGGGGTTCTAGCACTCTTATTGCAGAATTTTACCTCAGTATATTAGGGGACTAGAAACCAGGATTCAGAACATTTAGAAACATATAACTATGAAATCTTATTATTCAGTTAAAGTATGATGCTGAAACAGTATGCAATAAGAACTCTCACAAGACAGAAACTGTAACATATACACTTTGAAGTCTAAGCAATACAACAGCAACATTTAACTATATCTGGCCCAGTAAATTCCATAAAATAGGATATCAAACTAGGCAGATTTCAGATTTAAAACGAAGATATAATTTCAGTTTTCAAACTTTAAAACCTAGACATAGATGCAGATTACAGAAATAAGATACAATAGTGTGGTTTTTCAGTATATGCTTTAAAATAGCAGTTGAGGACCAGAGTATATATATATATATATTTATCATGCTCCATCAGAACACTAGAAAATAACTTTGAGTATATGGTTATGTTAATGTAAATCAGTTATAAACTAGGCCCCAAAATTCCAAAACATAGAAAACAGTATACTTATCATGCTTCATCAGAAAACAAGAAAATTTGTATGAGAACATGTTTCTGATAAGTTAGTCAGCTATATACTAAGCAAATTTCAGAACATAGAATTCCTCTCCATAGCAAAACTACAGATTATATACATAAAAGGACATGCTCTGAATTTAGTTAAAAAAAACCTTGAAATAAGCTCTTAAATCTGGTAGTTTTCAAGTTCAGTACCTATATATATATATGCTTGAATTGGCAGTTTAAAGGCCAAAGTAATGAACTTAGAATAAGTTCATAGTATGAAATACAAACTAAAAGTAATTAAGCAGAATGAAATCTGAAAGATAATGAGGAAATGAAAGCAAGAAGGTAAAGGAAAAGGACTTATCTGAGGTCAGTGAGGTTTGCTCCAAAAAGTAGAACTGGACCCTCTTAACACTTAGAACCAGCAATCCTCCTCAGAAATTGAAATAGAGAGCAATTAGTCCAGGAAATTTAAACCCAATCGAGAACAGATTAGGAAGTCAGATAACCGAGTTTAAGACATGCAGAAGCAGGAAATGGAAATGGTAATGAATAAAATTCAGAATTTAAAACTTTTAAGAGTTGAAGACAGAAAAGAAACATAGAATGAGAGTAGGTTACCTTGGTACTCTCTGCATCGCAGAAAGAGGTATCACCAACGATTATCTCCTTCCGCTGAAGAAGGAGCGAACAGAGAGCGAGAGAAAGGAACAATCAAAGAGAGTAGAGTAGAGGAGAGAGTAGAGATAGAGAATGAGAAAGGGAAGAATGAGACAGAGAAATTGTAGAGGGAAGGAGAGAATAGCGAGAGAAGACAGAAACAGATCGAGTGAGAGGGGGAGAGAAGGAACACAGAAACAGAGAGAGTGAGAGAACCAGAGAGGGAGGGAAGGAAGGCAAAAACAGAACTGAGAGAGAGAGAGACAGATGGAAAGCGAGAGTGATGAGAGGAAGAGGTAGAGGTATTGTGTCTGGGAAAGAGAAGGGAATTAGGGTTGAGATGGAGTAGAACCCTCCAGAAGGTGGGCCGGGTTGCACAAATAATTGGGCTGGGAATTAATTAGTTGCTGGGCCTAAATAAAATGGAAATTATTGGGCCGGTTAGATAATCAGCTGGGCTAGATTTATTGATTTTTGGGCCTAGGAGTTAATAAATTGTTTGGGCTTCTGTTACAAATTATTGGGTCAAGTGAATGTTAATCTGGGCTAGAGTTTAGGTTATTTATGGGCCAAAAATAATTAATTTAATGGGCTAGTTAAAGATTGTGATAAGATAAGGCTTAATTAAATTAAGCTTGTCATTTTAATTAAGGTTGAGCCACATCGATTAGTGATACTAATAATGGAAGAAGAGATAGTAAGATATATATACATTTAATATTTAGAGCTATTAATTTAGATAATTAAAGCCTAAGTATTAAATCAAGGAGATCCAATTTATTTAGTAATTGAGATCTAAATTAAGGGAATTGATATCTCTAATTATATTGAGGATTTAATTAAGAGATTAATATTTTAAGGTTATTTAAAGAGTTATTGGAATGATTAATTATCGAGAATTAATTATTTCATTAAGTGTTAATACACTTATTGCACTTAAATGCAATTACCAGAGTAATTGAATCGAGGATTCAACACCTTATAAATAATATTGATATGAAGTATCAATATCTCGATTAACAAGTCGAAATAAGAACCAAGAATAATATATATTCTTACGATTAAAGGTTTCAAATGCACGGAGGGAATTTTAATTTATACGAATTTTTCTAAAGGTTATTACGAGAGACCTGTTTCGTGTTTTGAGATCAAAGTCAGTGCAAATCCGAAGTTATCCAGGTAGGCTTTTCTAAACTCTATTAAATTATGTGTGCCGTATGCTATTTATGATTGTTTTCGAAAGGATCTCAAATTGAGGAAAGATGTTTCAAAGTATTGTAATGCCGAAAATGATTTATATTTTGTATCAATGCCTATCTGGAAGGGTACCTGAATTAAGGATCCTGGATGCCTGGTTTAAGGATCCGAAGAATTTAAATCGAATTCGGGTTCCAGTGGGTAAGCATCCCCACTCGAACTAAATGTGCACAAAGAGGGGACCGTGAGTCATCTTAGCGGGTTGGCCGGTTCAGTGCCCGTAGAAGGTGGCCACCTTCTCGGTACCATAAATGTTCCATAAATAAAAAAGGCAGATATGGCTTGAATACTAAAGAAATGACTGCAGTCAAATATCAGGTTTCACAAAAGGATTAAGTGAACGTAGGTGCTTTTAAAGACAAAATCCCTACGTATCACTCTTACGGCATTGACAATTATATATGTATGTATGTGGTTTTGGCATGTGTCTACTGAGTACTTTTGTATTCAGCCCTGCATGTATTTATAAATGTGCAGGTTAGGACGTGATGATGGGAGATGCTATGGCGGGCTTGTCGGTCTTTATTTAAAGTCTTGGGTGTCTACGTGTCTTCATACACGTAGACTTCAGTCCATCCTTATCCCGCTGTGTAATGACCCATAAAATGTTTCTACGAATTATCCTGTATCAGAAATCGCGTTAATAAAATTTCGTGTTACATATTAAAAATATCGATTAGATGATTGATTTTAGTAGCTATATTTTGTTCGTGCACCTTATACTCATTTGATATAACTGTCACGTCCCCATTTCACTTCTCTAAGTAAAATCGAGGAAAACGTGACTAAAAGAAAAACGCGGATAATGAAACGAAACGAAAGCATTGATAAATGGATGAAACGTGGAACATACAACAAAGAGGAAGATTTCGATAGAGTTGTGAATCACCAAAATCCAATACATCAACAATATCCTAAAGTTCGAAGTCAACAGAGTTTATACACATCTAGAAAACACGGAGGACGAGTACAAGTCTGATAGTACATGGTTCGACACGAATAAGATAACAGTTAAGTTCTTAAAGCTTTAATAAGTCTGGCAGCGGAACTGGATCAATATCTGGATTTACATGTATGACGACACATAAATCACCGAGAGTAAAACAACAAGAGTTTGACAAAAACTACTGCCGAGCCTTCCACTTCGTCATCACGACTTAACCTGCACATTTATAAATATATGCAGGGCTGAGTACGAAAGTACTCAGTAAACACATGCCGAAATCACATTCGTACTGATATACTTGCCATTGCCGTAATATGAGATTTGGAACAACAGAAAGCCTAAGATTTCTTACTTTCGAACTTTTGGCTGTTTGTGTTACATATACAATAATGGGAAATCTCAATTGAAAACTTTTGATAGCAAAACTGACCCAGGAATATTCTTAAGATATTCTGATGTTAGTAAAGCATATCGAGTCTACAATAAGAACTCTCATATTTTGATGAGTCTATTATTGAGTACAGGTCACAGGATGAAAAACAGACAGATAACCAGATGGCTACTAGAAAATCAAATGAGATTCTGCTAGAAGACATCCTTATATGGAATTCAAAGAGAGATGATGAAGAAAGTAGTACTCCACCTATTGCTGAAGAGATCATACAACAAGGGGGAACAATTCAACTAGATCTGGATGAAAACAGATCACTTAGCAGTGAAACAGTCATTGCAGAAAATGATCAATCTGAGAATCCAAATCCAGAAGAAAGTCCAGATGAGAATCCATTTCAAGCTACATCAACAGCACATCCTGAATTTGAGGAACCAACAGATCAACCTGATCCTGAGATATCTAATGAAGAGATGACCAGGAGAAGGAGATGGATACAAGATCATCCACCAGAACAGATTGTTGGGAACCCATCAGATCGTGTGAAAACTAGAAGAATGCATGGAGAAAGTGCTTTGCTGAGTTGTTATCTGTCTCGCATTGAACCAGCTAATGCTCATGAAGCATTACAAGATGCAGATTGGATAACTGCAATGCAAGAAGAACTCAATGAGTTCAAAAGGCATGAGGTCTGGTATCTCGTGGACAGACCCAAACATCAAGGAGTGATTGGTGTAAAATGGGTGTTCAAAAATAAACGGGATGAGAATGGTGAAGTAGTCAGAAACAAAGCCAGATTAGTAGCTAAAGGCTATAATCCACAAGAAGGCATTGATTTTGATGAAACATTTGCACCCGTAGCCAGATTAGAAGCAATAAGGCTATTCCTAGCATATGCTGCACACAAAAGATTCAAGGTATACCAGATGGATGTCAAAAGTGCCTTCCTAAATGGTATCCTTGAAGAAGAAGTTTATGTGGAACAGCCACCTAGATTTGAAGAAGCAGATCCAAACCATAAAGTATACAGACTGACAAAAGTAGTCTATGGTCTTAAACAAGCTCTTAGAGCTTGGTATGAGACACTATCTACATTCCTACTAGAATCTGGTTTCAGAAGGGGATCTGTTGACAAGACTTTGTTTATCATCAAAGTCAAAGAAAATATCCTCCTAGTACAGATCTACGTAGATGATATCATATTTGGATCTCAATCCACCTATCTATGTGACAAATTTGCTGAACTTATGAAAAATAAGTATCAAATGTCCATGATGGGGGAAATGAGTTTCTTTTTAGGACTGCAGGTCAAGCAAGAACCAGATGGTATCTTCATAAATCAAACAAAGTACATCAACGATCTGCTGACCAAATTTGGGCTAAAAGACAGTAACCCAGTGAAAATCCCAATGCAGACCAATGGGAAAATTGATCCTGATCCAGAAGGGAAACCAGCTAACATTACAAATACAGAGGGATCATAGGGTCACTACTATACCTAACTGCCAGTCGACCTAACATCACATTTGCAGTAGGTGTATGTGCAAGATACCAAGCTAATCCTAAAGAGTCTCACATGGAAGCAGCTAAAAAGATATTAAGATATCTTAAGGGAACAACCCACTTAGGATTATGGTACCCATGTGAAGACAACTTTGAGCTAACTGGATACACAGATTCAGATTATGCTGGATGCAAGTTAGACAGAAAATTAACTTCTGGCACATGTCAGTTTTTAGGAAGTAAACTTGTCTCTTGGTTCTCAAAGAAACAGACATCTGTTGCCACATCAACCATAGAGGCAGAATATATGGCAGATGGAAGTTGTTGTGCACAAATATTGTGGTTAAGATAACAGCTTAAAGATTATGAGATTGATGTCAAGGAAATACCAATCTTCTGTGATAGCTCAAGTGCTATAGCTATCACACAGAATCCTGTTTTGCATACCAGATGCAAACATGTGGACGTGAGACATCATTTTATAAGAGATCATGTTGAAAGAAAACATGTACAGATCGAGAAAATACACACCGAAGTGCAGAGAGCAGACATACTCACTAAAGCATTACCAGAAGAAAGATTCAAGATGCTTTGTGGAAAATTAGGACTATTAAATTTGGAAAATTAGGACTATTAAAGTAACAGATCAAGTAAATTCCAATAGGGAATTAAGACCATATCATCAAAAGACAAATTAATGAAGACCAGATTGACATAAAGCAGATTAACAGAGAGCAGATCATGTAACATTCCAACTGGAAATCGATACCAGATCACTTGATGCCACGTGGATATTAAATTATTATTTCTTATTTATTATCCCATTACTTGGTTAAGGGGGAAAAGTCAACTATATACGGCGACTAATTATACCATATATCTAAATCCTGACATCAGATATCAAATTTTTTATTCTTGTGATGATTGATACTATGTTTGGGAACTGTGATTAAGAAGATATTTACCAAACCAAGAAAAAGGAGGCTTTTCGATAGTGCAAAACAAACATGCGCCACTCCTCAACCCCACGATCAAAAGCGCGTGCATCATACGATCAATAGAGGCGGTAATAGACTGCAAACCTAGAACATGGAAAGGCAGGAAAAGCTGAAAAAGGGAAGGATTTCTCAATATTTTATTACTTTGCTTATCCTCTCTTTCGTTTATATATTTGATAAGTCGTTTCGTCTATCACTTATACTTATATTTCTCGAAATACTTAGTAAAATTTCCTCGCTTCCAAACTCTCTCTATCTTCGAAAAGGACTCTGTTTTAGCGAATATGGCACCCAAATCCTCTGTTTTTCTTGAGCAAGAAAACTTTCTAAAACCCTACATTCATCAAGACCTTTTCGCAGTTCTTGATACCTTCGGGTTTCATAAACTGGACAAGGCATTCGATCTTGTTCGTCGCTGCAAAGGTTTATATTTATGTGCTGTTATTTATCTTTAACTGCTCTGTATCATGTTCTTATAAAATCTCTCGAAACTGTATTGGAAACTATCTTTATCCTTCTGCATGTATGTGCTTACTGGTACTATGATATAGAATGCTAGACTCTGTAAACTGTTTTGGGCACTCATACTTCATTGATGGAAGGATAGTGCTCACATATGCTCTTTTGTTTTCCTTGTAGGATTTCACAATATCATCACTTCCCATCCAGTCCACTTCTTACCTAAAGAAGTCGCCGCTTTCTACCTCTCGTGGCAGGGAGAGAAGGGTGGACAGGAAGCAACCATTAGGGTCAGTAAAGGAAATACCATCAGCAACACCACCTACAACGTCATAAACATCATCAATGATGTCTATAAGTTGAAAGATGAAGGGTTAAGCCTTGGGGAATTGACTGAAGAGCAACTGCAAGAGGCAGTGGAAATGGTGATGGTAGTGCCCATTCAATACACAAACAAGATGTTTACCCGAGCCCTGCTCGCACCAGAGTTCAGGATTTTGTTTGAATTCGTACAGCGAATTTTCTTGAACCATAATGGGTCTTATGACCAGGTTACCCTAGAAAATTCAAGATCCTAGCTGCATTTGTCCTTAACCTTCCGGTTAATTGGAGCAGGATTTTATTCGATCTCTTGACAAAAGAGGCCAAGATGATTCTGTTTGTGAAAGGAGGCTCCCCTGGCATCGAGGTGAACAGGAGCAGTTTAAGACACTCAACAAAAATCAGCTTCATGCTGGAAACTTTCTTCCCTCATCACAAGTGGGATACAATAACTGAGTTTAATTCCAGACTGCACTTCCCAAAGGATCAGCACCAGATAGAAATGTCAATGGGCATTTCAGCAAATATGATTGCACGGGTGAAAGACCCAGTGTTTGTTAATGCACGATTGGAGATGGGTAGCTCTAACCCCATCTGGATCCCACCATCTGGCCCCGCAAAGAAGTCCACAAAATCCAAAGTTACTAAGGAGAAACCAGCTGAAAGAAGACCAATTAAGAGGGTTACACGAAGGGCAAGCTCCATTGACACAGATGCTTCAACTGCAGCCCAGCCGCCCAAAACCAAACGCAGAAGATTTCAGAAACTAGCTGATGAAGTCCAGGTTGAAGAACCTGCTGCTGCAGAAACCATTCTCCCTCAACAGGAGGTTGAGGAGGAAGAGATCCTGGTGGGTGGACCACCAGAGAATGTAGTTCCCATCTCATCCGTGGACCCAGATCAGGTTCAGGATTTCTCTCCAGCTCACACTACAAGTCCATCGTCTGCAGAACAATTAGAGCAGATCGATGAGGAGATCGAGGGAGAGGAGGAATCCACAGATGAGGATGAAGAGCTGAAGAAGGCCGAATCTGTAGTCAAACTACTTGAGGCAGAAGCAGATCGAGCTGTACTCAAGAGATTTCCAGACATCCAGCTCACTCCTGAGAGTTATGATGCAGCCAAAAGAGTACAGCTACTGCTTCTCATCAAGGACAAGGAATTTTACATCCTGGATGCTCTGCTCAAGGTCAAATCAATAGATGCTCTCAAAGCAGAAGAGGCTATCTTTCTAAACACCTTCGGAGCCTCGTCCATTACAGAACTGAGAGAATCATTTCCCCAAGACATACTATCAATAACCCAGCACGAAGCCAACAAGTTGCAGATCGATCTGAGATCTTTGTATGAAAAAGCTGGCATGCTGCAATTCTTTGAGAGTGTGACTTATGAAGAGGAAGGAGAAGAGATTGGAGATAGAGAAAGGGTTGAAAGTGAACCCTCTGATGCTCACCAATCGGGTGCAGCAATGACTGAGCTAGAACCAGATCAACACACGGTTGATGCTGGAGAGCAGCCCACTGCACAGGCTGATGGGGAACCAGCCACTCAAACCAAAATTCCAATTGCAGTGGTTACTGCTCCCAAAGAAGAAGATGAACCAGCTGGACAGCGGGTGGGAGGCATACAGACCGATAATATCTATACCCCAGCTATCGCAGCTACGATGGATGACTTTGTGGAGATGACCACCTTGGAGGACATATTGATAACTCAGCATCAATCACTGTCTAATGCACAAGTAAAAGACCTCATCTCGCACAAGGTCGATAAGTACATGTATGGAACCCTCTCCACCGTCCAAGATGAAGCCATTCGCATCCTCACAGAGTTCAACAACCACCTCAAAACTCACGTTTGCTCACTTACATAAACCAACTGGCGGAGAATATAGGTTATAAGGTTGATGCAGAAGACCCTGACTATATAAGGATAAGAGAAGGGGTTTATGAGTCTGTCCAACTCATTTCGGATGAGACCAGGGCAAAAATGAAGAGACAGCAAGAAGAAAGAAGGAAGAGCAGATAGATAATCATTTCTCATATCTCTTACTATCTGTAATTCTTATTTTTGCTTTGATGAACTGTAATCCCTATTTGCCTCCTATATATGGAAGTTCTTTGAAGTTTCTGATGACAACATCTTATTGTCCAGAACACATATAAACTGCTTTAAATCGTTATATCCTAATAACGGAACAAGATCAAACTGGCCATCAAATCAGATCAATCTTAAAGAGTTGCTAGGACATTATTGTAAAGTGTGGTTTCGACATCATCAAAAAGGGGGAAATTGTTGGGAACCCTAATATATTTAGTTTTGATGATGGTCTTTCGAAACACACTTAGCTGTTTTAGGTTTTAAACTGTTCTACGTGTAAAACAGATCACTAGATATAAAGTGATTCTTGTTATAGAACAGATTAGGAGATGACTTGAAATGTAAAGGAAATATTCATATAGAAGTCAATCTCAACTTAGTATAGGATGAAGGTCAAGATTTTACGCCAAAAGGAATCGATCTGCTGTAATAGACAGCGACCAGATCGATATCTGCAGCGAGGCACCAGATCGATTGAGTCATCAATCCACCAGATGACATCATCCTACACATCATATACTCTTGTCACGTCAAGACTGAAGCCTATCCAACAGGGATTGGAAAGTGAATCTTCGATAGATCATAAAGAAAGAAAGAGATCGTTAGCAATCTGCTTTCCATAACTTGAAGATTGAGTCAACGCACTCTACATGGCAAGAAGAGATATGATGGACATCATTGATTGGCAATATTCCATCAATCTCACGCCAATCAACAAACGGCTAGAATTTTCAATTCAATGCCTATATAAGATTGAAGTTCAAAATCTAGAAATATACAAGACACACGCGCGCTACATTGAATTATACTTTCAAGCTATCATCGTTGTTCCAGACTTAGAGCTTCAAGAACTGTGATTCTACATCACACCAACCTATCTCGATTGAAGTCTGTCTTGTCGAGAGGAAGCAAATCACCTTACTAGCTAGTAAGTTTCTAGTGGTAACGTAGAGGTAATCTGTTGTAAAGGGACACGACCCTTACTTCGTGCATAAGTATCTCTCTAGTTTTGATTGATACTTCTGACTCGTTCTCCACGAGTATAAAGAAGCAGAGTATCCTAGTAGTGGATAATCTGGTCTAGTTTGGACCAGATCGTGGTCGTAGGGAATTCCCGAACCACGTTAAACAACTGTGTCATTTACTTTCTTGCATCTCTACCTTTCAGTTGTTTATTGTTCTAACCTTCTGCACTATCATATAAAACTGCATATCAATCAATCTGCTTAATGATCTGACTATCCTTAAAGGTTTTCTTATAAGAGCAATCATTAAATCCACCATATTTCCGCACACACAACACTCATAAAGTAATAAGATCACTCTTATTATTGACTAAGTGTCTTTTACTAAGAGAGCAATCTGTTTGGACTTAACTGGTATCGATCTGTGTATCAATCTGTTTAAGTCATCTGCCGAGCAATTTCTTTTACAGAATAGCTTGAACTCTCTGATAATTTGTCAAGTAACCTGAAAAGTTTGTATTTGGTGTATTCCCTCCCCCCATACACCAAACCTTGTTCTTTCGGGACCAACAAAGATGTTCCAAAAACGGCGTTCCGTACTCGATATGTTCACTATGAGTTCGTAGTGATGCCATTTGGATTGACTAATGCACCCACCGTGTTCATGGACCTGATGAACCGCATCTTCCACCCATACCTCGACAAGTTTGTCTTGGTATTTATAGACGACGTTCTAATCTACTCTAAGAGTGGAGAAGAACACGAGAATCATTTGAGAATTGTCTTGGAAACCCTCAGAAGCGAGAAACTCTATGCTAAATTCAGTAAATGTGAGTTCTGGCTCAACGAAGTAGCTTTTCTCGGACACATTGTGTCATCTGAAGGGATTAAAGTAGACCTCGCCAAAGTGGAAGCAGTACAAGGATGGAAAGCACCCACAACTCCTAACAAAATACGAAGTTTCTTAGGGTTGGCAGGGTACTACCGGAGGTTTATCGAGGGATTTTCCAAAATAGCCAGACCAATGACTCAACTGCTCTAGAAGGGAATTAAGTTCAAGTGGTCGCCAGAATGCGAGGCCAGTTTTCAACTGCTAAAGGAGAAACTGACCACCGCTCCTGTACTTGCAGTCCCAGAACCTCATAAGGAGCACGTTGTGTACACCGGCGCATCTAAGATCGGATTGGGTTGTGTGTTGATGCAAGAAGGAAAGGTGATAGCATACGCATCGCGACAACTCAGGCCACATGAACTCAACTACCCTACCCATGACTTAGAGTTAGCTGCTGTAGTGCACGCCTTGAAAATTTGGAGGCACCACCTCTATGGGGTTAGATGCGAGATCTTCACCGACCACAAAAGCCTCAAGTATTTCTTCGAACAGAAAGACCTCAACATGAGGCAAAGGAGATGGTTAGAATTGTTGAATGATTACGACTGTGGTATAAACTACCACCCTGGCAAGGCTAATGTAGTAGCCGACGCCCTAAGTCGTAAAACGTCTTCAAAGCTTGCCTACCTCCTTACCCGGGAGGAGAAACTCGTAAGAGAATTTAGTAAGATGAACCTAGAAGTTTTACCACCCCCAGAAATCGTAACAAGAATTCTTGCCACCCTAATAGTCGAACCCGACTTACGGAGCAGAATACTGGAGGCGCAAAGGACAGATGAGAACCTGGAGAAGATAAGGCTCAAAGTGAGGAAGAGCGACACTACAAGCTATCGAGAGGAAGCCGACAACGCCATCACCTTCGAGGGAAGGCTATGTGTTCCACAAAATTTGGAGATTAAGGAAATAATGAGTGAAGCACATGACACTCCTTACACCACCCACCCTGGAAGTACCAAGATGTACCAAGACATAAAGAAGAAGTTTTGGTGGGACGGGATGAAACGAGACATAGCATCATTCGTGGAAAGATGTTTAGCTTGCCAACAGGTAAAGGCACTACACCAGCGACCCTATGGGAAATTGCAGCCCTTAGAAATCCCGGAGTGGAAATGGGAGCACATCGCGATGGATTTCATGACTGGATTGCCTAAGTCCAAGCATGGAAACACCGCTATCTGGGTGATTGTGGACAGACTCACGAAATCTGCTCATTTCATACCAATAATGATCACATATGGTTCTGATAAGCTAGCCCAGTTGTACGTGCGTGAGATTATACGTCTCCATGGCGTACTAGTATCGATCACCTCCAATCGAGACTCAAAATTTACATCCAGATTCTGGATGAGCCTGCAGAAAGAACTAGGCGCGAGACTGATTTTCAGTACTGCCTTCAACCCACAGACTGACGGACAGTCAGAGAGAAAAATTCAAACTCTAGAAGACATGTTGAGAACCGTAGTCCTCGATAGAGGTGGAAGTTGGGAAACAATATTACCACTTATCGAGTTTGCCTACAATAACAGCTATCAGGCAACCATAGAGATGACACCGTACGAGGCTCTATACGGGAGGAAGTGTAGATCGCCACTCTATTGGGACGAAGTCGGTGAGAGAACAATAGTAGGTCCTGATTCTGTTAGCGAAATGATCGAAATTGTTTGTCAAATCCGAGGAAGAATCAAGGAAGCTCAAGACAGACAGAAATCCTATGCCGACACCCGCAGGACTGAACTACAATTTGAGGCGGGAGATAAAGTTTTCTTGAAAGTATCTCTGTCTAAAGGAATCGTTAGATTCGGTGTTAAGGGTAAATTGAGCCCGTTTCGTAGGACCCTACAAAATCCTGGAAAGGATAGGAACGGTAGCATACCGATTAGCATTACCACCTAGCTTTGGAAACGTGCATAACGTCTTCCACGTGTTCGACCCAAAACACGTTATTCACCAGGAAGAGATGATCTTAAACCCTAACTTGACTTATGAAGAGAAACCTGAGGCTATTTTGGATCACAAGGTGCAACAACTCAGGAATAAATTAATAATACTGGTAAAAGTGTTGTGGAGGCATCATGGACAAGAAGAGGCTACATGGGAACTCGAAAATAAAATGAAGGAGAATTACCCCGAGTTATTTAACTAGAAAATACAAATTTTGGGATGAAATTTTTGTTAAGAGGGGTAGAATGTAATGACCCGCTCTTTTCGTTAGAACGATTATGTACCAAATATCTTGTGGATAATGAAAATTTATATGATTTGGAAAATCAGTCAGCAAATTGACCATGTTAATTCCCTACATTATTTAAATTGGACCCATTTCAATTTAAATAGTATCATAAGTGAGAGCTTAGTACGACAATAATTTCCATCATATTTATATTTATATTATATTATATTTTTTTCTCTCCCTCCTAAATGGATTAACCAGTACCTTTAATCATTAATAGGTATTAGTAAGTAGAAGTTTCATATCATAACAACTTTGTTATACATACATGCATGTGGGATAAAGCAACCACTAAGAAGGCATGTACAATACGTAATGTATACAAGTAATGATAATAAAAGACTGTAAAATAAAAGACTGCGTAATGCAGTAAGATTTGACATGAAATGGGAGAGAAAGTTGCAAAATAGGCGGCTGAAAGGAAAGGGGGCAGAACTGCCACCCCACGCCACTTCACTTCACTCAACTCATCTCCTTTCTATCCATACCCTGCAGCGTCCAAAGAAGTGAGTCTAGTGCAAATAGCAAGTAGAGAGAGAGAGCAACCAATAGAGATTCATTGCCTCTATATAAAGAGTAAAAAAATTTTTGACTTAACCACACCAAAAATATTTCACACCGAAGTGCTGCCG
>JAPKLX010000344.1:1086-16359 GCA_026898415.1 Leonotis leonurus
TACCCATTTTACACCTATCACCCCTTGATGTTTTGGTCTGTCTACCATATACCAGACTTGGTTTCTCTTGAACTCATTGAGTTCTTCTTGCATAGCTATGACCCAGTCTGCATCTCTGAGTGCTTCATAAGTGTCAGAGGGTTCAACACGTGATAGATAGCAACTGAGAAGTGCACTTTCTCCATGCATTCTTCTAGTTCTCACTCTATCTGTTGGGTTCCCAACAATCTGTTCAGAAGGATGATTTTCTTGAATCCATTTCCTTCTGCTAGATATCTCCTCTTCTGATATCTCTGGTTCTGGTTCATTTGCTGGGTCCTCAAATTCTGGATGAGATGTTTGAAAAGGATTTTCAGTTTCTGGTTCTTCTTGATCATTATTCCAACCATTTGATTCTTCGGGTTGATCTGGTTCTGGTTCATTAGTATCGTTTCCTCCTTCTGGCTGATTGTGTTCTGGTGTAGTTAAGGTTGTCTGTTCTGTTCCCCCTTGCTGCAAGCTTACTGCTTCAGCATTGTTTGGAACTTCAACATCATTCTCTTCTGATGTATTCCAGATTAGAATATCTTCTAGCAGAATTCCTTTAGCTTTCTGGTTGTTGTTCTGGATTGCTTTCTGATTCGTGTTCTGGTTTTGTGTTTGATCAGCATCTAGGTTCCTGTCACTAATAACAGATTCATCAAAAACAATATGAGGTGTTACTTCCACAATGTGAGTCCTCTTGTTAAAAACCCTATATGCTTTGCTAACATCAGAATATCCTAAGAATATTCCTGGATCAGCTTTGCTATCTAAGGTTTTCAACTGAGATTTCCCATTATTGTGAATGTAACACAGACAGCCAAAAGAGCGGAAATAATGTATCCTGGGTTTTCTGTTGTTCCATATCTCGTAGGGTGTTTTCCCATGTCTGATGGTGACTACTGATCTGTTCTGAGTGTAGCATGCTGTATAGATGGCTTCTGCCCAAAATTTCTTCGGCAATCTGGTTGCATTGAGCATAGTGCGAGCTGCTTCTTTTAGTGATCTGTTTCTTCTTTCAACTACCCCATTCTGTTGAGGTGTCCTTGCAGCAGATGTTTGATGAGTGATTCCCATCTGGTTGCAGTATTCCTCAACTTTCTGGTTTAAGAATTCTGTTCCACGATCTGTTCTGATGGTGGTAACAGGGACTTCCTTTTTCTTGGTGATTTTGTTGAGAAAATTTGGCAGCTTCTCCAGTGTTTCTTTCTTTTTATACAGAAATATTACCCAAGTGAATCTTGAATAATCATCAATGATGACTAGAGTATATTTCCTACCATTTATACTTAATGGTTTAACTGGACCAAATAAGTCTAAATGTAGTAACTCTAATATTCTGGTTGAACTCTGGACAGATTTGCTTGAAAATGATGATCTGGTTTGCTTTCCAGCTTGACAAGCTTCACAAATGTGGCTTTTGTCATAGACTTGTTCTAGTAATCCTTCAACTAGTTTCTCTCGAGCAATCTTATTGATTGACTTGAAGTTAAGATGGCTTAATCTTTTATGCCATAGCCAGCTAGTTTCTGATATTGTTTTAGTGACCAGACATGTCTCAATCTGGTTGTTCCATTGCACAATATATAGTCTATCCTGCAATTTCCCAGTAAGGAGCATCTCATCTCCTTCCTTGTTCTTAACCAAGCAATTGTTAGCATTAAAGACAATCTGATTACCATTGGTACAGAACTGACTTACAGAGAATAGATTGTGGCTAAGTCCTTCAACGTATGATACGTTTGTGATGGTGGTCTTGCCTACTTTTATGTTTCCATATCCTCTGGTATATCCTTTTGAATTACATCCAAAAGTGACATGAGGTCCTGGTTTCTCTATGTAGTCTGATAGTAGGTTCTTGTCACACGTCATGTGTTTTGAACAGCCACTATCTATTATCCAGATTGCTCCTTTTGCTATTTTGTACCTTCTTGCAGTCTTCTGATCCTGCAATTAAATACACTTAGCTACCCTTCAATATTTGGGTGCTTGGTTATTAGCAAATGTTCCCTTTCGAATCCAGAACATTTTTGGGTTGGGCACAGCAATATAACAAATAATAATATTTCCATTATTATCTACTTTTGACACAGAGTGATATATAGATGGATGATATCTTTTTATTCCATCCTTCTTTAATCCTTTGTTAGTAGGTGCTGTCCTGTTGACATTCTTCTTGTGAACCCTTTCTGTTTCTGTATAATCTGCTGGTCGTTCCCTTGTATGATGGTACTGTCTGTTTCCAGTCTGTTTCACCATCATCTTCTGTGGATGTTCTTTCTTGTTCTTAAGATTTATCACTTGATCTGGTATCTGTTTCCTTTCTGGTACGAATTTTATGGTACACGAGGATTTATCTGAATGGCCTGGATATCCTATTCCAGATGTACCCTTTTGCTGCATGTTAATTAGCAGTTTAGCACGTTAATCACTCTTGTAGATCATTTCTTTTCCTTTCTTGATCTTCTCTTCAGCAACATTGTTTCTTGTAATGAGATCTTTGACCTTAGAATTCAGCGAATGAATTTCATTGTCTTTTCCTTTAATCTGTTCTTCCAGATCAGCAATTTTAACAACGAACTGTGTGTTAGCAGTACTTAGTATCTGTTCTGTTTTCTTCATCCTTTCATTCTCTTCAACTACTTCTTTGAATAATCTCTTGATGCTCGAGTAGCTTTTGAACATGTCATTGACTTCATCCCAAGAGTATTCATCTTGATCTACTATTTCCTGTTCCAGAATAGTATTATTTGAAGAGTTAGAGTTGCAGGATTGTACCTCTACATCATCTAGACCATTGTCTAGTCCTGCATAGCATTCATCCCAGTCTTCTTCTTCTTTAGCAAAGAATGCTTCATCATCTTCTGTTGAACTATCAGATAGATGACTTGAGCTGGAATCTTCTTCTTCTGCTATCATGGCCTTACGTTGAGCTTTTAGTTTTCTGTCTCTCTTAGCTCGTAGTTCTTCTCTTTGACTTTTAGATAAGTCTGGGCAATCGATTTTAAAATGACCTGTTCTCCCACAACCATAACACGTATAGTCAGTAGGATTAATGGTTTTATCATTTCCTCTACTTTCTGTTTTGTCATCAGATCGTTCTGCTTCTTTGTTCTTCTGGTATCTACTCTTGTTATCTTTGTAGAACCTTCGGTACTTTCTTGATCTGACTTCCATCTTGTCCATTCTCTTAGCAATCATTGAGAATTCTTTGAGTAATTTGTCATATCCTCCTTCAGCTGGTGTAGCAGATGATGCTGATTCATCTGTTTTGCACTTCACTTTGAAGGCAGTCTCTTTCTCCTTCTTTGTGCTATTCTCGCTTTTCTTGCTGGAGGAGTAATCTGGTCCGTGAATCCTTCTGATGTCACATTCATGGACAGCTAGATGATCAAAGAGTGCTTCTACAGATAGATCATTGAAATCAGCACGTAGAGGTTGCATAGCTGAGTAAATTTCCCAGCTTGGTGGTAGAGCTCTAAGAATCTTGAGATTCTTCTCTCTCTGTGTGTACTTATCCTTCTTGAAGGCAGATACTTCCAGTAGCACTTCAGTGAACCTATTCTTCATTTGTTCAATGGTTTCTCCAGGTTTCATCTTGAATTCATCGAACTTGTTACATGCTAAGGATAGCTTGTTCTCGATCATTGCTTCGGATCCTAGACTGAGATCTCTCAGGGCTTCCCACATTTCTTTGGCTGTATCAAGATCTTGGATCTTAGCCAGATGGACTCCTTTTACAGTACTGGAAATAACTCCTTTAGCAAAATCATCTAGATTTGCTTCTCTTCTTTCTTCTGAGGTGTACTTTCTGGGATCTTTTAGTACAGTTTCTTTAACTGCTCCTGTCTCAGTAATGCGAGTAGTTTCTTCAGTAATGGCTAGAGGTCCTTCCTCTATTACCTTCCACATCAAGTAGTGATGAGCTTTGAGACACATCTTGATTCTGAAACTCCACTCTC
Source organism: Leonotis leonurus (assembly GCA_026898415.1). Classification (NCBI taxonomy): domain Eukaryota; kingdom Viridiplantae; phylum Streptophyta; class Magnoliopsida; order Lamiales; family Lamiaceae; genus Leonotis; species Leonotis leonurus. The sequence goes on from JAPKLX010000344.1 coordinate 5,070, forward strand.
TGTAACCTTGGATGGAGAATTCTTCGCATGCCCTGATAACAGATGATTCCATAATGACAAATAGGATGCAGATGATGAAAAAGATTTTCTAGATCTATTCAAGTAGACCACGCAGGTATTAACCTTGTGAAACAAAACAATGGTCAGTTTGAACCACTGCTCTGATACCACTTGTTGGTCCCGAAAGAGCAAGGTTTGGTGTATGGGGGGGGGGGGGGAATACACCAAATGCAAACTTTTCAGTTTACTTGACTGTTTCAATCAGAGAGATGTAAGCTTTCTGAATTACAGATTGCTCAAGGTGATAGAACGAATTGATTTTCTAATCGATTAGATTCTATCCAGATAAAGTCTCTCAAGTGAGATATACAAAGCAGAAGGTAAGCGTGAACTCAAATTCCAGCAATGTATTGTGTGCGGAATAATGGTGGACTTAGTCGGTGCTCTTGTTAAGAAAATCTTTTAGAAAACTTAATCGAGTTTTTAGGAGATTGATTAAGAATGCAGGTTTGAATGAGTATGATAGATAGAGAATAAAAACAACTGAATATAAAATGCAGAATTTAAATGGCACAGTTATTTTTACGTGGTTCGGGAAACCCCTTACGTCCACGGTCTAATCCAAACTGGATTAGATATCCACTACTAGGATACTCTTCTTATTTATACTCGCTGAGAACGAGCCACAAGTTCCAATTACAAACCTTATTGAAACTTATGCACGAATAAGGGTCGTGTCCCTTTACAACTTACAGAAAACTACTGTAAACAGGTTATCTTCACGTTAATCCACTAGAAAACTACTAGCTAGTAAAGATCTCCTTCTCTCGATAAGACAGACTTGAATCGAGGTGTGATTGCGATCACTAACGGTTTGAGGCTTTGTCTGATGTGAGCTTTGAATGCTTGAGAATTTTCTGTAGTATATCGTTAACGTATTACCCCTTCAGACTTTAAAACTTCAAACATATATAGGCTCTGAATCTTTGAAATTCTAGCCGTTTGTTGATTGGCGTGATTTGATTTGTGGATTGCCAATCAATCATATCTCTTCTTTCCTTGTAGAGTCGTTGATTGAATCTTCTATTTATGGTAAGCAGATCATCTGTGATCGCTTTCCTTCTTCGTGTCAATCAGTGATTCTCTTTCTAATTCTGGATGAATGGATTTTAATGCATTATTGACAGGCTTGTTTCAGCTCTTTCTGTTTTGCTTCAAACCTTCTGATTATATCTTTTCTGGTCTTAGTGCCTTTCTGTCTGTTACTTTCTGGTTCAACTTTCTGTTAAAGTTGACTTACTACAACTTTCTTGTCACGCCCGCTTTCTACTAATTCTAGTAAAGCCGGGAACATGACCAATGAAAGAATGAATGACAAGAGAAAGATGATAAATATTCCCTTCATAACATAAAGTAAGGACATATCCCGTAAATCGGGAAGTCAGAGTCATATGCTCGTTACATTACATAGCAGAATTTAGAGTTTAGTTTCAGATCTATTACATAGAAGTCTAGCAGCGGAAAAATGCAGGATCGCGTAATAAAATTCTACGTGTATGAAGACACGTAGAACCCCCAAGAGTCAGCTACTATGGAGTTCGACAAAAGCACGACATAGCACCCACGTCTTCTTCATTCTTATCCTGCACGTTTAGAAATACATGCAGGGCTGAGTACAAATTGTACTCAGTAGACACGTGCCGAAATCGCACACATACATATATAACTGTCAAGCCATTCGAGTGAATCATAGGGATTTTGTCTCTAAAGCACCTATGTTCACAAAATCATTTCTTGAGAAAGTTCTAGTTTGACTGCAGTCCTAGTTCTTTGTATTTAACCATATCTGAAGTTCTATGTGCCGGGGAAATGGCCACTTCCCACAGACACTTGACCGGTCAACCTTTCGCTGACACACAGTCCATTGTGTACACTAGTTCGAGTGGAGACGCTAATCCACTGGAACCCGAATTCGATTATCATATAACAGATAGGCATCATACATAAATCGAAAACATTTATGGTAAGACAGTACTTTTGAAAACATCTCATTTCGTTTGAAAGCATACACACATATATTTTCATAGGGTAAGAAAAGCCTACTTGAATGGTCTTGATTGGTGTTTGCCTTGTTCTCGTGTTGCGGATCCGACCTCTCGTCGAAACCTTTAATATGAATCTCGAGTGAGATATATTACTTGAGTATATCAAATAAATTCTAAGTGCAAGGATTTACTATCCTTGGTTATCTTGAGAGTTTATTCTCGGTTTTTAAAGCTCGACTAGTACACGAGTCTAGGAGTTGTATTTCTAGATAAGTCGTTTGATGATTTCTACGTCACTTTATGATTCGGGAATTTACTATACCTAAGTAATAATCATTGGATGATATAACTAGTGGTATTTCTAATTTAATATCTCGATCCTAAATCGAGATAAGAAAGTTCTACTTGGCAAATAAAATTTGATTAACATAATCTAAGCATTATCTTACATTATTTCTTAGGTGACTAATTTCTTATTAATCAATTTAGTCTAACTCAATTAAATTCAAGTTTAGAATTTAATTGCTAATTAATAAATTCATCTAGCCACCATAGCACAATTTCTAATTTAATCATTTCTTGTGATTAAATTCTAATTAATCAATTAAGTTCTAATTAATTAATAAATCTCTAATTGAATATCTTGATTCTTAAGCCAAAATATCTATGAGTCCTTTATAGGTTAAGGATAACCTAGCTAACGTATATCTTAAGCATGGTTTATAATTAAATCAATTATTAAGATTATATTCTAATGAATTATAAATTAATTATCTAAATTGATTAGTATTCTACTTCTTGGGCTTGGTCTAAATAAATAAATAAATTCCATCTAATAGAATTATTTATAGTCCATCTAAATAATTCATTTAGCCCATATCATAAATTGGTTTAGCCCATTTGATTAATTAAGTGGCCAAATCTTTAAATTAATTAGTCCATCATTTACTTAATTAGGCTTGGCCCAAATTATTAATGTGAAGCCCAGTAAATTTTCTCAATTTGGGCCCGTCTTCTAGCCCAGCGAATTTAATGACTCGGCCCAGAATTTTATTTTACTTGGCCCATGAATCCGGCCCATACCTAGTATCCCTAAGTTCATACTTAGACAAATTTTCAATCCATTTCTTCCCCAATTCGCCTCTGCTTCTCCTTCACTTCCTCTCCTCTAATTCTCTTGCTCGATCTGGACTCTCCCATCTCCGCCGCGCTTTCTCTCTCTCTCTCGCTTCTCCCAATCTCCGCAGCGCTTTCTCCTTCACTGTGCCACTGTCACCGTCGCTCTCTACCGCGGAAGGTAGCTACGGGGAAGCCATCGTCGAGTAGTCACCGAGCAGTGGTGAAGTGGTCGCTGCGGTGCTGCTTTTCCTTGCTCGGGGTCTCTATCCGGCGACTTCTCTCTCGGTTGGAACTTGGCAGAGGTTTCTCCTCCAGTTCCTCACGCTGCTTCGCGCAGCTTTGCGCCGTGCCTTCCTTTTGCTGCTACTGCCGCGCTCTGCTGCCCTCTAGGTAAAATCCTTCCTCTCACTCTTCTATTTCATCCTTATTACTTATTTTATTCTCTATTTTACTTAGTTATAGAATGTTTATGATTCTGAAAATTCCTTTCCTCTTCAATTTCCTGAATTAACTGAGTCTTATGGATGTTCAAGTTTTACAGATTGGTTTTGGTTGGTTCGAGGTATTTTGGATTAGTTCGAGGTAGTTCGGAGTGGTTCGGTGTAGTTCGGAACTGTCCGAAGTAGTTCGGAACTCGTCCGAGGTAGTTCGGAGCTGCCCGAAGTTGCTCGGAGTTCGTCCGAGGTAATTTGGAGCTGTCCGAAGTCGCTGGGAGCTCGTCCGAGGTGGTCTGGGACTGTCCGAAGTCGCTCGGAGCTCGTCCGAGGCGGTCTGGAGCTGTCCGAGGTCGCTCGGAGCTCGTCCGAGGTGGTCTGGGACTGTCCGAAGTCGCTCGGAGCTCGTCCGAGGCGGTCTGGAGCCATTCGAAGTGATTCGAGGTCTGTCGGACTCCTTTGAGGCTCGATCGAAGCTGTCCGGGGTCTTCCGAAGTGATTCGAGGCTGTCCGGCGTGGTTCGGGGCCTGCCGGAGCCGTTCGGGGCCTGCTCGAGGCCCTCCGAAGCTGTTCGGCGCCGTGCGGGGCTGCTTCGAGGAAGCTCACGGCTGGTGCCACAGCCGTGCACTACTTCTTTTTTCTTTACTAGGTAAATTTTCTGGTTCTCTTTTGGTTATGTAGGTTACAGATTAGAAAGAGTTGCATATCAACATTCACCTAAGACTTAAGCGTATGCTTTTCCCGTGTTTTTCTAAGTTCAAATGCAGCGCCTAAATTCATAGTTCAAGCATTCTAAGTTCAAAATGCAGTTCCTATATTCATGGTCTAAGCTTCTAAGTTCATGCTAAAAAAAAAAAATATCTGTTGAACATAATCTGTAGCTTTAAATCCTTACCTCAAGCTGTCTCTAATTCTCTTCTCTCGATTCTTCAAGTTCCAATTTTGGCAGCGTTTCGGTGTGGATGATATTTGAGGTGTGGTTTAAGCTTAGTTCTTCCCCTTTATATAGAGGTTTAAATCCCTATTCCTTACTAATCTTATACGCCTGCTAAATCTCTTGGATTTGCAGATCCTGGTGATTGGTTGGAGTTGAAACGTTATGGTGCAGCTAGGATTAGTAGGGAGCAGATTGCTTGCTACTGTTGTTACACGCTAATGCTTTGCTAAATCTGATTATGGGGAATCTGAACAGTTGCACGCCAGTTTTCCTTTCCTATAAATCTGCTCCATACTTGTATCCCATATATATATATTTGTATGTAATACGTACGTATATATATATATATTGCAGCTTAATGCTTTATTTTTCCTTCATGTATTACCCATGTATACCACACTATATAAATATTATGTATATCTATATATATATATATATAGTTCATCTTGATGATTTATCTCCTTTATGTAAAACCGTATATTACACTATAATTACTAATTATACTTCTCATTTTAAACAAATAATTATTTGTACTAGTTTAATACTAATAATGGCACTAATCATATTAGGCATTAATCGGCCTCAATGGACATCCTCGTAAATGAAATCAGATTAAGTGATGACATTAACTATTAAATTACTACAAATGTTCGTTATTCTCAAACTATTTTCAAAAATTGGTCTCGTAAATTTAATCCAAGTACGAGAAATTTGAGAAATTTTAGAGTTTAAGAAAATTTATTTAGGATAAAAGACGGGATATTACATTTCTGTCTGAGACTTGCTGGTTTATCTTTCAGTCTGAGACTTCTTCTATCTTTCTGTTTGAACCTTTCTGGTTTAGCTTTCTGTTAAAAACTTGCTGGTTCAGCACGTTTGTCTAAGACTTGCTGGTTTAGCTTTCTGTTAAAGACTTGCTGGTTCAGCATGTTTGTCTAAGACTTGCTGGTTCAGCTTTCTGTTAAAGACTTGTCTTGCTTCAGCTTTCTGTCTGAGACATCTTCCATCTTTCTGGTTGAACCGGTTTCGACTATCTGGTCCATAAAAACCAACAGAAATGATACAGAACATGAAAAAATGCCAAGTGTGTGTATGAGTGAACATCATCAAAACTTAGAATGATTGTGGGGTTCCCAACACCGTGTATCGTACCCGAGAGAACTTATGGGAGTGCGGCCTGCCTCAGTCGAAAATGGCCTGCACTACCATTGTTGACGAGAGGTTAAATGAATTGATTAATACTACTCATACAAGCATGGTGCATCATCTTTTCAGGTGACCCCTTAGTAGAAACTCCAAGGTTAAGCGTGCTTGGCTTGGAGCAATACTATGATGGGTGACCTACTGGGAAGTGTCCTGGGTCAGCCTGTTAGTGAGGACAAAGCAGGCTGGGAAAGAAAGTGTTGGTGTGTGGGGCCAGTACGTCAATTCTGATGGGCGCTCCCGATCCAACAAAATGCTTCAATCTCGTAAACTCTTGGTCTTTCTCAAGAGTTAGTTTATTTAAATAGATCATCTCCAATGTCCTCATACATTGGAAATGTGGTACTCGGAGTGATTTCGATCATTATTGATAATATTTGCATGACCTATTCCATCATAAATTAATCTTATTTATTTAAGTTATAATATTCGTCTCAACCCCGTCTTGGGGTCGTGACACGTACCTTAACCGCTCACTGGCTTCTTTCAAAGCCCACAGTCAGATATCCCACTTTCCTTTCGTTTTGCGCATACAACATTTGTCCTCCTCCGCAATTTCTTGCTTCCTCTTAACATTCCTTGCTATTCTCTTCCTCCTACGCTTATCCCTTTTGGGTCCACGAGAAGAAGCCTGAGCAGCTCTGGCCTTCATGATTGCTTCCACTCTTCGAGTTTTTCTAGTAATTTCGTCAAGGAAAGGTTTTCACCATTCCATATGTAGACAAAATGAAACGACATAAAACTCTGAGGAAAGCTATGAATGATGATAACGACCTGAGATTCTTGGTCTATACGACCGCCTAGAATCTTGATATGCTGAAAAGACCCATCAATTTCAGGACGTGGTCTGGAACTGATTCTTCTTCTGCCATCGAGGAGCTCATCACTTTACCAATGGCCAATTGCTTAACAGTCTTGTTCTGTGCTTTGAAATTCTCTTGCAGGCTAGACATGATATCCGAAGATAACTCGATGTTCTCATGCTGAAACTGCAAGATGTTACTTATGGAAGCCATAATCAAACACCTCGCGCATCTATCAACATTAATCAATCTATCATACCCGGCCCTCGCATCGGCAGAGGAAGTATCAAGTGGAACTGGTGGACATGGTTCGTCAAAGACGAACTTAAGGTTGTGCTCAGTAAGGACAGTATCCAAATTCCTTTTCAAATTAGTATAGTTTTCCGAATCAAGCCGATTCTTTTCAAGAATTGAGGTGAGTGGATTGAAAGTCATGCTTAACAGAACTGAGAATAATCAAATAAACTATCATAAATACATGCTCAAACGCAAATAATCAAAATCTTTATAGAAAACATGCTTTTGAACAAACTGTTTAAAATTAATCATGCAAGTCACGCAGTGTGATCGATCACACAATCAATTTCAAAATGATTTTGCTTGGCCTTGCAACTCAACAGTCAGAGGCCGCGCAGTACTGCTATAACTGTCAAATTATACCTAAACTATTACCATGAGCCTTACACCAAAGAAATTAATCGACTTTAATAAGCCCACAGCGGAGGGGTCATATTGCCATCAATTAAATTCTTACAACCTTCTATATAGAAGTCTTATCACGTGAACTGGTAAAATGTGATCACGCATGGAATCAAGACAAGTTACTTCACAAAAAGACTGTCTCATGGAGACCATATGTAATCTTAGCAAACTAAATTAATTAAATGCAATTACAATTATCGCTTAGTAACTTTTAATTTTTTAAAAGGTTTTTAACATGGATAATAATCACATATTATGACATGTCTAAAATCCAGATAAGATCTCCAATAAATTGGCATATAAATTTAGACAAATTCCACATAATAAAGAGCAAATAAAAGCCGAATTAAACAATTAAGCACATAATGAGGCAAATAATTACATCAATTATCCAAAAATAGGATAGAATTAACCAATTCTTAAAACTATGGAATTCAAATTAAATCCTCAATCTGTTTCTCTTGTAGATGAGCTCCAATTCAAATTTCAAATTTAAATAGGGATTAAAATCCCAAAAATTTAAAATTTGAATTCCGAAGTCAGGATGGGCTAGCCCCGGGCCCTTCTCACTCGCAGTCGGGGCTGCCAAAGCCTCGCGCTGCCGAGGCCTGCCGAGGTGTCCTGCGCTCGCAGTCGAGGCGTCCCGCACGTGCTGCCCTGGCGTTCCGCACGCTGCCGAGGACCAGCGCCCACAAATGGCATGCCAACCCACGTTGGCCTGCGACCGCACACGTTGTACTGCTCGCGCGCACGCCCCGCGCCCCCGTTGGCTCGTCCCCGCACTCACACGCGATGGCCCACCCGCCCAGCAAATGCTAAGGCTGGGCCAGCGCTCGCTGGCGTTGTGCTGTTGCTCCCTCGCGATTGCGCCCACCTGGCGTTGTGCCGCGGTCGGGGCCATGCGCTGGCCTCCTCGTACGTCCGCGCACCCGCTTAGCGCTGGTGCCGCGCGCTATGCGCTTGCCCCGCCTAGACTATGTAGTGCGCCGTTCGCCTGTCGGGAGCCCCACGACGATGTCGTGGCCTAGTTTTGGCCTTCATTTCTCCTCTCATTATTCGTCTCCCACTCAATTAAATTATTAAATGCAATACATGGAAAAAATGAAATAAATCTTAATCTAACAAGGTCAACCTCCATGTGATTACATATTTTAAGTCCAAACCAGGCACCGAATAACGAAATAAACGAATAATAGATCATGATATAATGATAAAATTAAATCTAGCATCCTAATATCAAATTATGAACATAGGCAAATAATTAGGAATTAAATCCAATTCATATAATAAATTAAAATCCTATGACTGGCTCTGATACCAACTGATGGAACCCGTATGAAGAGCTCAGGAAACTACAGGATCCATATGTTTAATAAATTACATGAATAATTAATTCTTAAATCACATAGGAGAATATAATACGGAATTAAATAATTATACCTCCTCCTACGCTTAATCCTCCACTTGTGGAGAAGCGATTTGAATCGCTAGCAACGTTCTGCAATCCACACCATACGAATCTCCACCGAATCCAACCCTAGGAACTTCTCTCATATTTCCAGTCTACTTACTAGAATATTGTGTGGACGAATCTATCTAATAATAGGAGAAAAAGAAGACCGAAAATTCATAGTGTGAGACACTGTGATTTTTGAAAAATTGAGAAGTGAATTCTCAAGGGGCGCTGATTTCGTCTAGGTAGGAGAGAGAAAGTGGCTCCTTCTTACTCTCTTTTTATAGATATAGTGGGGTATGATAGGGCTTCTAAGGAGAATGAATTAGATCCCAAATAATATAAACTATAATCCCATCTTTATCTCTTGCAAGTTACAACTATAATTCAAATTTAAATTTGAATCATATTTAATTAATATGGGCTTGGACAAATCCATAATTAGATTAAATTAATTTTCAAGTCTCATTTTGGGCCCAATTTAATTTAATTAATTGGCTAGCCCACCTTTAGACTTAACTTAATTAATTTAAATTAAATTGTCATCCAATTAATTACTCCATGTAAATGCAATAAAGAGCAATTATATTATAAATATTTATCGACTCCACTATAGGATAAATATTGAACTCATCTTGATTTCATTCGAATTACGGATGTAACCCTTTTGTCATTAATTATTTCCCGCATTTAAGATTTTCTAAATCCATTAATTAATTGAGTTTGCTGACATGTCACAATTAATTAATATATTTATTCGTGAGTGATCCGGTTCAGACCTTTAATATTACATATGGAATAAATTCCTAACCGGCTAGGTTTCTTATGCAATAAATCTTTCTGAACGCCTCATGCGGATTTATCAACTCGTGTAAACTCTTATTTTCCGTGTCCTTATTCGTGTTATTTTCCCACTTTGCATGATATTTTGGCTCGATTTACGGTTCATTTTATGTGTTAGGATCACAAGCCTAAACGAGTGTTGAAGTTGGAAAAGGGACGAGAAAAGATCGAGAATTGAAGAAAGAACAAGTGGAAGGCCGAGAGCATAAGTCAACAACCTCGTAGATTTAAGCGGCCGCTGACTAGGTACTGGAACCGTGCCAGCCGAGCCACGGCCTAGCCAGGGGCTCGGGCCAGCCACCGCTGAGCCCCCAGCAGCCGCTGACCCCGCGGCTTACTCGGTCAGCGCCCAACGGCCGCACCCGCGAACCGCGGAACTGCACCGCTCAGCACCCGCTGACTTTGAGCGGCCGTTGACCTATTCTCTCGCCTAAAAATACCCGACGCGTTTCTCATTCGATGGAGACCTTTTTTGAGACCATTTTCCAGACCTTCTTCAGGTCCTCTTTCCAAACGTTTGCACTTATATTTTGACTACCTCTCGACATATTGTTCTAGGGTCGAGACTTTTAATTTCTAGTTAGTCGTTTCTAGTTTTAACATTCAAAGAATAGTCGATCGCAACATTCTAGTTCGTAGTTCTTCTTCGGTTTTTCATTGTGGATTCCAAACCGTTCCAGTTATTAATCAAGTTCGTTTTCTGTTTATTATTCCAGTTTCGCTTATTATATAGTTTTTTTATTTGTTTATGCTTTCGTTCTCTTATTTCGCTTATTTATTCTACACTCTCTTCGATCTCAATTTCCAAAGTACTTTACGCTTTCTTTTTTATTATGATTTCCAAGTTACTTGCACTCTTTTTCATTTGCATCTTTTAAATTCGTATCTTGTTTTCTTAGTTAGACGATTCGTTTCTTCATTGATTTCCATTAGTTTAGAGTTTACTTTCTTTTGTTATTTATATTTTGTGCCTAGTTTTAAAACCTTCAAATATCCTTTTACTTGCTTTCCTTTTTAAAATAAAGAATTAAATTGTCCTACTAAATCTTCCTTGAGAATACGATTTGGGTTAACTTATCATTGCTAGACGACCTTGGTAAGGTTGTGAACGACTGAAAACAATTTTAGTCAAACAAATTTTGGCGCCATTGCCAGAGAAATCTTTAGGCAATTTGATTCATTGTTCTTTTTCTTTTTATTTATTATGTTTACTTATTTCTTATATATTGTGGTACGCGTAACGTGTTCGTTGAGTGTTGTGTATGCAAGGTCACTGCAGTGTTAGAAAGCCTTTGATGCCCTTCATCGACAACATAAACTGGAAGCATGAGATCATAGCCACTGTAGAAGAAGACATCGAGCACATTGACAAATTTTCGCTACTGCGGTTAATCGAAGAGATGGCTGATGAGATCGTTGACGAAAGATCGCGCTACATGGGTGACTTCACTAGGCCCAAGTTCGGCGCTACCGCTACTTCAGCCATTGTTCTTTCCACCGCTGTCCGAAACTACGAATTGAAGCCATACCACCAATCACTAATCCCGACCTACTGTTTCAACTTATTTTAAACTTTCAGTACGTGGCGTTGTTTAGACCAGACCCACTGTCCGATAAAGGGACTCAGTAACGGGTACGAGGAATATTTCCAGCCAATATACTTCCAAGTTATTTTATTAAATTACTCGCAAGAGAACGAGTTCGTTATAGATTAATAAGTTGACCCTAGTCGTATTCTCAAGGAAGGCTTA
>JAPKLX010000344.1:16369-86209 GCA_026898415.1 Leonotis leonurus
TTTGACTTGGAGTTTTTATAGCTAGGCGAAGAAAGTAAATAAGAAAATCAATTAAATTCTAAACTAAGAACGAAAATTAAATATAATCTAGGAAAGTAAAGAACTTGAAGTTTGAACACGAAAGAAGGACGGAAAGAAATTTGGAAATTCAAAGCGATGAAAGGAATTGAAAGCACAAAACGAAACAAACGATAAAAGTAAATAAACAAAGCAATAATTAAAGGGAAAGAAACGAACTTGAATTAATACTTGATGTACGTCTGGAAACGACAATGAAAATCTGGAAATAACGGTGTTCGAATGTTGTAAACGGCTAACTCTAAAATAAAGAACAGAACGAAAAATCCTATCTAGAATGTTAAGTCTCGACCTTTGATTGCAGGGTCGAGACAAACTAAAAATAATAGAGATATGCTGGAAAACTAGTCAAGGAATTCATGCCAAAAGGAGTCGGAACAAAGTGTGGAGAATTGTGATGTCTCGAATGAATAGCACGACGTGTCTTTTTATAGCGAGAGGAAACTCAACGGTCTCTGGAAATCACCGGGCGCTGACTAGGTTTGTTTCGAGTGGCGCTAGGGTTCGTTGCAACGGCCCGCGCGAAAAATGGGGAGTCAGCAACCGCATAGATAGGTCAGCGGCCGCTGACCTGTGTGCTGCGGCCTGGCACGGCCGCTGGCTCGCGGGTGGCTTGGCGCTAGCTCAGGCTGGCAAGTCAGCGACCGCTGATCATGGGTCAGCGGCCGCTGACACGGTCTGTCGCGTGTCCTTCGGCACACTTCTTCGTTTTCTCATCTTTTCTCGTTTCTTTTCCACTTTCGACTCTCGTTTAGGCCAATGATTCTGAAACGTAAAATGAAACATAAATCGGGCCAAAACATCACGGAACGAGGGAAAATAATAGGAATAAAGCTACGAAAAACCTAAGTTTAGACGAACAAAATGAGACTAAACACCTTCCATGGACTCTCGAGTGAAGATGCCTTGGCGGAGGTGCAAACTTTCCCGCTTCACTCACTGACGGAGGACCATCTCAAATTGAAGTGTTTCTGTTACACTTTGAAGGATAGGGTCAAATCTTGGTTCATATCTCTTCAATTCGGATAACTTACACATTTGGCATCAGTTTGTGAGAAATTCATGTTGAAGTACTAACCGCATCACAAAAATCAAGCAGTACGTACTAAGATAATGAATTTCGCACAAGCCCATGACGAGTCATTCCATGAGGCGTGGGAGAGATTCTAGGAGCTACTACAGTAGTGCCCCCACCATCAAATGGCACCAGAGATGCTATTTTAGTTCTTCTATGACGGTTTGCTCCAAACTACTCAATTTATGGTGGACAGTTCGACGGGAGGAAATATTGTAGTCAACATGGTGGAGGAGATGAATGATATCTTTGAGACCCTAGCTGCGAGTTCGCAATAAAAATCCTCTAGACCGTGACGAATGGAGGCCAGTGCGGTGACGACGAGTCCCGATCTTAAGAACCAAATGGCGGATATAATGAGGAAGCTACAAGAATTGAAGATGAACCGACCCCCATCACCATCTGTTCAACAAGTTGCACCTGAACCATGCGGTATTTGTGGCGACTATGGCTCGTGGTGGAAGAATGTCAACGAATGGCAGAGATGAATGTCGAAGGCGAGGCGGAAATTTACGTGACACAGGGATTCACACCCCAGCCTCAACCTCAACAAAACTCAAGATGGAAACCTAATTCCAAGGGCATGGAGCACAAAATTTCCAAAACAGACGACCACCGCCTCAAAACTTTCACCCTCCACATCAACAGCAACAGTACTGTTCACCGCAACCACAATATTTTTCTCCACAACAACTTTATCCCCCATTGATGCAGCAATACCCACCTCAACCTATTCCTCCCCAAAGATTGCCTATTGAGGACAACCTAGCTACATTTATACAAGAAAGCAAGAAGGTCCGAGAAGCTCAAGATGCCACAATCAATGTCTCGAGACAGCCATGGGAAAAATTTATGGCGCTATGAATCAGTTACAACAAAGCCAGCAAACGGGAAAAATTCCGGGACAAGGTCAGCAACCCCATCAAGTGCAAGCAACGTCCGTGTTAAAGGATGAAAAAGTGGTGGATAACAAGATGAAAATGCATTCCAAAACCAAAATTGACAAGGAGGACGGACCACCACCCGAAGTGGAGAGAAAGCTATCCGACGAGGAGCTTCATAAGGCGGTAAATCCATATATCACGCCTATTCCTTATCCTAGCAGGTTAAGGAATTTCAAAAGCGACCAGCAGTTCGCAGACATATATAAGTTTCTTTCCAAAGTTACAGTCAATGTCTTCCTCCTCAAAGTGATCAAGAACATCTCATCCTACGTCAAGTTATTAAAGGAGTTGATCTCAAAGAAGAAAAAATTCAACGATCAAGAGGTGGTAACGGTCTCCGAAGTAGAAAGCACAATCATGCAGCAGACCTTACCCCCTAAACGGCGCGATCCAAGTAGTTTCATTATTGACATCACTTTAGGCAATGGTAAGGCAGCATCTGACATGCTAGACTTAGGAGCTAGAATTAATCTTATGCCTTATTCTATTTTTAAACAATCTTATGCTTACAATTAGCAGATAAATCTGTGAGACATCCTAGAGGCATAATCGAAGATGTTCTTGTTAAAATTGGTGAATTAATTGTTCTTGTTGATTTTGTCGTGCTTGAGAAAGGGGATGTACGTGAGAATGGTGTAGAGCATACACTCCTTCTAGGACAACTTTTATGGCTGCCACGAATACTATTAATGATGTTAAAAATGGTACCATTAAAATGTCTGTCCTTGATGAGGAAGTATCTTTCTTTGCGCATCAAAGTCACACTGCACCTTTTGTTGATTTTATTGATACATGCTATATAGATACTAACAATCCTTTGGTTGAGAAATCTATGTTGCAGGATTTTCATAGTAAGAACGTTGTTCAAAGGAAAGGATTGGACACGACAAAGAGGACCAAACAAGTAGAAGTTTTGAAAGGCGAACGAGGCCCAACGAGGGACCAGGTCAGCGAGCGTGGGGACTCAGCGCCTGCGTGTGGGTGCGCGAATGTTTTTTACGAGAGGCATGCGACCGCTGACCCAGTGCCCATCGTGCACCAGTGTCCGCGCCAGCGCTCGCACCAGCAACTAGTGGCGCCCTCACTCCGAGCCAGTGGACGCTGACACATCAGCGACTCCCTCTCTCGGCCCACCTTTTCAATCACCTACGCGGAGGCATTCCTACGTCCAAATACCGGACCTCAAGCACATCTCAACAAAATCAAATCCCAAAGGATTGGCCCACTCATTATCCGAAAAATTCCACCATCAAAGGGTGATGCGCCACATACTAAAAAGGGGAGGATGCCATTTTGAGTAAATTGGCATCGAGTAAAAACATATATCGAGAATGACTCCATGCCCGAAGTTGTGGAGTCAGCCCCTATTTTTGACACTCCCGGTTAATTGAGTTGTCTCGTCAAGCTAGTGACGTAAAAGAAGCGCTTCGTGGGAGGCAACCATATTATTTCCCATTTACTACTTTATTTCCTTTATCGTGAGTGTGTGATTGACTAATAACCTTTATTTTCCCTTTGTTTTCTAGTTTTTCTTTTTCAGGTTTTTTCATTCCGTTTGGTCGCTCCGAATGTCGCTTCGTATTTTTTGTGTCCTTATTCGTGTTATTTCCTCACTTTGCATGATGTTTTGGCTCGATTTACGGTTCATTTTATGTTTCAGTATCACAAGCCTAAACGAGTATTGAAGTTCGAAAAGGGACGATAAAAGATCGAGTAATGACGAAAGAACAAGAGGAAGGCCGAGAGCATAAGTCAACGACCGCGTAGCTTTAAGCGGCCGCTAACTAGGTGGAACCCTGCTAGCCGAGCCACGGCCTAGCCAGGCGCCCGAGCCAGCGACCACTGAGCCCTCAGCGGCCTCTGACCCCTCGGCTAACTCGGTCAGCGCCAAATGGCTGCACCCGCGAACCGCAGAACTGCACTGCTCAGCGGCCGCTGACCTATCCTCTCGCCTATATATTCCCAACGCATTTCTCATTCGATGGAGACCTTTTTCAAGACATCGTTTTAAAACCTTCAAATATCCTTTTACTTGCTTTCGTTTTTGAATAAAGAATTAAATTGTTCACGTTTGGCATATGCCTGCTCTGACCGAGATCTTTGGAGACGATTCCGTACTACAGTTCGGTGGAGGAACTTTAGGACACCCTTGGGGTAATGCGCCAGGTGCCGTAGCTAACCGAGTAGCTCTAGAAGCGTGTGTAAAAGCTCGTAATGAAGGACGTGATCTTGCTCGTGAGGGTAATGCAATTATCCGTGAAGCTTGCAAATGGAGTCCTGAATTAGCTGCCGCTTGTGAGGTATGGAAAGAAATCAAATTTGAGTTTCAAGCAATGGATACTTTGGATAAATAAGGCAAATGAAAAGTAATTACTCTCCGTTCTCTTAATTGAATTGCAATTAAACTCGGTCCAATCTTTTACTAAAAGGATTGAGCCGAATACAAAGATTCCAGCGCGCTAGACGACCTCGTTAAGATTGCGAGTGACTCGAAATAATTTTAGTCGAACAAACATCACTATTTAGAGTTACGAAAACTAGCAAGCGTAGATGAATCAAAGCAACGTATAATCAACTACCTATACTAATGTCATTGTCACAGATTAAGAAATGAATTAAGTTTCTGAGACCTCGTTCTAAGTATTAGCACGTTAGAACTTATCTCACTGTGAAACCTCTCAATATGTATACCCAAAGCATGTGTATCCGTTTATAAATACCGACATCATTTTGCGGGCCAAGGCTAGCTCTCACATCAAAATGATATCGCAGCCTTTACCGACTAGACAGTCCAAGTCTGTCTAGACTATGACTTTATATTACAAAGGAGCCGACTGTGCGACCTTCCGTAATCATCAATTCACCACACAATTTACAATTGTAATAAATGGACTTGTTTGCAATTCAATATATAACAATAATAAATAACAAACCAATGATAGAAACATTTATTCACATTAAAGTGCAATTGAAAACAAGTCTAATATATCTCGTCTAAGCATAAAACATGTTTTGAGGTATATAAGCTCTAACAATAATGTGATGGATGAATGAAAATTATGAAATTATAATTTATATAGATGAGAGTGATAAAAAAAATGATTTAAATGACATTATCCTTCTAAGCCTTATTTTGGTAGGATAAATCATACTCCACCCGTCCTACTAAACATGTCAAAATTTTATTTTGAAATATTTAAATAAGATTCACACAATCCAAAATATTAAATTTTCAATTAAAAAGATTGTGGATCTATTGCATTTATAACTTTTATAGTACTCCCTCCGTCCCGCTAAAAGTGGCCATGTTTCCTTTTTGGGTCGTCCCACTAAAAGTGGCCACTTTCCTAAAAAGGAAAAGTTTTTACCTTTAAACTATCTCTCTCCTACTTTATTCACACACAACACTTTAGTTTCTTAATCTCCGTGCCGATCCCTTTGTGGCCGCTTTTAGCGGGACGGAGGGAGTACTATTTTATACATTTTTTTAAAATAACATCCAAAAAAAATGCAATGCTTAATTATTATGAGTTGTTTAATTTGATGAGTACGACCCCTTAATTTAGTTGTTTGGTAGGATAGTCCTGGCTTGTTTGCGTCGACCTCAATATTAATATCAACCACACCTACCACCACATCTACCCCCACCACCACTCCCCCACCGCCATCCCCACCCCCACCCAAAGAAACCCACCTCCTCCAATTTTCCGGCCGAATGTAGACTGAAGAACTCTACTGCTTTTCTTCAACCTCCCTCCTTCCTTTTCCTCCCTCAGCTTCTTCGCCACCACCATGGAAGCCCTCTCCTTCCCCGCTAAATCACACTTCCTCCCAACCTCTCCCAAAATCAAAAAATTCAAGCTCAATTTCAACCACACCTTCTCCTATCCCGCAAAACCCAAATCCCCAATTCCCCTCCGTACCATCTCCAATTTCGCATTCATCAAATGCTTGGCCCACAGCCACATCAACGACGACCACCACCACGATGATCATAACCACCGGCATACTCACCACCACCCCCACCACCACCATCACGGGCACGGTGGTTGCGATGCTGCTACTCTGACAAAATCCCAGCAAGCATTCCTCAGTTTTGCTGAGGCTGTCAAGTGGACCAACCTGGCTAACTTCCTGAGGGAGCATTTGGGGCTCTGCTGCTGCGCAGCGGCTCTTTTCCTCGCCGCCGGCGCGTGCCCATACTTGCTTCCTAACCCCGCCGTCAAGCCTCTTCAGCATGCCTTCACCGCCATCGCCTTCCCTCTGGTTGGGGTAATGTAGTTTGATTGCTAATTATTTGCTATTTCCACGAAATCCTATCTTCGCAGTTTCTGGGTACATTCATTGCAGCGAGTATGATAAAATTGGGTTTTGTCGTTGATTGAAACATTTAGTTGAGTTGTTAGAGTGCTTAACTGTATGTTTACTAGTAATAGAAAAAAAAATTTCGAACCACAAATCGCTGAAAAACCAAGCCTTTTATACAAACATGGCAGACTCTTTAGAATTCAGTGATCTCAAAAGTTTTAATTTTTAATTGCAAAAAATGAATTTGACAACTATAACAGTTCAACTAAATGATTGAAGTAATGGCAACACATATGTAATTCAATTCCATATTTTTTTTACTACGCACTGCAATACCTTGTAAGATGCCATCCACCCATGTAAAATTCCATGCTCTGCATGCTGTACAGGTATCGGCTTCATTCGATGCGGTTCTGGACATTGTGGGTGGGAAAATCAATATTCATGTGTTAATGGCATTGGCTGCATTTGCGTCGGTGTTTATGGGGAACGTCTTGGAGGGTGGGTTGCTTTTAGCCATGTTCAATTTGGCTCATATAGCAGAGGAGTACTTCACGAGTAGGTCTATGATTGATGTGAAGGAATTGAAAGAGAACCATCCTGATTTTGCGCTTGTGTTGGATGTGGAGAACGAGAATAATCTAAGCTTTTCTGGTTTGAAGTACCACGAAGTTCCTGTCAATGACTTGAAAGTTGGAGATTACATATTGGTCAAAGCTGGCGAGGTATTTGTTCTATAATCTTTATATTGTTCTTGCCATGGATTAATTCTCGTGGACCTCAACAATGTGTGTTATTGGGCAAGAGGTAGTGTGTGCTTTGGCAACTATGGTGCCATATCCAAAAATCAATCATGTTAGCTATGTGTATACATAGTTCAGATTATTAGAGGAAACAAGTATGAAGGATTGTTCGGTATGCTATATTGGATTTTTTTGTCATACAGTATATTGTTTTGAAAATTTTAGTATGGGAAAAATATTATGCCATTGGTATACATAGCAATTAAATTAAAATTTCAGTATGAAACATATCACTTATCGATGTCGCACTGAAATTTCAGTACACCTCATGGACATCCGGTATTACGTGTTTTTTGTATGCCGAAATATCATGGCATACCATAATAATTAAATTATAATTAATAACATATATATTTATATAATAAATATCTCAAAAAGTAATTAGAATTCAGTATTGTTTTCGGTATATACTGAAAATTTAATATATATTGCGTATAGTATATATCGAAATGGTAGTATACTAGTATTTACTGGAGTTTCAGTATACTTCCTTATCCAAAGAATCCATACCTTTTAGTGTTGAAAGTTTTATACTACGGTATGATATCGCTCGAAGTTTATGAGATAACGAATTCCTAGTATAGATGTGCTGTAATGATACTGTACCAAAAATCATAGAATCCCGAATTTC
Organism: Leonotis leonurus; assembly: GCA_026898415.1. Taxonomy (NCBI): domain Eukaryota; kingdom Viridiplantae; phylum Streptophyta; class Magnoliopsida; order Lamiales; family Lamiaceae; genus Leonotis; species Leonotis leonurus. Next base: position 24,209 of record JAPKLX010000344.1, read on the forward strand.
TAGTATTTTTGGCATTGTTCTGCACTATAAGAGTGGTAAACCAAAATTTTGGTATTTTTACCTACCCTTGTGTATCATTCCCATAATCATGGACAATTTTCGGACAGTGCGATGTGAGCGACTGCAGGAAGCCCCAATATATGCATACTATATCCAAACATTTACAATGAAGACGTCTAGCACAATTTTCTGCCCTCTGATCAAGGACATATTAAAGGGATGGCTTCATTGCCGTTGTATTTTCATAAAGAGTGGCTTTTTCGCCATGACATTCCACAAGGAATGGCTTCGTCAAGTTTTCTTATAGTGGTTCCATCGACATGATTATTAAAGAAAAAATGGTATAAAATATGTCCTTTAGGAGAAGGCATTCGCCTCTTTTCCTAGGTCGAAAGTATTTTTCCACGGATGTTGGATTAAGGAATAATCCACGATAAAATGTAAAGAATACGTATAAAGGCTTCGAAGAATTGGAGTTCATACCTTTTGCTTAATGTCGCAGTGTTCTTGATTTCCTCTTCCTAGATCCCTTTGAACAAGACTCCTGCAAAACACGCCAGAGAAATGGTCGGGGTTCTCCTGGGAGAGACTCCGACTCTCAATTGAACTCAAAGTACACTAAGAAAGTTTGCAGGAATGCTATAAATTCTCTAAGTTATGTGTGTAAAAAAAATGACAGGAGTATAGTATATGAAGGGTATAAGGGTTAATACTAGGGCTGTAAGTGAGTCAAGACAGCTCGCGAGCTACTCAAGATCGACTCGATATTTATTGAGTAAAGCTCGAGCTCGAGCTACTTGAGTATATATCAAGCTTGAGTTTGAGTTCAATGATACTTGGCTCGATAGGCTCGCGAGCCTAATCGAGCTTGGACTATGATTTTACAATTGGCAAGGCGTTTCTTTATTCATGAAATGTCTTGGGTTCAAATCCCACAAATGTAGTTTTTTTACAACTCTAAGATTATTGTAAGGGCTATTGAATTAGATTCTCATGATTCATGAAATGTATTGGGTTCAATTCTCTTATTTCTTCTAGAAACAATTTAATTATTTTTCAAATGCATTGATTGCATAAAATATTTTATTAAATATTCTTGTTGCTGTTGCTTCTACAGAGATGAGTTTTTCAAAATTAAAATTACTCAAGTCATATTTATGAACAAATATGTCTCAAGAAAGATTAAATGCCTTTGCTTTAATTGCAATTGAATGTGATCTTTTGGAGGGAATTGATGAAACAAGCGTTGTAGATGATTTTGTTTCAAAACATGCAGGGAGAGAAAAATTTTTAAATGAATATATTAGTTTTTTTTATATGTTTTTATCATATAATTTAATAAAATAATATATATTTAAAAAATTATTAATAAAAAACTTTCATTATAAAATTTGCATAGGGCCCATTTTAAATTTACCCTGCCACTGCCCATAACATGTCCTCTTTTAGCATATTGCATACCAACTATGCATGCCTCGCCACAAACCCAAAAAACTGAAAAAAAGTAGTTTATCTTACCCTCTTCCCTGTTGTTTGCCATGTTCCTGGTAACTATCACTAGGCCCTGATAGTATATTGAGTGTATTTTAGGTTTTAGAGAAATTAACGTCCACTCTGGTGACTCTTTTGCGAAGATTCTGCAACATGCTCATTCAAAAACCAACCCTATCAAGTAGCGGACTGTTAAACCTGCAATCTCTTCCTTTCAAAACCTTGGCAGTACAAGCTGGATAGAATCTCTTTACCAAGAATCATTATATAATATGTATTATGTAGCCCGTGAATCATATTATCACAGTATTTATATGATCTAGAGAGGGTTTTAGACTCATTATCACATTCTAGTGATAAAGATAACTAAGAATTGCTATTTAGTTTTATTTGTCTAAATTCATCCAAACTATCATAATACTAATCCAGTAACTATGTGCAGTCAGTACCCGTGGACTGTAGAGTTTACGAAGGTAGTTCAACTATCACTGTAGAACACTTGACTGGGGAAGTCAAACCTGTAGAAAGAAAAGTTGGAGATAGCATTCCTGGTGGTGCACGGAACCTTGACGGTATGATGATTGTTAAGGTATGCCTGCACCTTTTATTTTCCTTTAAAATATATTTTCTTCCTAAGCATACTAGAATAAGGTCTTGTACTGCTTATAAGAAACTGATATATACTGTAAACACTTTTTATGATTATTCTTTTGTTTCTTTGTTATTTATTTAATGCTACCGTAGAAGTTTTTTTTGGTAGTTTGTTTGTTTAAACATTTAAATAGATGTTTGTTTCGAATATAATATCCCTTGAAGCATTTCTTTTTGCAAATATTTCCCTGGTGTATAATTATCTTTTCTTACATCTCCTTGGTGACATTTATCTTGACAATGTAGAAATGGACTATCTTATGACAAGATTTTGGGATACATAAGTTGAGATGTACTTACAACTATGGTGATGATGCATTCGTTAATTGATGCCAATATATGTTGCTGTGTTACTAATGATATTTAGAGAAATTGAGGTTAGATATCATTGTATGTAAATTTTAAGAATTTATGTTCTGTCTTTAGAATTCAATTTTCAACCCAATTTTCCCTTACATGTATATTAACAGGATTTCTTGATAGGAATTTGTTAAGTAAATATATGTCATGCCGTGTGACTGTAAATTGCCATGTTCACTCTAGTTAGCTTTTTACTGTTTACGTTAACTTCCAGAACTCTTGTTAATATTCAAAAGACTAATTTTTTTAGGTGAAAAAGACATGGAAAGAGTCAACACTGAATAGAATAGTACAATTGACTGAAGAAGCTCAGCAGAGTAAGCCGAAGCTTCAAAGATGGCTTGATAAGTTTGGCGAACAGTACAGCCGAGCAGTTATAATTTTATCTGCAGCAATTGCATTTATGGGTCCAGCTCTCTTTAAATGGCCATTCTTCAGTACCTCTGGTAGTTTATCTGCTATAATACATTCGAGGCAAACATTCATATTACAACTGAAACCCTTTTCTGGTTTTTTAATTCGACCGTCTGTTATTTAGTTCAATTATGCACTTGTGCCGCCAAACATATTTTTCTTGTTGGTGTTTTATAATGAATATATTTATTATTCTGCTGACTTGATTAATTTAATTCAATTCTCTAGTTTGCAGAGGATCAGTTTACCGTGCATTGGGGCTTATGGTAGCTGCTTCACCCTGTGCATTGGCAGTAGCTCCACTAGTCTATGCAACTGCAATAAGTGCTTGTGCAAGAAAGGTATAGTTTCTACAAAGTTCAACAATTAGCTGTCATTTATAGTTCATCTTGATTTAATTGTCACCTCTAGGCTCTGCATCTTCTTGTGTTATACTATTGCAAACATGTGCTACTTGTGTAATGAGCTGGTCTAGTCAATACAGCACATTGGTATTTTTGACTTTGACTATCTTCGAATGAGCTATTTGATTGGTTTTAACTAAATGTAGTTGAAACAACATAATAATGTATTACAGTTCGGAAGCTTGTAATGTTTCCATCATTCGGGTTCTCAACTTCAAATTTGACTACATGAGGATAAATATGTGAGTTTTGTAGATCTTTAATATTATTCTGCTAAAAATGGTAGCAGCTGCGAACTCGTCTATCTGGTATTATGCATTTGATGGGAAGGTACTCCAGTAAAACTTGAGTTAATTTATTGGTTATTAACTGGAAATTGTATGTTTACTTCAGATTGTGAAATAGGACTGTTAACTTCTTCAACAACTCATTCAAGAAGTAAGAATTTGACACTGTTTTGCATCTCATAGGACATATTACTGTAGGAGTTCAGTCAGCCAATCTATTGAAGAATGCTTCTAGGTTGTTCTACACTGAAAAAGTTTCTAAGCCTTCTGCACTTAATATATTATGTTAACTTCTTAGCGGAATGATGCGGGAAGCTCTGGTGATGGAGCGCGCCATGGGCTGCGAACAGGATGAGAGTAGTATCCTTGGGGTGGGAGCGATTTAGCTATGATTACTGTCTTAAAAAATATTGAAAGTGAGAATAAAGAGAAAGAAAGAATACAATTCTGGAATTTTGAGTAGCAAAGAAGTAGGAATTATTTATTGATAATTCCTCCAACTCCGTGGGATTTATTTCTTGCTTCAAACTTACATACCTCCCTCTTTATTCCACTATCCTTTATATGGGGTTGAAAAATTGTAAATAGGAAAACAATAGAAAATGAAACACAATAATTCTAATTGCCAGAAAATTGCAATATTCTAAAACTAGTTCAATCTTCATTTCCCCAAAATGATTACTTTGATTTGTTGATTTATGTTCTTCCTAGTTCCTTCTATTGCTATAGTGGTTCCCTATGATTGCATTATTACTCCCTTCGTGGAAATCAAGCTTGACCAAAAGCTTGAAGTTAGAAGTCGAGTTGGAACTCCTCTTATGTGTTCCCAAGTAGCATCATCCCGGTACATGCCAGCCTGCACCACCTGAACATCTTTTACTCCCTTGTTGAAACTACCTCGTATAATTTCTTTTGCTTGTGGCAGGAGCTTTCCATCATAGAGGTTAAGTAGCGTGAGAGACTTTCTTGTGTTTGCAACCCCTTAAATTTCTTAAGCATCGCAATGTGGACAACATCAGGGATTTTCCTACATTCTTTGGGAGGGCCAATTTGTACTCCACTATACTGACCCTCTTCGAATGTAACTTCCTGATGGTGATTATCATAAGCCATGCACATTCACTCTTAAATTCGAATGATACAATTTCTAGCATGAGCTAAGATTTCATCTCTCTTCTTCAATACTCCATCAATTGTATCTGCTTTGGAGGAACCTGGTTCATACAAGATAAGTCTTCGTGGTTCGCACCCATATACAACCTTGAAAGGTGAAGTGCCCATAATTGAGTGAAAAAATGTGTTGTAATAAAATAACACCTACGACAGCCAATTTACCCAATCACGGATGACCACATATGTGTGTCCATCCGTTTGTTGGTGGTAAGATGAAGAGAAGGCCAATTGTGTGCCACTTGCTTGTGAAAATTGCATTTCTGTCAACTGTTTCGGGTAGACCATGTAGCTTGGAAATGTTTGAAAAGACTAATTGCGCTACTGATCCTGTCGTGTAAGGATGATAGATGGCCATAAAGTGAGCATATTCTGAGAAACGTTTGACTACCATGTAAATCACTAATTTGCCTCCCACCATATGTAGGCCGTTAATATAATCCATGGAAGTGTCAGCCTAAATATGTTATGGGATTGGTAGTTGTTGTAACAAGTCCGCAAGGTGCAAGTTTCCCCATTTGTTTTGTTGGTGGATTACACAACTTGTAATGAAATTACTTTACCACTGACACCATACATTCACAATTGAATTCTCATTTAAGTGAATGTGAAGTTTTTTGAATCCCTTTATGAGTTGCATTGTGGACTGCAACGAGAATGGTGGAAACATAATCCTTGATGTTTCCAAGATAAGTGACCTCCGACATGCTAAAAACGCACTTATGTCACTTAAGAAATAATTAATGGAGTTGTAAGAACTCGAGCACACGTATAATGTGTTGCAAATATTTCACCCAAGTATTGTTATAAATTAAAATGTCATAAAAAAAACACTAATAGAAATTTGTCTAGGTGGGGTCCAAATACTCAATTCATAAGTACTTCGAAGGTTGATATTGCGTTGCACAAGCCAAACGGCTTTACGAGAGACTCAAAATGTCCGTGGTGGGTGTGGAATGTTGTTTTTTCCACATTTTCTGGACTCATATGAATCTGGCGGTATCCCAAGTGTAAGTCAAGCTTTGTGTAGAACTGAGACCCATGAAGTTCATCCAAAAAGTTCGTGGATGACAGAAACTAAAAATTTATCTTTAACAGTCTGAACATTTAATGCTGAATAATCGATGCAGACATGCCAAAAGTTGTCCCTTTCGATGACCTATTATATGGGCGAGGAGAATGGGCTGTGTGACTAGGGAGCATCTCCGAGCATTGTTTCTCGATTTCATCCTTTTGAAGTTGTGGATAGCCATATGGCCTCACAACAACCTGGTCAATCCTGACTTTTAAAACGATTTGGTGATCGCACTTCCGTTGTGGAGGCAATGATGTGTGTTCAGTGAAAATAAGACCAAAAGCGTTCAATATCTCCTCCACAATTTGTTCATTGGAGATAATAGGATGTATTGAGTGCATGATGGTATCATTAGATGGTGTATCACCTATCCACGTTACAATTTCCCCCGCAAAGTGAAAGTGGCCATTTGATCTCGAAAGTTACACATAATACCACCTGGTTTCTCTAGATATTTTACTCCCATAATGATGTCAAAACCACTGAATTGTAAGAAAAAAAGATTAACCAGAATAGTAACACCATACTTCCTTAGTTGTACGTGTACACAAAGATAGGTGCCGAGAATTTTTTCGCAAGCTACACGAATGTCTTGGCGAGGTGTGATTGGCGATACAAGACAAAGAGCATTATTGATTTTAGTAAAGTTGTGTGTGCTCCTAGAATCGATCATTGCAAGCACGTAATGATCCACCAATTGCATTGTACTTGCAGTGTATTAGGATGGCGAAGTCGGGCCATGGCATAGAGAGGAACGGTGTTGATGTCATAAATTTCGTCGTCTTGATTGTCCTCCATCCAAAGACAGAATAATTGTTTGCATCTATGCCCATGGATGAATGTGTCATCACAAGACTATTAGCACGTCTTTCAGCCGGTTGATGGGTGGAGGTAAGGTAGTGCGTGTTGAAGAGGGGGTCGTGGTTATGGGAAGTTGCGTTGGTGGAGATTGTGGTTCATTTGGAAACTTTTGAAGCATATGCAACTGACCGAGTGTAAATCCATATTTCTTACTTTCTTGCGAAAAATCTGGCTGTCTATTGGCCATTTCAGATTTAATGTCTTTGGATATTCAAAATCGATGCATAAAACTTCATCTAGCTTGGTTGTGACAATTGACAATTGAAACTTGATACTCTATTCATAATGGTGGAACACCAGGTAGGCGAGTTTGAAATTCCATGATATAAACCTCAACAGGGCAACCTTGTTGCTTAAGATTTGTCAAATCACCTAATGGATTTGCAACCCACGAGGACCATAGCGTTGAATGCAGTATTCTCGAAAATATTTCGAGGATAGATGGGGTTGATCGTGGCATAAGTAATGATACCACAGCCGTTGTGAGTCGCTTAGCCAGTGGGACATTTTGATTCATGAAGTACAATTTACAATGAAACAACCAACTGAGTGGATCTTCTATTCCAGTGAAAAGAGGAAAATTGAAACGTGGACCTTGATCAGTAGATGCATAGTGCATGGTGTTGTGTGCCTCCAGCATTTTGGGACCAACAGAACCAATTTCATCAGCAGGAGACTTTGTTTTGTCTGCAACCAATATTTCCAGCATTTGCTCCATGCGGTTCATGGATTTCTTCTTAAATTAGACTTCTTCTTTCGATAAAAATGAATCGCCCATGACGCCCACAATGGAACCAATGATGCGAGTAGGTCTGGTGATGATGGAGCGCATCACGGGCCAGCGAACAAGATGAAGGATAGCCTTGGGGTGGGATGATTGAGCTATGATTACTGACTAGAAAAGATTTTGCAAGTGAGAGTAAAGAGAGTAAAAATACGGTTATGCAAGTTTGAGTAGCTAAGTAGGAATTTTTTGTTGAGAAATCCTCCTCCATGGGACTTATTTCTTGCTTCAAACTTGCATACCTCCCACATTATTCCACTAGAGTTTAAATAGGCTTGAAAAATCCTAGATAGGAAATCAATATAAAAGGAAACACAATAATTCTAAATTCAGGAAAGTTGGAATATTCTAAAAATAGTTCAATCTCCATGATCTAGGAATCATGATTGTCTATCGGTCTCAATCACTCCCCAAAATAATTACTGTGATTTGCTTGTTCTATGTTCTTCTCTCTTTTGCTATAGTGATTCCCTATGAATGCATGAAAGGATAATGGGATAAAATTGATTTTCTAGGGTTTGATGAACATTAGTTCTGTGAACTTTCCCTGGATTCGTGCTTGTGTTCTTACCTTTGACAAACAGTAAAAGCTCATTACTTTTTCAACAGGGAATTTTACTAAAGGGTGGTCATGTCCTAGATGCGCTAGCTTCATGCCACAATATTGCATTTGACAAAACTGGGACTTTGACTACCGGTGAATTCATGTGCAAAGCAATAGAGCCAATACATGGGCATGTTAGCAACCAAGAGACACAAAGTTCTCTGTGTTGTGTACCCAGCTGTGAGAAACAAGCCCTTGCAGTCGCAGCTGCGATGGAGAAGGGAACCACTCACCCCATTGGAAGGTTTATTTACTGGATTTTTTCTTTTGGCCTAGCATGCTGCAAACCGATATGCCTTGCTATTTCCAACTTTTGTTACAAATTCAATGCGATAATTGTCTATTTTCACAATGGGTGATGTATAACTGATTTAGCTTGGGTAATCTGTCTAATAAAGCACCATTGGATGCTTATAACTAGAATATTTTCTCTTTTCTAAGCAACACTTTATTAACATCTTTAGAGAAACAAGTGAGATGTTATTTAACCAATATTGAAGATCTAATGATGTTTAATACAACCTGCTTGTTTTCAAGTTTCTTGGTGGCTTTTCTGTCTTCAATGTTGAAAATGTCCAAAACATTGTGAATCATATAAATATTTAATTATTATATTTTGGTGCTAAAACGTTCTGACTTTTCCGGGTTTTAAATTGAGTCAGTGTTGATTCCTTTGTGGTGCAGAGCTGTTGTGGATCATTGCATAGGGAAAGATCTCCCTCCAGTGTCACTAGAAAGTTTCGAGAATCTACCTGGAAGAGGTCTTTATGCAACAATTTCTTGCATTCAGGTACTGAGCATATAAAGCATACTAGATCATTTAAGATATAGTAGCTATCACCTTTTCTACTAATTTAACACCAACTGGTTTAAGGCATGAATGGTTGATTGTGGTACTACACTGTTGTCTTATGCATATGGCCCTCATTTACTTATTGAGTTCTGAGATACCGAGTTGATCTTTACCTTCATGACTTGCTGCTATTTGATGTTCTTAATTCTAAAGTCAACAGGAAGTTTTTATCCTCTTGTAAGTTGTAACAAAATGGTACAATTTTGATTGAGCTAGTTGATGCCTTTTGACCTAAGATCGTCTATTCAAATGGATAGATATTCCTAGTTCAGAGCTTTTTTTGTATCCCAGACATGACTATCAGTATGCTATTACTGATAGATTACTAATTTTACAGTGATTCTGTTTGTAGCCAGGGTTTGAAGTTGGTAAACCAATTAAAGCTTCAATTGGTTCTGTTGAGTACATCACTTCTCTTTTTACATCAGTTGAGGAATCAACAAAAATCAGAGAAGCAGTTAATACTTCTTCTTATGGAAGTGACTTCGTTCGTGCTGCTCTTTCAGTCAATAATAAGGTCGTTAATCATCGTTTGGTATCTATAATTACTCATTTTGAATTTATAGTTAATGGAAGTTCTAGAGTCCAGTCTATCTGTCTAAACCTTGTTTATTTTCTGTGTTCTCAATTGAAATGTGTTTATAGTCCGAAAAGTCGTAAGCGCATAAATTCTGCTATACAACATCTTGTATACAACTTATAATAGCATGTGGAGAGATTATCTTGAAAATGGATATGGACTGAAACATTTCAAAGTAAGGCTAAAATGAATGTCTTATCATTTTTAGTCATGTGTAGGTGACCCTGTTTCATTTTGAAGATAAGCCTCGAGCTGATTCTCTTGACGTTGTAAAGACATTACAAAATGAAGGAAATCTCCGTGTTATGATGTTAACTGGTGATCATGATTTGAGTGCATGGAGGGTAGCAGATTCAGTGGGCATTAAAGAAGTTCATTGCAGCCTAAAGCCAGAGGACAAACTCTATCACGTGACAAGAGTTTCTAGAGATACGGGTATTTACTATCACCATTCTTATCCTATTTACTCTACATGTTGCTTATGTGGGTTTGATCTTGGAGGATATGTCACAATATCATCATCAAAAGGATTAAGTTTGCAGTTTATATACCCAAAAGAGGTCCTTGATTTTGACCCTTTACCAGATACTGAAAATTGCTTGCAGGTGGAGGCCTTATTATGGTAGGTGATGGTATTAACGATGCACCTGCCTTGGCTGCTGCAACTGTGGGTATTGTTCTAGCAGAGCGTGCAAGTGCAACTGCAATAGCTGTTGCTGATGTGCTTTTGCTACAAGACAATATTTCTGGTGTTCCATTCAGCATAGCTAAATCTAGACAAACAACTTCTTTGGTATTTCTTCGTTTTTTCTCTCTTTTTTGTGGATCTTTTTTGTACTAAGTTTTCTTATAATGTTATAATCCATGCTATATCTACATGCAGGTTAAGCAGAATGTGGCACTTGCATTGTCTAGCATATTTTTGGCCTCTCTTACATCGGTTCTAGGATTTATACCACTTTGGCTTACGGTAAGTATCTAAACAATAATTAAATTTTGGCTCTTACTACCTTTTTGCTTCTGAGCGCATATTTATAAATACTCCCTCCGTCCCATTAATAATGACCCATTTGCTTTTTACACGAAAACCAAGAAACATTCAATCCATGCCTATTACACAAAAATAAAAAATTAACTCGTGTTAATCTTTGCCCAAAAAGGAAATGAGTCATTATTAATGGGACGTCCCAAAATAGAAAATGGGTCGTTATTAATGGGACGGAAAGAGTACAAGAATAGTACAAAACATATATGTACCTTCATGCTCTTTGGTAGTCTTTAAACTAAGGATTGGCATACTAATGCACTAGGAATACTATTTTTTGGACTTAGAATGGATTTTTGCGCGAAGAACTGAAGTACCAAAATTTCAAGTTCATTGTTAGTAATATTTTGTATCGACGAAAATATTATATAATGCAAAAAAAATCTACAAGGTTCATTGTGAAGGAGTCGACACGAGTTTAAGAAAAAGTTGAAAAATGTGTTTTTAGTAGAGAAGGGGACCCACAATATAATATATATGTGAGGTTTTAAATATTGAGTATATTGTGGGACCATGTCTAAAAAAATGAAAGAATACATTCTTTGTGGACGACTCGAATGTGTTATAACTTATAAGACTACACTTTTCGAGGATGGATAAAGTATTATGTACTGTGTATATTGTGATTGTCACTTTTGTGTAATTGTGTATCTATCTATGTGATGATGTGTGTTAGTGTGCTACTATATAGATCATTCTATCTTACTATGTGGTTGTGGGGTGTGGAGTGTGAGTTTGTAAGGGTGTGAGTAGGGCTGACAAAATTTATCGAAAAAAACGGTATACTGTACTTACCGTATCGAAAAATATCGTAAAATACCGAATATAATATATACCGAAATTTTTGGTAAGGTATGATACCGTACTGAACTTTACGGTAAGGTAAGAGTATAATTTTTTCAAATATCGAGGTATACCGTTATATACCGTACCGCGGTATATATCAAAAATATTGATATATACCATTATTTTGGTATATATCGAAATATATATATATACACACACACACATACGCATATATCTAAAATATTACATGTACACATATATTCAATTCTAATTATAACAAAATTGTTTATTCATAAATTATGAATTATAATTAATAAATATTTAGACAAATAACAAGAATGTGTGAGATTGTTGATAATTAAAAATATTGAACAATAATTTATAATTATTATTTTAATTAATAATGATAAAACTATAATATATATTTGTTCACGTAACTAAATAATTATGGTATAATTATACGATCTATTAAATTATTTTCTAAAACGAGCATATCAATCTAAATAATTATATAATTAATTACAATAACATAAATATAATTATAATATTAAAGTATGCTTTAACTATATAAGATATAAGTGTTTATATGATCATATAATATATACATGATGAAAATATATTTAATTTGTTATAACATAACATATTTAATTGACCAAATTAATTATAATTCATATACCAAAATCTAATTAGTTATATAAAAATATAATAATATTGTTAGTTGATATCTTTATAAATTGATTATCTAATATTAGTGATTTATCTCAAAAATTATGTTATTAAAAAAAAATATTTAGTATGTTTGTGTATATGTTAGATATTGTTTGATGTATGCACATCTTTGATGTTCATTATGCTTGATGTATGCACATGTTTTAAATAAATAAATTTTTTATACCGTGAAAGAAAGGTATACCGAAGTAATGTAATGTGTATGTAAAAATATCATACCGAAAATAAATTATACAAGGTATAATGAAAAGTATGGTAAGGTAACAGTATTAAATTGTTCATACCGAAGGTAAAGGTAAGGTATAAGGTATGACAATTTTAGTAAGGTATATACCCTACCGTGACACCAGGTGTGAGTAAGAGATTGATATGATTTCAAAAGGTTGGGATGTAGAAAGAATTTGAAATCTATCCAAGATTAATCTTAATTCTGAATCCATGGGTTATGATTCTTATGAATTATTTTTGGTAAGGCTGCACTTAGCTTAGGCTTGGCAATGGTAGGGTATGTCAATAACTTGCCCTGATTCTCGTTGGTGAGGACACAGATCATACTACTCTCCATCTCATTCCTAATTGATTACGTATCACATAGAAAGGTATCTAAGAGGTTGAAAATAATTCCTCCAGAGTAAATTTGATGCCCCACTCACTGGAAATGAGCTAAATGCTTATCAAACAGTATAAATGAAATAAACAGCGTATTTCAAAACCCTTTGAACTTCCCAGAAACTGAGTTGGTAAAGAAGTATGTTTGAATTAAATATCTTGATATTGCAGGTTCTCCTCCATGAAGGTGGGACTCTTCTTGTGTGCTTGAACTCCATCAGAGCTCTGAATGCCCCAACATGGTCTTGGAAGCATGATCTTCTACAACTTATACATAAATTGAAGTCACTCCTACGTTTTAGCTTCCTCATCGATCATGGAACCATCCAGCCAACACTGTTGTAGCTACGCCATTTATTTTTCATTTCTACTGGTTTTAGGGTTCAACCAAATCACCTTTTGCAGTTGTGAATATTTATATTTTGAACTCTAAGCTGGTATAAATAATAAAGTTCACGATTGTTATATGGGAAGGCCAAAGTAACATTCAAAGAAGAGGTGATGCATTTTCTTACCGAGTATCATAATGATAGCCTTGACACTTTTTCTTTCTTAAGGTTCAGGAGTTTCTACTTTATCTTGATTAGCTTTTCATTGTTTGCTCTTTCCTTCTAGTTTGAGTTCATCTCACATGAAAACTCCTTATAAAGACGAAGTCACTATCATATCATCAATTGGGCGATGGTTATGTGTTTCACTTTCACAGTTTTACTATCATATCTATATTTCTTGGATATATGAATTAGATAGGTCCGTATTTATAGTAAGTGGACCCACCACACTCATTACATACATCTCAATTTAAAACAATACATTAAGTGAGATTCAAACTCCATTAACTATACACAACACAATTTAAAAAATTATTTCAAGTAAGACTGATATTCCACTTACTACATATCATTATTAAAGTTAAAAGAACTACATTAAAATCTGTGCCGGATCAAAGTGAACAAGTTTAGTTGATGGAGGGAGTATCAAAATGTATTATTTGAAGAGAAATCACATATGACTATTGTAACATATTTTTTAATTATTGATTATTCTAACAATAATATTTTTTATATAAATAATAAAATTTAAAAAATTTATATTTTTCACTAGAATAATAATATATAAATATAAATTAATATATAATCTTCACATTTATTTATATATATCTAGGGATGTCAATCGGGTTAACCCACTCGATTTCAGGTTAACCCACTCAGGTTGTCGGGCTATTCGGTTCGGGCTAAATCGAGTTGAAATTTTTTCAGGTTAAAAATTTATAACATATGACTATTGTAACATATTTTTAATTATCTGATTATTCTAACAATAATATTTTTTATATAAATAATAAAATTTAAAAATTTATATTTTTCACTAGAATAATAATATATAAATATAAATTAATATATAATCTTCTCATTTATTTATATATATCTAGAGATGTCAATCGAGTTAACCCACTCGGTTTCGGGTTAACCCACTCAGGTTGTCGGGCTATTCGATTCGAGCTAAATCGGGTTGAAAATTTACAATCCTAACCCTAAACTTTCATTTTTTGGGCTAGTCCACCGGGCCAATCGGGCTAGAATATTTGTGAAAATGTATAAAATGTATGTCTATTTTTAAAAATTTTATATTAAAAAATATATATTTTTGCAAAATATAATAAATAAAATAAAATTTTAAACATAGTTAAATATTAAAATTACATATGAATAAATTTAAAGAGAAAATGTAATGATATTATATCCAAATTGTGTCATAATTATTATTTTAAGTGATTGAGTAATTGATGGGTATGAAAAATACATATTTTGCATGAAAAATCAAATATATTAGGAAATAATTATTATTTTATTTTTTCATTCGGTTAAACGGGCTAATCCGTTCGGTTTTCGAGCTAACTCTATCAGATTCGGGTTGATTTCGATCCAACCCATTTGGGCTAAAAAATATTTCGGCTCATAAATATTCAACCTTAACCCTCTTCGGTTTCAGGTTAGTCTTCGGGCCAACCCACACTTTCGGGCCAAATTGGCATCCCTATATATATCATATATTAGATTACATGTTATTTCAAATTAAATGAAAATTTATAAATTATATAAAAATTTCTAGAGTTCACACTATTCAATTTTTTTTATTAATATATATAATATATTACATATGATGATTCTTACATACTTTTAATTATCTTATTATTCGAACAATCCATACATATTTTTCAATACATATAATAAAAATTGAAGAATCGTATTTTTATTAAAATAATAATATATTAATATAAAATAAAATATAATCTTCATATTTATTTACCTATCCTATATTAGATTATATGTTATTTTAAATGTAATGAAATATAAATTGTATAAAAAATTTATAGTTCACATTATGTGAAAATGATTTTTTAATATATATAATTTATTACATGTGATAATTATAACATACTTTTAATTATCTTATTATTCGAATAATCCACATATATATTTTCAATACAGATAATAAAATCGAAGAATCATAATTTTTATTAAAATAATAATATATAAATATAAAATAGTATATATTCTTCTTATTTATTTATATATCCTATAATAATTTAATAATATTTTATATTTAAGTATCAATTTCATTAATATAAAAAATAGTTAATGAGTATATTTCTATGCATGTTTGAAAATTCAATCAAATTGATTATTTTTAGTTGTATATCATTATTAAATAATGAAATTGACCTTCAATATTACCCACATATCAAGTTATCTATTAGTGTGTAGATATTTTAAATGTATTTTATTACTCATTTTACATGTATTTTCTTTGATCTTTAATCCAAAAAATTAACATTCATATTTCTTTGATTTTTTTTGTTCGAGCAAGTATTGAATTAAATTTATGTCTTTTTTTTTCACGATTCCACATTAAGGCCATGAATTTAGATAATTATTTACACTCGATAACACACAAAATCGTGAGAACTTTTAGATTAATATTACATGACATCAACGACTCATTTGCATAAATGTATACATTATAGTTATAAATAATCAATTTAAATAAATTTTCCACGCTCAATAAGATTCACACATATATTTAACTTTTAATCAGATTATGAATGCAAGAGTATGAAGAAGATGAATATGAAGTAAACAAGAAATAAAGAACACAGGTAATTAACGTGGTTCGGGATAAACTTTCCCTACGTCCACGGCTCGATCAAATACTAGATCGAAAATTCACTGAACTTTCTCCTTTCTTTTTACTCGTTGAGTACGAGCCACAAGAATTATCAAAACTAGATAACTTCTTGTGATTACACTTCTTCTCCCTAAGATTGATAACTACAATCTAGGGTTACAACTGGATCAAAACTAGATCCTAACTTTGAGGTTTTTGTAAACTGTTTTCCAGAAAATAAACCTTCAAAAACGATAAACACTCTAGAAAATTTTTCACTGGTAATGGAGTGTTTTTGAACATTGAGAACTTGAAGATTTTTGAGCAGAGTAATGGCGATTGTAATGCTTAAATTCTCTTACCCTATTCTGGAAGTGAAGGTTGTATTTATAGATCCATGGCTGGAACTATCTGTTAGGGAGAGAAGAGTCCTTCTACTTCGCATTAATGGCTGCATTAAATGCATGAAAGTGTTGTTGATACACGCGCTGCCTTAAGAGCGTCTTGTTTCACCTTTCACGCGATTTCCCAGTGCTTTGCTATACCAGGAATGTTCACCGTACTACTAATTTGATATTCTTGTACAACATTCCTTAAAATATGCTCTTGATGTAACAATACACCGAGTGGTTGACTTATGAAAAATTTAGGTATGTCGGCAGTCCACCATAGTTCTTGTGTGGACCAGCTCGTTTGCTTTTGGTATAGCAGGTTGTTGTGTGTCGAGCTGTTCTTCCACAAGTTAATTGGTTTGGTTTCCAATTAACATTTATAACTTCATGTTGAACACATCTTGATAGTAGAAGAGAGATGAGGGACATATCGTTCTTGATAGAACGATATGTTGTGTTTGGACAACGAGCTGCTGGAGAAGTTATCTCCAGCTGTTCTTCCTTTAGTTAATTGGTTTGGTCCCCAATTAATATTTATATCTTTATCTTGAAAACTTGATGGTAGAGGAAGACATTAGGGACATATCGTTTTTGATAGAATGACCTGTTGTTTCGAACAACGAGCTGCTGGAGATTTTAACTCCAGCTGTTCTTCCTTTTGGGATGACTTAATGTTGGGAACCCCACAGATATTTTAAGTTTTGATGATGTTCTCTCGAAAACACACTTGGTATTATTCATGTTCTGTATTACTTCTATTTTGGTTTTTATGTACCAGAAAGGTGAAGCAAGTCTTAACCAGAAAGTTGAAGCAAGTCTCAACCAGAAAGTTGAAGCAAGTCTCAACCAGAAAGTTGAAGCAAGTCTCAACCAGAAAGTTGAAACAAGTCTCAGACAGAAAACTGAAGCAAAACAACTTTAACAAAAAGTTAAACCAGAAAGTTGAGGAATGTCAACTTTAACAGAAAGTTGAATCAAAGAGATGTAAACCAGAAAGTTGAAAGATATCAACCCAGACAGATTGAACCAGAAACTCTTAACCAGAAAGTTCAATCAGATCAACACTCAAATACTGAAATAAGATGAAATGTCTCTGAAATCCCAAAGTCTCACAATAAGCCCCTCGTGCCACAAAAGGAATAGAATCAATCAAGACCAGAAAAGGAAAGCTATCTGTCAAACGATCTACTTACCATATTTGGAAGATTCTGTCAAACGCATTAGAAGGCAAGAGGAGACAATCTAGGGATCCACTTTCCTTGATTGGTGAAATCGCATTTACTTCAAATCAATCAAGTTCAACGGTCAGAATTTCAAATTCTGCACCTATAAAAGCTCGGAACAAAGATTGGCAGAGTACTACGCGAATAAGCTTGCTATATCATTTTAAATCTACTCTGCCCAGAAATCATCTCATTCATCGAAGCATTAACTGAGAGAAGATTTCAACCAGATCGTGTTCCGAACCGTTCGTGATCATAATCACCCCTCGATTCAAGTCTATCTTATCGAGAAAGGAATGAGATCTTTGCTAGCTAGTAGTTTTCTAGTGGATTAACGTGAAGAAATCCTGTTTACAGTAGTTTTCTGTAAGTTGTAAAGGGACACGACCCTTATTCGTGCATAAGTTTCAATCAGGATTGTATTTGAAACTTGTGGCTCGTTCTCAGCGAGTATAAATAAGAAGAGTATCCTAGTAGTGGATATCTAATCCAGTTTGGATTAGACCGTGGATGTAGGGGGTTTCCCGAACCACGTAAAATAACTGCGTTATTTACTTTCTGTATTTTTCATTTCAGTTGTTTTATTCACTATCTGCCATACTCATTCAAGCTGCATTCTTAATCAATCTTATAAATTCTTGGTTAAGTTTTCTAAAGGTTTTCTAAACAAGAGCACCGACTAAGTCCACCATTTTTCCGCACACAATACACTGTTGGAGAATAAGATTACTCTTACTTTCTGCTTTGTATTACTCTCTTGAGAGATTCTGCTTGGACAGAACACGATTGATTAGAATATCGATCTGGTCTGACATATTGAGCAATCTGTAATACAGAAAGCTTAAATCTCTCCTTTAATTAGTCAAGTAAACTGAAAAGTTTGTGTATTTGGTGTATTCCCCCCCCCCACCCCACCCATACACCAAACCTAGCTCTTTCGGGACCAACACTTAAGTATGGAAGTCTTCTATCCTAGTCACAGCATGATTATAAAGACAGATCTATCCTAGTCACAGCATGATTATAAAGATAGATAGTTAACTTATTATCTGTTCCTTTTAAATTGTAGCTGTTTCTAAACTAAGTCTAGAAAGACAGATCGTTATAAGTAAGTTTGAAAGTTCAAATTTCTTTTACAATTGTGATCTGAAAAAAATATTCTAGAGATAATGAAATCAAAAACTAAGACAAGTATAGGTAGACAACGAACTGTAAATTGAGAGACAGGTCGTTATTTTATTAAATCGATCTGTTCCAAACTTAGAACTAACAGTCTGTACAACTCAATGAATACTTGTAATCTTAGTAGTCAATATGTCTAGGAAAGCTTTGTAAGAATAATACAGATAGTAAACCATACGATCTGCTTCTTTTATAGTTAAGTTGTTCCTTAAAAGATGACATTGACTACTTGGTTTTCAGAGATCATAAAATAACTAAGTGTTGTTTCGAGAAACATCATCAAAACATAAATAAATTCGTGGGGTTCCCAACAATTTCTCCCTTTTTGATGATGTTGAAACCACACTTTATAATTTTCTTAAGTGTTGAAAACAACAGTTTGAATATAGTAGGCATTTAATATGCAGTTATATAAAACATCAAATAACAAGCATAAAAATATTGCCTGGACAAAGAGATATTGTCATCAGGTTATTTTTCAAGATCCAAGAACTTCAAACTTTTTATATGGAATAGCTGAGTACAGATAGAGAAATTAAGTACAAGATAGCTAGCTGCATTACAAAAAGTTTGAACACAAAATAAAGAACACTTCTTCATTGTTGGCTTTCTTCCTTCTCAGCAGATTGAGATTGTCGACGTTGTTGATCAGCTAGCTGTGCTCTTCGCCTTTCAACCATTTCCCTTTGCCTTAGTTCTGAAGGCACACCAAAACTAGCATATATCCCATTGAATATTCTTCTATAGTCTTTGTTGTTAAAATCAATGGGATATTTCATATGTTGAGCAGCGATGTTGATGGCATTCGTGTGATCAACCTCCGTTGTTTATGGAATTCTCGGATAAAGCATGGTTGTTTTCTTTGGAGCAGTGAGAGGAACATTCATCATGGCAGATTGTCTGTGAAGATACTCGACGAATGTTTGATTTCTATGTTTGCTCAGAAACCCCCTGAACATGTCATCAACCGATCCACCTTGGACATCTGATTCAAGCAGGTAGTAGTGTTGCATGATAAACTCTTTGACTATTTTGTTCCACTGCGATGCCTTCTTGCTGTGAAGCCATGTAAGATTTTGAGGCTCAGTCAGCTGGAATTTTTCAAAGAATTTGAACACTGGATTAGTTGGCTCATCTGCATCTTCTTCTGGTGTCTCAACCTTATCATCAACATGGCATCCATCTCCCATTGACTTTCTTTTTCTGCTCTCCATAGCTTTCTAAACTCCGGATCAACGATCTGTTCGGCTAACCAGGGAGAAACATTTCTGCTTCTTCATCTTCGTCCGTGTAGACCTTCTTACCTTTTCTATCAGTAGCCATCTTCTGTTCTTTTTCTTCATTTTCTCGTTGTAGCTGTCTAGCTTTAGCTGCCTGTTTAGCTGTTAACTTCCTTGTTGTAAGCTTCTTCTTTGTAACAGCTGACTTCTTTTTCTGTTGAACAGGTGGCTGTATCACTTCTTTTCCTTCCCCCTTTTCAATATCATCAAGAAAGTCTTTGGAGATGATAAGTCGGAGGGAAGAAATCTCATCATTGAGCGCTTTAAACTTATTTTCAGCATCCTCTTTGTATTGTAGGAATGTGGAGATTTTCCCAGTTACCTCATTGAATTGTTTCTCCGAATCCTTGAAATGATTAGTGAATTCAAGGATAGATCGCTGTGGGCAACCTTCATGTCTGTGATGGTTTTATTGATGTTAAAAATCTCATCACCAAATGCCACGTCCTCTTCCGTCAAAGCTTTAGGTAAAAGTTCTTTAAGGACGTTGGGCAGATCGTTCTTGACAACAGTGGGAATGGTAGTCTTCTCCATGTCAGCGTACTGCTACTTGACATGTTTCTTTACCTCCTCTACCATTTAAGCCCCTGCATCCTTCATCTTTTGATCAAATTTGTTAATTTCTTCCTGGAAGTTAGTAATCTTGAGATTTGTTTCATCTTTGAACTTGTCAAAGACCTCTCGGTCGCTGTTAAAATCTTTGTGCAGCTCGTCAGACAGACTGTTATGAGCGCGCTGGAAATTTCCTTCGACAGCTCGAATGGCTTTCTCAGCAGCTGTATAGATGAAATTTGCAATAGCAGCAGATCAATTGTTGATGCAGATGTGAATAAGCTCATTCAATTGCTCCTGTGGCATCTGTGGACCAAGAGAAGTAGTGAGCAATTCCTCGAGATCATGATGTTTGAATCCATCTGGAGCTATGCCTTTGGTAAAGATCTCATCTGTTGGCTCAGTATCGATCAAAGGCCGTTCGACAGTGGGAATCGATCCCTTCTTGATTTTCTGCGGTGTAGATTCAGGTTCAGCAGTGGGCTTTTCTTGGACAGTGCTTTGAGTGTCAACAACAGATGGTTGTTGTTGAGATTCATCATGATCAGGGGGATCTGTAAGATTCACATCAACTGCATCCTCTTGCTTATCCTCAACAGGTGCAGCAGTAGATTCTTTGTGTCCAACAGATGGTTCAGCTTGTTCTTCTATTTGAAACACATCAGCAGGCTGAGATATTGACGTTTCACCAGCTGCAGCTGGTTCTTTCTTATCAACGGTGGTTCCTTCCAAGTTAAAGAAATCATCAGTCACCGGATTGCAGGTCGACTGCAAGGTTGTATAAGTCTAGTTCCTTCTCATAATATGGGGGCAGATCAATTTTTAGCTCGACCTCTTCCTCCTTCATTTTTGTGAGCACATAAGTGCGAAATTACTGGCGAGCGTCTGGCACATCCAAAAATCCAAAATAAGTTAACAACTTATTTTCTTCGACCTTCAGCTCGTTGATCGAGAATAGCAAAAGAATGGCCTCCAGGATGTAAAACTTGCAATCACGAATCTCCAAATAGGTCTGGAAGCGTTGAGCCATTTGAAATGCATTGGGTGTCAGTTCGATTCCTGGCATAGATTTTAGAACCACGGCAGTGGCTTTCTCCTTCAATTGTTGAAAAATCAATTGAGCTCCTCTCAATCTTTCATTGAGATCAACAGCGGGCTGTTCATGGACATTCACCTCCACATCTGCCTCATTGATATCATGGGCATCTGGCTCCCACTCATCAATTTCTTGAGCAGATGGCTGTTGTGGAAGTATAGTCGTAATTGGTTCAGCATCTTCAATCACTATCTCATCCAGCTCGTCCCGGAGATTGCGAGCAGTGGGCTTCTTTTTCTCCTCCTTCATTGCAATTTCTTTGGTGCCTTCTTCTTTTGTTGTTTGATCACAGGTGATGGTTCCTTGGTCGGTTTCTTCATTTTCTTAGTTGCTTTTCTTTTGGCAGGTCGCTCTTCTCCTGCCTGAGCTGCTGCTACCTCTCCTACTGTCTCTGGCTCCTTTGTGGGTATCACCCATTCCTTATTCGACTGCCCAATCTGTATTAGGGCCTGCCTTATCTTATCATCGGTAACCTTCAAGAATATCTGAGATGTTGTGCCAATAGCCATCTCGATCTAATGCCTAGTCTTAGGCAAAATCCAATCATTTGCAAAAAGAACAGATTTGTTCCATTTATCCTTGGCAAAGAATCCAGCTATGATAGTGCTTATCTTGGTGGACAGGCGGAGTGGTTGCTTGACATTGAGCCATGTGCAATTCCCATCTGAATCTTGGCGCATGTCGATCTGTTGCTCCTCATCAATTATTAATTTGAGCAGCGACCTAGACCAGGTTACCTTCAAGTTTAGCAATACAATAGTCATTACCCTCAACTCTCCTGGAGTCACTGCATTGTAGGTCCCTTGGTGTCCCAAAAACACCCTCTGGACGTAGTCTAAGAGCAGGCGGTAAATGGGAAGCATTAACCCTCTGTTAAATGCTTTCCTGGTCCATGTGAAAGGTTGCGCAACCATAATGTCCACAGCTTGCTATATTTGTTCATCTGTTACTTCTTCAATGACGATCTTCCCTTCATCAGTGAGATGATATGTTTGTAATATCATTTCTATTACGGTTGTGCGCATGTTTTCTTCTTTAGTTCTTCCAACAGGGATTTCCACAGTATATTCCTCTCGCTCATCTTCCATGCAGGAGCAATAGAAGAGAGCTACCTATCGCGGGAGATAATAGTCTGGTTCCATGGTGATGATTTTGTGGAACCCCATACAAAAACACAGATTTTGATTAAGTGTGTGTTTGCGACAGCTCACTGTTAAATATATGTTATTGATAATGACAACGAGTGTCATTTTGAACCAAAAAGATAAACATATAGAGAAAATGATTAACACATAATTAAACATATTTAGTCCAATTAATGCCACAATTATGATATCTTTTAAGGGTTTAATATACCAATATCACAGTATATGATTAATGTCATGTATCATAAGTCTAACCATGAATATTTTAACATAGGATTATGATATATATTAATGGGATAACACGAAAAATGTATATTTTAAACCTTCAAATAAGCATTAACCAGTTAAGATCATATAAATCATATGCAAGAGGAAAACATATATGAAACCCTAGTTCATGCTTTTATATGAGTTTAACCTGTGCACGCCTCAATCTATACAAATAAAACATCTAAGGTACGAAACTTGTGATGTAAAAGTACGGCGCGAGGCTTCAGTGATAATTTTGCCTCAATCATGTGAAGCATTTCCGACAATGGTATCGGAGATGCGTGAGAAGACGAAGAACTAGCTTCAGATGCAGTCATTTTGAAAAGATTTGAGTGCCTGTGTGAAAGTTGACAGATTTTGTTTTCGAGAAAAAGCTTGAGAGTAATAACAATGGCGGTTTTAAGAGAAGTTTGAAAGAGTAAGAAGAGAAACAGTCAAACGAACTCATATATAAGCAAATAATGGATGGACCAAATTGAATCAATTAAAAGCAATAACAATCAACGGTTGAGATTAATCCCTGATTAAATCATTTTCCACCCAAAAGTCGATTGAAATACACACGCCATCAAATTGTGTCTTCCTAGGGTCACATCATTGCCTCGATACAGGAACTGAGGACAGCAACATTAAATGATCTTCCCTTTATCCCTCAGTTTTTCTGACATTTTGGACTTTTGGTATTATCAAATATTAAATGGAAATTAATATTAATCATGAGACATAAATAATAAAAGAGTTAGAGAAATAAATGATATTTATGACTCTTGTTTAGATTCCCCCTTGATTAATGCCCAGTAGATCGTTTGACATCTTGATCAATCTGCTATTTACAAATTTTCATTTAACAATTAGCTGTTGACTGTCCAATTGGAACAGCTCGCTGTTTTTGCTTGATTTGCACATTCCTTGTAAAAAATCTAGCTTTATGATTAGATAAATATGATGTGGAAATATACAGTTAAAGTTAAGAGAGATGTATTGCAACAGATGGCTTTTTACCGACAACTATCTGTTATCAACACTTGTACCGATTTCAACAAGGTTTATTAACCCCAGTTTCCCACAAAGCATTTTGAATCGATCTTCGGCTAATGCTTTAGTAAGAATGTAAGCTCGCTGCACATCTATGTGAATTTTCTCGATCTTGATGTTCTTCTTTTTAACGTGATCGCGTATAAAGTGATGGCGAACATCCACATGTTTGCAGCGAGTGTGAAGAACATGATTTTGTGTGATGGCAATCACGCTGGAGCTATCACAGAAAATGGGTACAACATCCATGTAGACTTCATAATCTTTTAGCTATTGTTTCAGCCACAAAATTTGCGCTGTACAGCTCCCTGCTGCCATGTACTCTGCTTTTGTTGTTGAGGTTGCAACCGAAGTTTTCTTTTCTGAAAACCATGAAATGAGCTTGCTTCCAAGAAATTGGCAAGTCCCAGATGTAGATTTTCTATCAAGCTTACAACCTGCATAATCAGAATCAGAATAATGAGTTAGTTCAAAATTATCATCCCATGGATACCACAAACCTATCTCCATTGTTCCTTTGAGATAGCGTAAAATTCTTTTGGCCGCTTCCATGTGAGATTCTCTTGGGTTAGCTTGATACCTAGCATAAACACCAAAAACAAATGTAATAACAGGTCGACTAGCACATTAGGACCGATCTGATAATAATAATGATCCGATAATACCACGATACTGTTTTATATCAGCTGCCTTCCCAAGCACATTAGGACCGATCTGTCCATTTGTTTGCATGGGAATTTTTACTGGTTTTCTGTCTTTTACTCCAAACTTTGTGATGAGATCGTTGATATATTTGGATTGGTTGATTAAGATCCCATCAGCAGATTGTTTGACTTGCAAGCCTTTGAAGAAATTCATTTCTCCCATCATTGACATCTTGTATTTTTCCTGCATAAGCTTGCTAAATTTGTTACAAAGGAATTCAGATTTAGATCCAAAAATAATGTCATCAACATAAATTTAAACGAAAAGGATAGCCTTGGACTTTGATGGTGAAAAGTGTTTTATCCACTGATCCTCGTTTGAATCCCGATTGTAGCAAGAAGGTGGACATGGTCTCATACCAAGCTCGAGGAGCTTGTTTTAGTCCATATACTGCTTTGACCAATCTGTACACCTTGTCTTCATCTTCAATTTCAAAGCCAGGTGGATGTTCCAAATACACTTCTTCTTCTAGAATTCCATTTAGGAAATCACTCTTTACATCATTTGGAACACCTTGAAACGTTGGTAAGTAGCGTAGGTGAGAAACAATCTGATAGCTTCAAGTAGTACCACAGGTGCAAAAGTTTCATCGAAGTCAATCCCTTCATGTTGGCAATATCCTTTGGTGACTAGCCTTGCTTTGTTCTGACAACTTCACCTATTTCATCCCTCTTGTTTTTTAATATCCATTTAACTCCAATAACACCTTGATGTCTAGGCCGATCTACCAAATACCATATTTCGTTCCTTTTGAATTCATTTATCTCTTCTTGCATGACATTGGTCCAATCTACATCTTGTAAGGCTTCATCGATGTCTTTTGGTTCGGTATGAGATAGATAGCAGATGAGTAGAGCACTTTCTCCATGCTTACGTCTAGTCTTGACTCTATCTGCTGGGTTCCCAACAATGAGATCGGTTGGATGGCTATCTACCCATTTTCTTCACCTTTTCATTTCTTCTTCAGACACTTCGATTTCTAGCTCATCAGGTGGATTTTCAAATTCGGGATGATCTGTGATAGGAACATCAAACAGAGTGTCAGTATTTAAGTTAACATTACACATTTCATGAACTAGATCTGAAACAGATGGCTGTTGATCTGAAGATGCAACAGATCAAGGAACATGTTGTTCATCAACAGATGGTTGTGAACATTCTTGTACATCTATTCCCCCTTGCTGTAACTCTTCTGCAGCAGGTTGATCGTTGGTCTCTTCTTCTACTTCTTTTCCTTCTTTTTGTGGACTCCATAAAAGTATATCATCAATTAGTCTATCTGTAGAGTTTCTTAATGTAGATGGAGTAAGATCATCGTTTGAAGAAGAACTATCTGTTCCTGAAACCTCAAAATTAGCTTCATCAAATACAACATGTGGTGTTACTTCCACAACAAGAGTTCTTTTATTAAAAACACTATAAGCTTTGCTAATATCAGAATATCCTAAGAAAATTCCTTGATCACTTTTGCTATCAAATATTTTTAATTGAGTTTTCTCATTATTGTGAATGTAACACTTACAATCAAACGAACGAAAATATGTAATTCGAGGCATCCTTTTATTCCACAGCTCGTATGGAGTTTTTCGGTGACTTAGTGTGATGACAGATCGATTTTGCATGTAGCATGTAGTGTTAATTGCTTCTGCCCAGAACTTCTTTGGAAGGTTGATTTCGTTGAGCATTGTTTTGGCAGTTTCTTTGAGCGATCTGTTACGTCTTTCCACGATTCCATTTTGTTGTGGTGTTCGAGCTGCTGATGTTTGATGATGAATTCCCATCCTTGAGCAGTAGTCTTCGATCATATGATTAATAAATTATATTCCTCGATCAGATCGAATTGTGATGATAGATGTTCCATATTGATTTGACAATTTGTTGAGTAGATCAGGAAGCTTCTCAAGAGTTTCCTTTTTCTTGTACATGAAAACAACCAAAGTAAATTTAGAGAAATCATCTATTACAATAAGAGTATACTTTCTACCGTTTACACTTAATGGAGATACAGGTCCAAAAAGGTCAAGGTGGAGAAGTTCCAAAATTCTTGTTTGTATATCCTTTAGAGTTTCCTCCAAAGGTAACAGTTGGTCAAATGTTCTCCTTATAGTTGATCAACATATCCTTGTTGCACGTCATATATTTTGAGCATCCTCTATCAAGTATCCACACCGCGCCCCGAGCTGTGTGCTTTCTTCTCATCGATCTCCTATCCTGCAATGAAAAATTACTCAGCTACCCTACTGATAGAGGGTGCCTTGTCAGTAGACAAAGTTCCTTTTGGAACCCAAATTTGTCTAATAATGGAAACATTCTGCGATGGCCTAATCTGTTTGCCACTGAAGTTGATGTAGACTATCTGTTTCCTTTTAGCAGGTGGTTGAGCTGATGCAGCTTGTTTCTTATGAGCAGATGGTTTGGTGGGAGCAGGTGGTTGTCTTCTCTGGTTGAGTGAGGGAGCAGCTCGCTGTTGGTTGAATTTCTGTCCAGGTTGATTATTACCCATAGCAGGTGGTTTCCTTTGTTGATATCCAACTCCCTGAGTAGTATATTTTTGTTGACGATGGATTTGTTATTGATGATTCATTTGCTGCTTGATCAAGATAGCTTGAGGTTGTCTCACATTGTTGTTGTTGAGATTAACTATTTTGTCTTTTCCTTTTTCTTTGACAAACTTGCCCGTTGGTAGACCTTTGTCAATTCCATCAAATCCAAGTCCAGTGCGATCTGCAGCCCTTCTTTGTATGTTATTTATCATCTGAATTCGATCTTCCTTCTTGTGTATAGAGTGGTTGATCATTGCACTTAGATCATCAACCTTGCTATTTGCTGTAGCTTCCCTTTGGATCATATAAGAGATTTTAGCATTTAGTGCATAGATTTCTGTCGTTGAACGCGCTGCTAATGTCCTTCATCTCTTGAATGGTGGTTGCCATTTTTTCATTTTCCTTTATGGCATGTTTGAACATTTTGTTCAATTTGGTGTGATCCTCCATGAGCTTTGTGAAGTCATCCATTGACAGATCGTCTTCTTCTTCACAAGAATCATAAATAGGTGGATTAGAGGAAATAAAATTTTGAGAATTTACCTTAGGATTTTCGAGTTCGTTGTCATGTCCCATGAAACATTCGTCCCATTCATTTTCTTCATCAATGGCAACGAAGGCTTCATTTTCGGATGAGCTATCTGACAGATGGCTGGGTGATGATTGCTCTTCTGATATCATGACTCTTCTTTGTTCTTTGAGCTCTTTATCTCTTTTTGCTCTAAGCTCATTTCTTTCTATTTTTGATATGTCGGGACAGTCGGTCTTGAAGTGTCCCTTCCTGCCACACTTAAAACAAGAGTATTCGGAGAGGTCAGCTTTAACATATAAAGTGGATTTTACTTCACCTTTTCGATCAGGTCGATCACCAGATCGCTCCTTTCCCTTGAATCTTCTGTTGTTGTTTTCGTTGTAGAGCCTCTTATATTTGTTTGCTCTCACTTCCATTCTTTGGAACCTTTTTGCCATGAGAGAGTATTACTCGAATTAGTTTTTCGTGGAATAGTTCTCATCATCTGAGCTAGATGACTCTTTGACAACAACAGCTGGAGCTGGCTTTGGTATTTCCTTCTCCTTAGCTTTTGCTTTAAACGTTGTCTCTTTATCCTTGTTACCTATGGCATTTGACTTACCAGAGGTAGAATTATATGATCCATGAATACGATTTATTTCGTACTCATTTCCAGTTAGTAAATCAAAAAGTAAATCAGTAGTTAAAGAATTGAACTCTGGCATCATGGGATGCATGGCTGAGTAAATTTCCCAACTAGCGGGTAGAGCACGGATGACTTTCAAATTTTTCTCCCATTGAGAATATTTTTTTTTCCATCGTTGCTTTCTCAACTAGCTGTTGGAGATTTTAACTCTAGCTGTTCTTCCTCTTGGGATGACTAAAGTATAGAAGTCTTCTATCCTAGTCACATCATGATTATAAGGACATATAGTTAACTTATCTATCTGTTCCTTTTACATTGTAGCTGTTTCTAAGCTAAGTCTAGAAAGACAGATCGTTATAAGTAAGTTTGAAACTTCAAACTTCTTTGACAATTGTGATTTGAAAAAAAACATTCTAGAGATAATGAAATCAAAGACCAAGACAAGTATAGGTAGACAGCGAGCTGTAAGATTGAGAGACAGATTGTTATTTTATTAAATCGATCTGTTCCAAACTTAGAACTAACAGTCTGTACAACTCAATGAATACTTGTGATCTTAGTAGTCAATATGTCCAGGAAAGCTTTGTAAGAATAATACAAATAGTAAACCATACGATCTACTTCTTTTATAGTTAATGTAGTACCCTGAAATACTGTAGCTGTCATTAAACAATGATTAAAGTTTAATTAGGGCATTGCATCCTTAAGAGAATATTTTTATGAGATTAAGAAGAGTTTGAAGAATCTATTATATGATTTAGAAGAAAGAGTTACGAATATTTTGTTTAGAAAGAAAATGGAATTTATTAATTCCATATTAGAGATAAAAGAAAGGGGTTGAGATATAATAAATTTAGACGACGCATACCCCTCAGAAGAGAAAATTTTTATCTATTAGATAACATAGAAAAATGGAATTAGAAATTCCATTAAGCTTGAAAACAGATAAAAGAAAGAATAAAAATTTATTATCGCAATTTCGGTAATAATTTAATTAGTTTTCGGCAGGAATTCAATTTGGGAAATCGACAGCTGTAGCAATATTTATAAATTAAGCCCAATTTTCTAAGATATATAGAAGAGATTATTATGAGGATTTTGTTAGAAAATATTGCTTTAGAAAGGAATTTATTTAATTAAATTTTTCGGTATCTTAAAACTTGAATAATTTATTCATCTGAACTCGGAATCGCGAACGGTCTGAACCGGTGGATTCCTTGTGTCGAGATGAGTAATCCAGCAATAAAATCTCGATGCACGAAAATCGAGGAGTTGAGACCTTCTAGAAGCCCCTAGAGCTAATTGGATAAGTATCAAATTATTTAATTAATAAAATAATATTACTTAATCTATAAGAAATGAGATATATATCATTTTTCATCATCATCCACCTTATTCTCCTCCCCAAAACCGTGCACTCCCTTCTCCCACCATAGCCAAGATTTCTCCTCCCATAATTCAAGTTCTAAGCTAAGTTTGAGGTTCAATTTCAAGAGATAATCACCTTTGAGGTATTATTCCATCATCTTTACCTCTTTAATTTGTAGAATTTGAAGAGAGGTTGTCTATCTAACCATGATAGGTTATGTTCATAATTCATAAGATATGATGTTGATTTTTATATAAGTTGTAGTAATTAAATAGAACATCATGTTCTAAGTATGATTTTGCAAAGAATTGTTAGAAATGATAAATAATTAGATTTTCCCTAAATCTTCTATAAGAACCCTAAATTGAATTGGTGGAAATTGAATGGAATTGTTTTATTTAAGCATGGATAAGTGTGATTAGGCATCAATAAACATGATTAGAGTAAGAAATTAGAGCAAAATCCAAGTCTCCTAAAATATGTGTATTGACCGAAAATGTGGAAGAATTGTTCCATAAGATTTTGATTTTATTTGAGTTCAATGGTATGAATAAACCTTAGAATAATTTATTGTAAATTTTTCATGCACTAGAACTTGATTTTCTAAAATCTAAGAATGTATGAAGTTCATGGTTTATATATATGTTGATGGTAATTTGCTTAGGCGATGTTGAATTAGAGTTAATTAGATGGTGGTAAGCATGAATAAAGCAAGAGATTAAAGAAATAATCATCACATCATTAAGATCTATAAAATCCTTGGAGAAGGGGATGTTCCAAAGTTATAAATAGAAGAGTTATTTGGGTGATCTAAGATCATATTTGAGATAAGGGAAAAAGATGATGGTTAATGTAAATTTGCTAGATTGAAAGAGCTAGATATATGAAAGTTAGAAATTGTTAGTTGATGTTTAAAGAGTGAAATAGTAAGATGGTGTAAGCTAAGTATGATGTTAAGGGTATAAGTAAGCTTAGAATACATAAGTATGTGTAATTATAAGATGATACGTAATGGAATAGTTAAAGGATGCAATGACCCGAAAGAAAGTAGAGTCTTAATACTCCAAGTTAAGACGAAGGATTTTATTTACATAAGCAAAGATCAATAAGAATTTGTGGAGTGATATCTTTCTAACATACTCCAAATTTATATAATTAAGGTACAAGTGGAGTAAGAAGAAGAGATACAGATCCTAAGCAAGAAGAGGACGAGCCTTCGACTTATCTAACATAAGTCAATCAGGTGGGCACATTCTTTTAAAGTATGCATTGTTTTTATGAAACTTGCTATTGCATGTTATTTTGAAAAGATGTGACTTGCATGTTTTTAGCATGATTGCATTGCCTATCTACGAGAGAATTACGATATCGGCCCTATGCCGGACGAGCTGCCGGTAAGGGTTTGTGTACACAGTTGTGACCGTGAGCCGGTGAGCGGATCGGCCGGTCATAGTGTTTGAGAGGGAGGCCTACCTCTCAACACAAGAAGTGCGTAGATATGGTATGTTTAAAAGATTTTGTCTGCAAACACCAGCATGTTTTACATGTTTTATTTATGTTACAGTTGAGCATGAAAAGTTTCAGTTTTAAAGAAAGCTATTGCAAGTCACAAGAACATGTTTTTTTAAAAGTTGGCAACGTGCCCACTGAGTACACATCGTACTCATGCCTTGCATATTCATTCACATTTGCAGGTTGAGCAGCGGCGATGAAGATGGAGATGAATGCTGGTTATGGGCTTGTTGTCCCTTTGTCTTGACCATATATGTATTTAGTGGTTGAAGTAGTGTTGTTATAATTATGATCATCCACTCTTGTTGTTGAGTAAACTTGACACTTTATTTTCTTTAGTATGTGATATGTTCCGTTGCGAACCTTTGTTTGTCGTCATTTGATCGTTTGATACCGTGACATTAGGTTGGCCTTTATTACCCATTGTGGTACTTTTCTTTGTGAGTTAACGTGTTCTACGTCTCTTCCATGGTTGTTTGGGATGATCGTTGATAGTTTGGGAACTCAAAGTTCATAAATTGCATAAACTTGAAATTCGTCAGAAACAGGGCAGCCTCTGTTTTCCCCTTTTCTGCACGTTTTACTTGTCCGAATTTTCTGAAATTGGTGTCATTTGAAAGATCTTTTCGATACCTTTCCAACGGTTCTTTCGGATCTTAATTCGGAGTTCATACGAGAAAGTTATGAGCTTTCGAAGTTGAGGTGTCAGCCCTGCCCTGTTTTTCGCGAAGGTTTATTTGAATTCCTTTGTGTTTGAACATCAATTGCTTGAGTTTCTTACAAGTTAGTTGAGTCATGGCTTAATCTCTTGACTAAGAAAGGGTTAAGAAATTGGGCTGTGACAGTTAAACTGTTTCTTAAAAGATGATATTGACTACTTGGTTTTCAGAGATCATAAAATGACTAAGTGTTGTTTCGAGAAACATCATCAAAACATAAATAAATTCGTGGGGTTCCCAACAATGAATATATATATATATATTCATATAAATAAATAATTTCATATAATTTGATATTATTTTCATTAATATAAAAAATATATTTAATAAGTATATTTTGATATCTATTTGAGAATTCAATCAAATCAATGATTTTTGGTCGTATATTATTATTAGAGAATGTAACTCAACTTCATTAATACATTCCTACTAACTTATCTATTAGTGGATAGATATGTTAAATGTATTTATTTATCATACTTTATATGTAATGAAGAATTCATATTATTTTTTTAAAAAATAATATATATAATTTACGAATAAAATGTTTAAATACTCACTTTAATAAATAAAAGATAAAAAAAATTACTTATTAAAAAATAAAAGATAAGAGAAAGGAAAATTGATCATGTGTTCATGTAATTCATTTCACAAAATAATTTGAATTATATGAGCACATGAGGAAACCTATGCATTGTGGTAACAAATAAATAATTTAAAATGTTTTTCCACACCCAATAAAATTAATATATATATATATAAACTAGATTGTTACATGTCGAAATTTGACAGGATTAAATATTTTATAAAAAATATAAAATTATTTGATGTTTATTTCGTTTATTACTACATGATATCATAGATATATGAACTAATTGTTCATATGTGAAACGCGTATAGTAAAAGAAATTAATTATGTAGACTTATATATTTGCTTATGATAAACTTACATGTAATATCCCATTACTTTATTAGTAGTTTTTATGTAATAAAAATCCGCATAAATAATAATTTCATTATAAAATTTAAAATATCGTTTAGCTAATTGATATTAGTAGTTCTTATTCGTGCAACTTATAATTAAAAAGCCACAATAGATATAATTCTTAAATGTATAATCGATAATCAGTTTGATTAATAGCTATTTGTTAATTAAAACATATGAAATAACTAATTGATTAGAATTATTGAAAGTTAAAGATTATTGTTCGAGAGGTTGATTATAATTAATTAGTAATATCTTAAATATTAAGATACTATGAGAATTTTTAGTGATCTTATTAGACTAAACAAGATATATAATCAAGTATTATTTACATGAGGTTTTAATGATCTTATTATTTATATATACACACAAATTAGGAGTCATGCAAAACATATATATATATATATATATGATTACCGTAAAAGAGAAGGTCATGCAAGTTGATATAAAGCAATAAGATTTCTAATACTAAAGCCTACACAATATAATAAATAAATAGCCATACGAAATAATTAATATATAGGCATGCAGGTCTACAAAGATAGATTGAAAGTTGAGAAGGGCATAGATAGGAAACAAATCTGCAAAAGTAGATTTTTACAAGATTTGCAGATTTACAAATCTAAAAATAAATTACATTTCTAGCATTACATATTATCTTACTATAGAATAAAAAAAAGAGAGAACAGAAAAGTGTTCCTGGAGAGAGTCTCCTTGACAATAAGAAGAAGCAAAAGCATTTTGCTTTTCTATTTTGATGCAAACTGCACAATAACAATAATCAATAGGATGACCAAAAGTCAAAGAATTCAGAGTATACAGTGGTAATATTGTAGTAAGCTAACAATAGACTTGGAGCTAGAAGCTCAAAACATATAGGTTGTCACGCCCCGTCCTCCGCCCTCCCGGCAAAATCCGGGTGTGCAACTATAGAATAGATAAATAAAGATAAAGTGGAACCTTGAAAGCTTTGACTGGAACAAAAGGTAATTCGATAACTGAGTTCAGTGCAGACACAGAGTTAATTTACATAATTGGCAACTTCGCCAAGCAAAAACTGATGGAACCTCTTGCAACGGAATAAGGATCGACATAAGTCTACGTGTATGAAGACACGTAGACACCTAAGACTTAATAAAAGATCGACAAGCCCGCCATAGCATCTCCATTCATCATGTCTCAACCTGCACATTTATAAATACATGAGGGCTGAGTACAAATGTACTCAGTAGGCACATGCCAAAATCGCATACATACATATATAATTGTCAATGCCGTAAGAGTGAAACATAGGGATTTTGTCTTTAAAAGCACCTATGTTCACTAAATCCTTTTTGTGATTCTTAAAATTCGACTGCGCAGTCTAAGTTCTTTAGTATTACGCCATATCTGTTCTTTAATGGTACCGAGAAGGTGGCCACCTCCTACGGACACCTGACCAGCCAACCAGATCGATGACTCACGGTCCTTTAACCGGCCAACCCGATCGATGACTCACGGTTACTTGTGTACACTAGTTCGAGTAGGTTACACCACCCACTGGAACCCGAATTCGATTTCATAATTGGAACCTTCAACCAGGAACCTTAACCAGATAGGCTTCATACAAAACATAAATCATTTCGGCAAGACAATACTTTGAAACATATTTCCTTCATTTGAGATCCTTTCGAAAACAACATAAATAGCATACGACACACATAATTTTCTTTGTAATAGAAAGCCTACTTGAATAGCTTCGATTTGCACTTGCTTTGGTCTCGAAACGCGAGGTAGATCTCTCGTAAGAACCTTTAGAAAATCTCGTATAAGTTAAAATGCCTTTAGTGCATTTGAAACATTTAATCATAAGAGTATATTATTCTCGGTTCTTGTTTCGACCCGTTAATTGAGATATTGATACCTCGGATCAATATTCTTTCTAAGGTGTTGAATCCTCGATTCAATTTATTCCGGTAATTGCCTTTAAGTGAAATAAGCGTATTAACACTTAATGAAATAATTAATTCTCGATAATTAATTATTAAATTAACATTGTAAGTTCTAATTATTTAAATCTTAAAATAACCTTAAAATATTAATTTCTTACATAAATCCTTAATAAATTTTAGAGATATAAATTCTCTTAATTTAGATCCCAGTTACTAAATAAATTGAATCCTCTTGATTCAATACTTAATTAGGCTTTAATTGTCTAAATTATAAGCTCTAAATATTAATACTTAATGGATAAATATATATTAGTATCCCTTCTTCCAATATTAGTATCGCTAATTGATGTAGCTCCATCTTAATAGAAAAAAGACAAGCTCAATTAAGTCTTATCTTTTTTTTTTTACAAAGTTAAACTAATCCATTAAAATTAATTAAGTGAG
The DNA here is from genome assembly GCA_026898415.1 of Leonotis leonurus. Classification (NCBI taxonomy): domain Eukaryota; kingdom Viridiplantae; phylum Streptophyta; class Magnoliopsida; order Lamiales; family Lamiaceae; genus Leonotis; species Leonotis leonurus. Next base: position 59,620 of record JAPKLX010000344.1, read on the forward strand.
TTTACTAATTAATTTAATTAGCCTAAGTAACAATTATCTAATATCAATAAACTGAGCCCAATCTGATTATTTTTCGGCCCAAATAATCGACCAAACCCGGCCCAGTAAAATTAATAATTTCTGCCCATTCACTTAAATAACTTTCGGCCCATAAACAACTAAATCCTAGCCCAATAAGATTAATTCTTTAGGCCCATGAGATAAAAATCCCAGCCCACCATTTCTTTATCTTCGACCCATGACCCGGCCTAAAATCCGGCCCACCTTCTGGATCCTTCTACTCCTACAGTACCCTAACCACTTCCTTCTTTCCCAGACACTACACGCACCCACACCCCCTTTTCTCTCCCTCTCAGCCACACTCTCTGTCTCTCTCGACTCTTCCTCCTCTCTTTCTCGATCCCTCTTCTCCATCTCCCTCTCACTCGCCGATGCCCTGCTCTATCTCGGCCTCCTTCTCTCCCTCTTTCTCTCTTTCTCCGTCTGTTCTACGCCTCACCATCGTTCTCTTGATTTTTTTTATTTAAAAATTCTCGTTCTAATCTCTGTTGTTTACTGTAGGAAGGCGAAGCCTCCCTAGCTCGAGACCTCCCTCGGTGAAAGCTATTCGGCGCTAAGTCGCTAGTAACTCAAGGTGAAGATCTCGTCCTTCTTATTTCCAATTTTACATGCGATTTTGTTTCCAGATTTAAATTCGATTTTTTTGTTTCTGTAAGTTCTATGAATTTTAAACCTTCTCAGCTTTTAATGTATTTGAGATTGGGTTCAATTTGGTTTTTCTCTGTTATTTTTGGTTAATTATCGAAAATGGTTCAAAATTTTCAGATTGTGTTCTAACTCTTATCGGTTTAGACTTTGCTGAATTTCCTTAGTTATCTTTCTTGATGTTTGATTATGGAGGGATGGAGGAGTTTGGAGCTGGGGTGGTTCAGATTTTTTTTTTTTTTTATGCCTTGTAGTTTTAATTATTATAAGTTTTCAGAATTGGTTCTGGATCTTTGGGTTAGGAAGGATGAATTCTGCACTGGTTCGGGGTGATTCGGGGTCTGTCGGGGACTGTTCGAAGTAATTCGAATCTGTTTCGAAGCAGCTCGGAGCTCACGGCTGTTAGTAGGAGATGGTTCAAGGCTGTTCCACTCCCGTTAATTCACAGCAGCTAAGTTCCTCCTCTTTCCTTTTCTTTTTCTTTTCTTATTGTTCACTAATTTGGACATAGTTAAATCTAGGATTTCTGTGTTCTGCACTTCATTTCTAAGTTGATGTTTATGTTCTTGACATGTAAGTGTTTAGTTCAAAGTTTAAGTAGTGAATTTATAAGCATGCTAAGTGTTCTTTCTCTTATTTTTAGTACTGAGAGTTCACAGCTCTTGAGTTAGGTTCCTAAATCTGAACATTAGAATGTTCTATTTTCTGGATTCTGAATATATATCCATATTTTTAAATCTGAAAACAAAGCTCTATGTTCTGAAGTTAGTGCTCTGTTTTATAAATGCTTAATGACAGAAATATGTACCCATACTCAATTCCTTATTTTCTGATGAAGAATGCTACCTTCTGTTTTTCTATGTTCTGTTTTATAGCTGCTTATGGTTTGTTGTTCAAAACTATAACCATAGATTCTAAGTTCACATTCTGGCCATTAAACTGCTATTTTAAAGCATATATATATATATATATATATATTCTGTTTTCATGAAATTAACTGGAAGGGCAGAATGTAGATTGGTGTTGCTGTTGTGTTACTTAGATTTCAAAGTTATATGCTACAGTTTCTGTCTTTAAGTTTATAAGTTTGCCTTGTTATTATAAAAGAGGTTTAAGGGTGGAGGGTATTACCTTTGCCTTTAACTCCTTCTCCTTGACTGAAATTGTGGATTCTATGCACTGTTATGGGAAACGTTTGATGGTGATATATGGTTCTAGGGCAGCCCTTTACCTCTTATATATAGATGCAGTGTGGTGTTCTTTCTTACTGCTTAAGACTTAGAATAGCTATCTAATAGCATTTACTCTATTCTTTTGTAGGTGATGGAAGAAGTATGGTGTATATCTAATCTTCCCTCACTCAACCGTGTGCTGCAGCTTCTGTTCTGTTTCTTTTCTTCACTGCAGCAGCATGGCTGTTTATTTTTCTTTCCCAATGTTTGCAGTATAGTCCTTACTTCTTACACTTATAGAAAGATTTCCTTCTTTCCTTACTTTTCTTTAACTTACTGCCGTGTGCAGTTTTGTTAGCTTAGACTTTTATTATGCTTTCTAATATGTACTGTACTGCCCAAACATATATATATATATATATAATTATATAGTTCTTGTTTCTTATGAGATGTTTCACTTTCTTAGCTTTCCTACTTTACTAAATATTCATGCATGTGCTACATACTTGAGTGCATTATTTCCTTCCTTCCAACCCAAATAATGTTGCAGGTCTTAACATATATTTTATGCGTGTGCTTCTCTTATTGTATGTGACAATTCATACAACATTTATATATCTATACATGTAGTATGATAATATACATACCTAGATAAGATCTTTAACTACACACTTATAACTGTGGGCATCCCATGCATAACATTTATAGTTCTCAAAATATAACCCATATACTTACTCTTATATAATTAATTCAATGTATAAACATATTATCTATTTTAACACTCTGTTGGTCCCGAAAGAGCAAGGTTTGGTGTATGGGGGGGGGGGGGGGGGAATACACCAAATTACAAAACTTTTTCAGTTTTACTTGACAGTTTATAAGAGAGCTCAAGCTATTCTATACAAGAAATTGCTCGGCAGTGACTAAACAGATCGATATGCAGATCAGTAGCTGATTTAATCCAAACAGATTACTCTCTTAGTGAAAACACTTAGCAGACAATAAGAGTGATCTTATTATTTTCTAAGTGTAGAGTGAGTGCGGAATAATGGTGGATTGGTGATTGCTCTTGTTTTGAAAACCTTTAAGTATTAACCAGATTGTTTAGGGGATTGATTGAGATGCAGATGGATGAGAATGCAGAGAGATAGAATAATAAACAACTGAAAATATAAAGAATGCAGGAATGTAAAGCACACAGTTGTTTAACGTGGTCCGGGAAATCCCTACGTCCACGATCTGGTCAAAACTAGACCAGATTATCCACTACTAGGATACTCTGCTTCTTTATACTCGTGGAGAACGAGTCACAAATATCAATCACAACTAGAATGATACTTATGCACGAATAAAGGGTCGTGTCCCTTTACAACAGATTACCTCTACGTTACCACTAGAAAACTACTAGCTAGCAGGGTGATCTCCTTTCTCTCGATAAGACAGACTTGAATCGAGGTGGTTGATGTGATGTGAAATCACAAGATGTTGAAGCTCTAATTCTGGAGTGCAGAATTGCTTGGGAGAATAATTGCCGTATAGCTCGCGTGTGTGTTCTCTATCTTTCCAGATTGTTGGCTTCAACTATATAGGTATTGAATGTTGAAATTCTAGCCGTTGTTGATTGGCGTGAGATAGATGGTATATTGCCAATCAATGGTTTCCATCATATCTGTTCTTGCCATATAGGAAAGGTTGACTCAATCTTTAAGTTATGGAAAGCAGATTGCTAACGGTCTCTTTCCTTATAAATGTATAGCCGAAGATCTTCTTTCCAATTCCTGTTGAATGGACTTTGATTTTGACGTGGCAAGTGTATATGATGTGTAGGATGATGTCAGCTGATGGATTGATGACTCAATCGTTCTGTATCCTCGCTGTTGGTATCGATCTGGTCATCGATCTGGTCACTGTCTGTTACAGCAGATCGATTCTTCTTTGGCATAAAACCTTGACTTCATCCTATTCAAAGTTGAGAATGACTTCTATAGGAATATCTCCTTTACATTTTAAGTCATCTCCTAATCTGTTCCTAAACAGAAGTCACCTTCTTTCTAGTGATCTGTTTTTTACACGAGAACAGCTTATACACTATAAACTAACTAAGTGTGTTTCGAGATACCATCATCAACACTAAAACTTTTGGGTTCCCAACAATTTCCCCCTTGTTGATGATGTCGAAACCACACTTTACAGAATATATCCTATCAGCTTATAAAGAGCGATCTGGTCTGATATCCAGGATTGATTTAATTACGTTATTAAGTTTATAACGTTTTAGGATATTTTCATATGTGTTCTGGACAATAAAATGTTGTCATCAGAAACTCAAGAAAGGCTCCATATATTAGAGACAAAAAGATTTACAGATGATCAATCCAAAAGCAAAAGAAAAGCAGAACATAAAGATATGAAAGAGATAAATCTATCTGCTTTTTCTTTTCTCCTCTTGTTGTCTCTTCAGTTTTGCTCTGGTTTCGTCTGATATAAGCTGGACACTCTCGTATACTCCTTCTCTTACCCTTATGTAATCAGGGTCTTCAGCATCCACCTTATATCCTCTGTTTTCTGCTAGTTGATTGATAAAGTTCAGCAGAAAGGTCTTGTCAGGAAGGTCTGTCCCAGGTATGGTGGGACAGGTTCTAAATTCCCTTTCTGGAGCAGTTATTGTGATCTGGGCTTTGGCTGCAGCAGCTCTAATCTCCTCCACCAGATCCCTTGCATCATTCTGGTCCAGATATAGGCTAAAAGCTTCATCAGGTGTCCCCTCACAGTAGAGTGGTTCTTTGAGGAAGTAGCGACACATAATGAACCCGTATTTCAGGCCTTCAAATCCTTCCTTTAGATGATCTGGAACCCAGCTAGTCTCTCCCTATTTGGTCAATGATCTTCGAATAGGGGCAGACGAGAACCAGCTGGATCCTGCTCTTTTCTTTTTCTTTTGAGGTTGGGACTGGCTAGATCTGCTTGGAGTGAATGTCTTCTGTGCTTGGAATGAAGGAGGGCTGGCTGGGCTGGGTCGATCTGGTATGATGACTCTAGCTGGATTCTTTGCAGTTGATGCACCAGAGCCAGATCCTGTTAAGCTCTTCTTTTTCTCTTCGGCTACCTTCTCTTTCTTCTTCTCTTGCACAGCAGATGGCTTTTTCTTCCCAATCCCTTCCCCCTTTTCGACATCATCAATAAATGATTGAATGAATGTCTTGAGGGAGGTGACCTCTGCCTTCAACTCTGTGACCTCTTTGTCAGAGTCAAATCTTTGTGACAATAGAGAGGTGATGTTCAGATTAGAATCGTTAATCTATTTTTGAAGAGAGGCTTTCGAGTTGACCAGATCAGTTTTGATCTCTTCCTGTTCTGTCTTGATGTCAGCAGTTTCATCAAAATAAGATTTGATCAGAGTGGATGTTGGGTAGTGCAGATCGTGTAACTTCCTTTCCACAAAGGATTTGCCATCAGTTTCAAACTGCCTGAGGAGTGATCTGGTGTATGAATTAGCCTCTTTGACGATGTCTGCTGTGAGACCATCAGTCTGCTCCTTGACTATGTCGTGTACCATGTCTTTTTCCTTTTCTGCGAATGCAGTGATGATTTTGTGCATCTCCTTCACTTTGAGTTCTGTAGTAAACAGACTCTGATCAATCTGTGCTTTGCGTTCATCAGCAGCAGCTCTATCATCATCCATTTTCTTGCTGATCTCTTCAAGCTTCAGCTTACAGATTCGTCTTAGATCAGAGTCGACCTGGTTGACATGAGTTTGCAGGTGGTCGTTGAACTCTGTGAGTATGTGGGTGGCTTCATCGTGGACTGTGGTCAGCGTTCCATACATGTACTGATCCACCTTCTTGGAAATGAGATCTCTGATTTGAATGTTAGATAGGGATTGATGTTGGTCCATCAATATATCTTCCAAGGTGTATGTCTGCACATGTATGTTCTGTGCAGCTGCAACAGCAGGAGTGATGATGTCATTGGTGAGCTCGCCGCCTATTGTCTGTCCAAGGAGGTCTTCCTCTGCTGGTGCAGGTGGGGTCATGATCGGTACATCAGTTTCAGTCAGGACCTCGTCTGGTGTAGGTTCTGCTATTGCTGCACCCTGTTGGTGAGCATCAGATGGAATCTCAGTTTCTTCTTTATCGACCACGCTGTTATAGAACTCTAGCTTTCTAGCTTTCTCATAGATCTCCCTCAGATTGACCTGTAGTTTCTGAGCTTCTAGCTGAGCTATTGCAAGGATGGATTGTGAGTAGCTTTCTCTTAGCTCAGTAACAGACGAGACTTCAAAGATGTTTAATAGTGTGGTTTCCTCTGCTTTGAGCTGGTCAATTGTTCTGATTTTAAGAAGTGCATCTAAAACATAGAACTCCTTGTCTTTGATCAGTAGCAGCAATTTGACCCGTTTTGCTGCATCATAGCTCTCTGGTGTGAGCTGGATGCCTGGGAATATGCTGAGGACAGCTTGGTCTGCTTCTGCTTCAATCATATTCACTACTGATTGTGCTGTGTTCTTCTCCACATCTTCATCGGAAGATTCAACTTCTTCTTCATCTTCCTCATTGATCTGTTCTAGAGGTTCAGCAGAGGATGAGCTGATCGTGTGAGCTGGGGAGAAGTCTCTGGGCTGATCTGGGTGTACAGTTGACAGAGGCTCCACATCTTCTGGTTCACCAACCAGCACAACAACTTCTGCCTCCTCAACCTCCTGTTGAGGGATGACAACTTCTGCAGCAGTTGGGGCTTCAGTCTGTATCTCAGCGGACAGTTTGTGAAGCCGCCTGCGTTTTGGTTTAGGCTGGGCTGCTGTAGAAGTATCAGTTTCAACAGAACTGGCCCTCCTGGTCACTCTCTTGGAGGGGGTTCTCTCAGTTTGCTTCTCCTTGGTGACCTTAGATTTTGTGGATTGATCTGCTGGACTAGATGGAGGAATCCAGATGGGATTCGAGTTCCCCATCTCCATCAGAGCATTAAAGATTACAGGGTCCTTTGCTCTGGTAATCAGATTTGCTGAAATGCCCATTGACATTTCAATCTGATGCTGGTCCTTTGGAAAGTGTTGCCTTGTGTTGAATTCAACTGTTGTATCCCACTGATGTTGAGGGAAGAAGGACTCAAGCATAAAGCTGATCTTTGTGGAGTGTCGAAGTGTGCTCCTTTTTACATCGATGCCAGGGGAGCTGCCTTTCACAAATAAAATCATCTTGGCCTCCTTTGCCAAGAGATCGTATAAGATCCTGCTCCAGTTGACTGGCAGGTTAAGCACTACTGCTGCTAAGATCCTGAACTTTTCAGGAGTGACCTGATCGTAGGATCCGTTGTGATTAAGGAAAATTCGCTGTACGAATTCAAATAGGATTCTGAACTCTGGCACGAGAAGTGCACGAACAAACATCCTGTTTGTGTAATGGATGGGCACAATCATTACTATTTCCACAGCTTCCTGCAGCTGTTCTGCAGTAATTTCACCAAGTTCTAATCCCTCATCCTTCACTTTATACGCAGCGTTGATGATGTGGATAACATTGTAAGGAGTGTTGCTTACAGTATTTCCTTTGCTCACCCTGATGGTGGCCTCATCTCCACCTCTCTCTCCCTGCCATGAGAGGTAGAAGGCAGCAACATCCTTGGGTAGGAAGTGCACCGGGTGTGAGGTAATAATATTGCAGAAACCTACATAGAGCACAATGGTACATATGTGAGCACTATCCTTCCATCAGTGAAGTATGAGTGCCACAAGACAATTTATGCAGTTCAAACAATTTGACAGAGATCACGAGAAAAAAAAAATGTAAATGCAGACGAAAGGCAGTTAGGTAAAAAAATAAACAACAAAAAACCTTTGCATTGGCGGACAAGATTAAATGCCTTTTCCAGTTTATGAAACCCGAAGGTGTCAAGAACCGCAAAAAGGTCTTGGTGAATGTAAGGTTTCAGAAAGTTTGCTTGGTCGAGAAAAACAGATGATCTAGGAGCCATTGTTGCGAGAAAATGAGAGATTTGCGAAGGAAGAGAGAATTTTGGAAGGCAGAAAGTTTTCTAAGTGTTTCGAGAAATATGGAGGTGGGAGTGATACACAAAACGCCTTATCAATTTATATATGCAAAAGAGAAGATAAGTAAAGTAGTAAGAGATATTCAGAAATCCTTCCCTTTTTCTGCTTTCCCGCCTTTCCATGTACTAGGTTTTCAACCCATAGTCGTCTCTCTTAATCGTGTGATGCACGCGCTATAATCGAACGGTGGTGATATGGCGCGTTATCTTTGTTGCAGTCTTTTATTTCTCTTTTTCTTGATTTGGTAGATATTTTCTCGATCACGTCTCCCAATTATTGTATGTAATCATCAAAAATAAAAGATTTTGATATCTAATGTCAGAGTATAGATAATTAGTCGCCGTATATAGTTGACCTTTCCCCCTTAACCAAGTAATAGAATAATTAATAAGAAATATTAATTCAATATCCACGTGGTACTAGGTAATCTGGTTGAGGTCAATCTCCTTTATGGTGAGAACTATCAGTCTGGTGCTTTCTTTTAATAGTTCCCGGTTGGAATTCGCTCAATCTGTATTAACATATACTTAATGATCTGATATCAAATCCCTGTTGGATTTTTACATAGGCTGAATTTTATCAATCTGGACCATGATGATCTGTTTTTGATTCCCTGTTGGAATATATCTTTTATCTGGTTTAGATTAATCTGGTCTTATCTTCAAGATTTAAAAGTCCTAGCTTTCCACAGAGCATCTTAAATCTTTCTTCTGGTAATGCCTTAGTGAGAATATCTGCTCTCTGAATCTCAGTGTGTATCTTCTCAATCTGAACATGTTTTCTTTCAACATGGTCTCTTATAAAATGATGTCTTACGTCTACATGTTTGCATCTGGTATGCAAAACAGGATTCTGTGTGATTGCTATAGCACTTGAGCTGTCACAGAAAATTGGAATTTCCATGACATCAATCTCATAGTCTTTGAGCTGTTGTCTTAACCACAGTATTTGTGCACAACAACTTCCAGCTGCCATATATTCTGCTTCTGTAGTTGAAGTGGCAACCGATGTCTGTTTCTTTGAGAACCATGAAATCAGTTTATTTCCCAGAAACTGACATGTACCAGATGTTGACTTTCTGTCCAGTTTGCATCCAGCGTAATCTGAGTCAGTATATCCAGTTAGCTCAAAGTTGTCTTCACATGGATACCATAATCCTATTTGGGCTGTTCCCTTAAGATATCTTAGTATCTTCTTGGCTGCTTCCATGTGAGACTCTTTGGGGTTTGCTTGATATCTAGCACATACAACTACTGCAAAAGTGATGTCAGGTCGACTGGCAGTTAGGTAGAGTAGTGATCCTATGATCCCTCTGTATTGTGTGATGTTAGCTGGTTTTCCCTCGGGATCTGGATCAATTTTCCCATTGGTCTGCATTGGGATTTTTATTGGATTACTGTCTTTTAATCCAAACTTGGTCAGCAGATCGTTGATGTATTTTGTCTGATTAATAAAGATACCATCTGGTAGCTGTTTGACCTGCAGACCTAAAAAGAAACTCATCTCTCCCATCATAGACATTTGATACTTATTTTTCATAAGTTCAGCAAATTTGTCACACAGATAGGTGGATTGAGATCCAAAGATAATATCATCTACATAGATCTGGACCAAGAGAATGTGTTCTTTGACTTTGATAACGAACAAAGTCTTATCAACAGATCCTCTTTTGAATCCAGATTCTAGCAGAAAGGTTGATAATGTCTCATACCAAGCTCTAGGTGCTTGTTTTAGACCGTACACAGCCTTAGCCAGTCTATATACTTTCTGATCTGGATCTGCCTCTTCAAATCCAGGTGGCTGTTCCACATATACTTCTTCTTCAAGAATACCATTGAGGAAGGCACTTTTGACATCCATCTGGTATACCTTGAATCGTTTGTGAGCAGCATATGCTAGAAATAGTCTTATAGCTTTTAATCTGGCTACTGGTGCGAATGTTTCATCAAAATCAATGCCTTCTTGTTGATTATAGCCTTTAGCTACTAATCTGGCTTTGTTTCTGACTACTTCACCATTCTCATCCCGTTTGTTTTTGAACACCCATTTTACACCTATTACTCCTTGGTGTTTGGGTCTGTCCACGAGATACCAGACTTCATTCCTTTTGAACTCATTGAGTTCTTCTTGCATTGCTGTTATCCAATCTGCATCTTGAAGTGCTTCATGAGCATCAGATGGCTCCATGCGAGAGAGATAACAGCTCAATAATGCGCTTTCTCCATGCATTCTTCTGGTCTTCACACGATCTGATGGGTTCCCAACGATCTGTTCTGGTGGATGATCTTGTATCCATCTTCTTCTCCTGGTCATTTCTTCATCAGATAACTCAGGATCAGGTTGACCTGTTGGTTCCTCAAATTCAGGGTGTGCTGTTGATGTAGCTTGAAATGGATTCTCATCTGGACTTCCTTCTGGAGGTTGATCTTCATTTGCAATGATTGTTTCATTGTTTTCTGTTGATGATCTGTTTTCATCCAGATTATGCAGTGATATTCCCCCTTGCTGTATGATCTCTTCAGCAACAGGAGGTGTGAAAGTTTCTTCATCCTCACTCTTTGAATTCCAGATAAGAATATCTTCAAGTAAAAGTTCATTCATTCTTCTGGTAGTCACTTGGTTATCTGACTGTTTTCCATTTAGTGATCTGTACTCAACAATAGACTCATCAAAAATAACATGAGGTGTTACTTCCACAATATGAGAGTTCTTATTATAAACTCGATAAGCTTTACTGACATCAGAATATCCTAGGAATATTCCAGGGTCAGTTTTGCTATCAAAAGTTTTCAACTGTGATTTCCCATTATTGTGTATGTAACATAAACAACCAAAAGTTCTAAAATAAGAAATCTTAGGCTTTCTGCTGTTCCAAATCTCGTATGGTGTTTTTCCATGTCTCATTGTGATGGATGATCTGTTTTGAGTATAACAGGCTGTGTAAATGGCTTCTGCCCAGAATTTTTTCGGTAGATTGGTTGCATTAAGCATTGTACGTGCTGCTTCTTTGAGTGATCTATTTCTCCTTTCAACAACTCCATTCTGTTGGGGGGTTCGAGCAGCAGATGTTTGATGTGTAATTCCCATCTTGTTGCAGTATGCTTCAATCTTCTGGTTGAGAAATTCTGTTCCTCGATCTGTTCTGATAGAAGTTATACTTATCTCTTTCTGTTTAGTGATTTTGTGTAAAAAATCAGGGAGCTTGTCTAGGGTTTCTTTCTTCTTTAGCAGAAAGATGACCCAAGTGAATCTTGAGTAATCATCTATGATTACCAATGTGTACTTTCTCCCATTGATGCTTAGTGGTTTGACTGGTCCAAACAAATCAAGGTGTAACAGCTCTGGTATCCTTGTTGTTGAGTGAACTGTTTTGCTTGTAAAGGATGATCTGGTTTGCTTTCCAGCTTGACAAGCATCACATATGTGATCTTTATCATACACTTGATCTGGTAGTCCTTCCACTAACCTTTCCTTGGCAATCCTATTGATTGATTTGAAATTAAGATGACTTAATCTCTTATGCCATAACCAGCTTGTTTCTGATACAGTCTTAGTGACTAAGCAGGTCTCGATCTGATTTGTCCACTGGACAATGTATAACCTATCCTGCAGTTTACCGGTAAGGAGTATTTCATCTCCTTCCTTGTTCTTCACCAAACAGTTGTTAGTATCAAAAACAATCTGATTACCATTAGCACAAAACTGACTTACAGAAAACAGATTGTGACTAAGACCCTCAACGTATGACACATTTGTGATAGTGGTCTTGCCTACTCTGATGTTTCCATACCCTCTGGTATATCCTTTTGAATTACATCCAAAAGTGACCTGTGGGCCTGGTTTCTCTATGTAATCTGATAATAGATTCTTATCACATGTCATGTGTTTTGAGCAACCGCTATCTATAATCCAGATAGTTCCTCTTGCTATCTTACTCCTTCTTGCACTTCTTTGGTCCTGCAATTAATTACACTTAGCTACCCTTTTTAACGTTTGGGTGCTTGGTTATTAGCAAACAATCCTTTTCGAATCCAGAACATTCTAGGGTTAGGAACAGTGATATAGCAGGTAATGATATTTCCCTCATTATCTACTTTAGATACAGAGTGAATTTCAGATGGATGATATCTCTCTATTTCATCCTTCTTCAATCTTTTCTTAGTATGTACTGTTCTGTTGACAATTTTTGTCCTGTTGACATTTGCTCTTTGAAGGTGTTCTGTTTCTGTGTAGTGAGCTGGTTGTCCCCTTGTTTGATGATACTGCCTGCTCTTTGCATCTTTTATTATCATCTTCTGAGGATAACCTTTCTGGTTTTTCAAGTCTTTCACTTGATCTGGTATTTGCTTCCTTTCTGGTACGAAGTTTACAGTTCCAGAAGGCTTTTCTGAGTAACCTTGATATCCTAATCCAGATGTGCCCTTTTGTTGCAGATTGATTAGCAACTTGGCACGTTCATCACTCTTGTAGATCATTTCTTTTCCCTTCTTGATCTTTTCTTCAGCAATGTTGTTTCTTGTAACCAGATCCTTAACTTTTGAGTTAAGTGTGTGGATCTCACTGTCTTTACTCTTGATCTATTCTTCCAGATCGTTTACTTTAGCAACAAATTGTGTATTTGCAGTGCTTAAAATCTGCTCGATTTTCTTCAATCTGTCATTTTCTTCAACAACTTCTTTAAATAGTCTCTTGATACTTGAGTAACTTTTGAACATCTCATCTATTTCATTCCATGAGTATTCTGCTTGATCTTCACTTTCCTGTTCAAGATCATTATTATTATCTGAGGAATTTGAGTAGCAAGAATTTACCTCAACTTCATCTAGCCCGTTGTCCAATCCCACATAGCATTCATTCTAACTTTCTTCATCGTCAGCAATGAAAGCTTCATCATTTTCTGATGAGCTATCTGAGAAATGACTCGAGCTGCTTGAGTTCTGTTCAGCTATCATCGCTTTTCGCTCATATTTAAGCTTTCGATCTCGTTTGGCTCTTAGTTCTTCCCTTTGGCTTCTGGACAGATTAGGACAATCTGTTTTGAAGTGACCTGTTCTGTCACATTCAAAACAAGTGTAATCTGTAGAACTAGGGGTCTTTGCTGTTTTAGAGAATTGCTTCTTGGACTCATCCTTGTCTTCAGATCGATCGTTGTCATACTTCTTGTTGAAATTTCTCTTATTATCTTTGTAGAAGCGTCTGTACTTCTTCGATCTGGTTTCCATCTTGTCCATTCGTTTGGCAATCATTGCGAACTCTTTTAAGAGTTTGTCATAGCCTTTCTCTTCATCTGGAGTAACAGACTCAGAAGGATCATCTGGGTTGCTCTTCACTTTGAAGGCTACCTCTTTATCTTTCTTTGAGCTGTTCTCTGCCTTTTTGGACAGATGATCTGGTCCTCGAATTCTTTGAATGTCACACTCATGACCTTCGAGATGATCAAATAAGGCTTCAGTGGACAGATCGTTGAAGTCTGCTCTTAAAGGTTGCATTGCTGCATAGATCTCCCAGCTTGGTGGAAGAGCTCTAAGAACTTTCATGTTCTTCTCCCTTTGAGTATATTTGTTCTTTTTGAACGCAGATATCTCAAGGAGAATTCCAGTGAATCTCATTTTCATCTGTTCTATTGTCTCGCCAGATTTCATTTTGAATTCATCATATTTGTTGCAGGCTAAAGACAACTTATTCTCGATCATTACTTCAGATCCTAGGGCTAGGTCTCTTAAGGCTTCCCACATCTCTTTGGCAGTATCCAAATCTTGGATTTTGGCCAGATGTATGCCTTTGACCGTGCTGGAGATGATCCCTTTGGCAAAATCATCAAGATTTGCTTCTCTTCTTTCTTCAGAGGTATATTTTCTCGGATCCTTTAGTACAGTTTCTTTAACTGCTCCAGTCTCAGTGATACGAGTGGTTTCTTCTGTAATTGCCAATGGCCCTTCCTCAATTACTTTCCACATTAAGCAATGATGGGCTTTAAGGCACATCTTGATTCTGAAGCTCCATTCTCTATATCCTTGAATAGAGAATTCTTCGCAAGCCCTGATAACAGATGACTCCATAACAGATAGAATGCACGTGAATGAAAAAGGTTTTCCTAGATCTATTCAAGTAGACCACGCAGGTTTTAACCTTGTGAAACAAAACAATGGTCAGTTTGAACCACTGCTCTGATACCACTTGTTGGTCCCGAAAGAGCAAGGTTTGGTGTATGGGGGGGGGGGGGAATACACCAAATTACAAAACTTTTTCAGTTTTACTTGACAGTTTATAAGAGAGCTCAAGCTATTCTATACAAGAAATTGCTCGGCAGTGACTAAACAGATCGATATGCAGATCAGTAGCTGATTTAATCCAAACAGATTACTCTCTTAGTGAAAACACTTAGCAGACAATAAGAGTGATCTTATTATTTTCTAAGTGTAGAGTGAGTGCGGAATAATGGTGGATTGGTGATTGCTCTTGTTTTGAAAACCTTTAAGTATTAACCAGATTGTTTAGGGGATTGATTGAGATGCAGATGGATGAGAATGCAGAGAGATAGAATAATAAACAACTGAAAATATAAAGAATGCAGGAATGTAAAGCACACAGTTGTTTAACGTGGTCCGGGAAATCCCTACGTCCACGATCTGGTCAAAACTAGACCAGATTATCCACTACTAGGATACTCTGCTTCTTTATACTCGTGGAGAACGAGTCACAAATATCAATCACAACTAGAATGATACTTATGCACGAATAAAGGGTCGTGTCCCTTTACAACAGATTACCTCTACGTTACCACTAGAAAACTACTAGCTAGCAGGGTGATCTCCTTTCTCTCGATAAGACAGACTTGAATCGAGGTGGTTGATGTGATGTGAAATCACAAGATGTTGAAGCTCTAATTCTGGAGTGCAGAATTGCTTGGGAGAATAATTACCGTATAGCTCGCGTGTGTGTTCTCTATCTTTCCAGATTGTTGGCTTCAACTATATAGGTATTGAGTGTTGAAATTCTAGCCGTTGTTGATTGGCGTGAGATAGATGGTATATTGCCAATCAATGGTTTCCATCATATCTGTTCTTGCCATATAGGAAAGGTTGACTCAATCTTTAAGTTATGGAAAGCAGATTGCTAACGGTCTCTTTCCTTATAAATGTATAGCCGAAGATCTTCTTTCCAATTCCTGTTGAATGGGCTTTGATTTTGACGTGACAAGTGTATATGATGTGTAGGATGATGTCAGCTGATGGATTGATGACTCAATCGTTCTGCATCCTCGCTGTTGGTATCGATCTGGTCACTGTCTGTTACAGCAGATCGATTCTTCTTTGGCATAAAACCTTGACTTCATCCTATTCAAAGTTGAGAATGACTTCTATAGGAATATCTCCTTTACATTTTAAGTCATCTCCTAATCTGTTCCTAAACAGAAGTCACCTTCTTTCTAGTGATCTGTTTTTTACACGAGAACAGCTTATACACTATAAACTAACTAAGTGTGTTTCGAGATACCATCATCAACACTAAAACTTTTGGGTTCCCAACACACTCTCTTAAGATATAATTCAAGAATTCTATAATTACTTGTTATCTTAAACCATAATTCATCTTCAACTAGATTAACTTATCATTAATTAACTAAAATGTTCAAAATATAAATAACAAGAGTGTTCGAACATCGTTTATTCGGTAATTAAAAAGACGGGGCATTACATAGGTATTAGATGGAAGAAATCTTTTAAAGATTTATATAAAGTGAAACACTCAAGTGCACATTTATATATGCAGCACCAAATACGTATCCAAAGATCTCTTAGAAATATCTTAATTTATATACCTATAACAATCAGTAAAACACAGCTCTCACCCCTTAGCAAACATTTCAAGAAGAAGCCCTGCTCAAATCAAAACACAACAGGAGTATCCAAACCAATTCAACTGATGTTAATTCTTAAGGTATTCAATTCATACTTTAAGTTTTACTCTATAGAACATAGTTGAAAACATTCTTCTACTTTAGCTATGTTTCACAAACCATAAAGCTTAAATTAAATAAATTATAGACTCTTTCCTCCACCATCACTTTAGAAGTTTTAAAAGCTTTTAAATGTTTTTAAGTTCAAGAGTTAGCAAACTTCGAACTTAGAGGAGGACTAGGAAATTTGATTAGATTCCGCTTATTTTCAATAGTTTAGAAAACTGAGGCACAAATTTTCAAAATATAGAAATATTATAGATTTATAGTTCTAAGGTAGAAAAATAAATATTTGGCTTATAGGTCATCTACTTCAAAAACCTAAACTCACATAGACCCCAAGATAGAAGCTTGAAACAACTATGAAACTATATATATATATTCTCTCGGTCTCCTCTACTGGATGATGCTGGAGCACTTTTCCAAGGGTAAATCATTTTCCCTATTTCTCTTTTCAGTTTCTAAATTTTAAAGTTTTATTTATTTTGCATTCTCCATGTATATATATATATATATATATATATAAAGTTAGGATATTAAAATTTTCAGAAATACATAATCTGAGAACTAGAAATTAGAGATTGAAACTTGCGGATAATATGATTAAGAAATTGAAAATTTTAAAAACTGTAAATTCAAAAATTGAAAAGAGAAGAGAGACTATGTTCTACCTGAGAGTACGAGAAGATTAAGAGAAATGATATATAAATTGAGAAATTAAACTAGAGTTAAAGAGTATTAGAAATCTGAAACTGAAATTAAAAGTATTGAGAAACTCTTTACTCAACCTTCATTTTAGAACCCAAGTTCTGCAGAAATAAAAACACGCATGTCAGATTCTGTGTTCTGTTTTTTTTTTTAAAAGCTTTTAAGTATACTTAAATTCAGGATTTAGAAAACTCTAAACTTATGAGACAAGAATGATACCAAAGCTTTAAATTTGAAATCATTATCGAACCATATAGGGATATATTTTCAGATTTCCTAGCATAGAACGTGTGTGTATGCATATATATATAGATATAGATTTCATATATCATAACATATCCCTACATTCATATTTTTCTTAGAACACAACACATATATCCCATTATTCAGATTTAGAACATAGATATGATTTTAGAAAATAAGTTTCAGATTTAGAAACCAAATCACAGGTTATGAAAATTCAGTAACAATTAAAACATGCAAAATGCTAAATCAAGGAATAGAAAATAACATCTTAGACAAATACAAGAAAGAGAATGAAGAGATATACCCAACTATGAAATCTCCCAAATTAGATATTTAGAGAGGCAACATAAGGCACATTAGGGAGCCGTCGTACCTACCTATTCTGAACGAGAAATTAAGGTAAGCCGAGAGAGTGGAGAGGCTAAGAATTAGAAGAGATTAGATTTTTGAAAAACTGAAATTTATGAACTTTAAAGCTAGAAATTTAGAAAAGGAAAGATAAGATTTTTACTACGACTGTATTCCTCCGGCGAGCTCCTCGCCGTTCAATCGTCCAGCTGAGAATCAGAAGAGAGAGACAAGAACAGAGACAATTGTTAGAAATGAGAGAGAGGGATGGCCATAGAAGGAAGAATGGAGAGGTTAGAGCAAAGACAATAGAAAGAAATTAGAGAGAGGCGGTGTAATGTCCCTCTTTTCTATTGGTAGTTATTATGTATTTAAAATCGGGATAAGAAAATTTCGTTATAAAAATTTTAAAATATCGATTAGCTAATCGATATTAGTAGCTATTATTTGTGCATGCTATATTTATTATAGTAATGATAGAAATTATGCGAGCTCGTTTGGATAATGAGGTCATTCAAAAAGACGAAACAAATTAATTCCTTGCGTTGCATAATCGGTTTTAGTTCGTTATAGTAATTAAAAGCTATTCAATTCAAGACTAAAGCTTTAAGGATATTGATACCTTAATGAGATATTAATTATTTACCTAGAAAATGTATAACAAAGTAGTAGTATATTTATATATTATAGAAATGTATATTACTTAACCTTGATATAGTAATGATGCATAAAAAGAATTATGGAATTATTCATATTAATTAGTTAATTAAAATTGTTGCAAAGTAAAAATTTATGTTTAAAGAGTTATCGTACATATGATATGATAATTATATACTTAAGTTTGTGTATAAGTAGAAAATAACATGCTAACTATCGTTACTATGTAAAATGATACATTAATTGCATTAATGAATAAGATGTATAGTAATTAGTATTTAGTTCTCTAGATAATTAAAGGAACAATGGATAAATATTAGTGATCAAGAAGATGATTATACAATTATATATGTATATATATATATATATATCCTACAGAAGTATGGATAAAATTATCCAATAACATCTTAAATACAAATTATAACTAACCTATAGTACCTATTAATTAAACAAAACAGCATATGTATGGGCGTACAGTATGATACAGCCCTATATATAAATTTATACGCATACAAGGAAATGACAGAAGAAGAATAAAACAACCTGCCTAATAAAGAGTTGTTTCACACTCTAACTTAAATGTGGGAAATGAAACTCTGTACATATACAGAGATATCTATAAAATGAAACTGCAGGATACTACAAAAAGATATGATAGTAATAAATGAAAGGAAACTGCAGCCTACACTTTCCTGGCCCCCCCCCCCCCCTCCATCCATCCATCCATCCATTCATCCCTGCACCTGCAAGAAAAAAAAGGGGAGAGATACTATCTTGGTTAATAGCTGTCCCCAAATCAGATTTACAACTGCTGATGTGTACTAAAAAAAAGTAGCTATAGGCATAGATAGAAGACTTTGAGGTTTAACACTCAAGTGCCCCTGCATACTCAAACGTTGCAAACACTTAACCATTCTATATAACACTAGAAGCCCCTCATACACACTTTAGAAACCAGTATCACTCATCCTTAGCACATTCAGAAGAGTTCTGCCAAGTTTCCTACCACAGAAGAAGTCCAAACCAGTTCCAATCCAGAAGTTAAGGTATACCAAAACCCATTCTTCTTCTGAATTCTTTGGGAACTTAGTTCAAAGACCTTTTCATTGTTTAACCATGTTTAGGACTATAAAAAGAAAAACTGGAATTTAAAAGTAATGAGAAACTCTTTCTCAGCCTTAAATTTTAAAACTCAAGTGTATGCAGTTTATATTTAGGTTTTACACTCTCTTAGAACTTAGTTCAAAACCTGCTATTTTTAACTATGTTTCAGAAAACTATAAGATTAAATATAGTGTAATTATATAAACTCTTTCTTCACCTTCTCTGTAAAACTTATACATATATAAGAACATAACATTTAACAAGGAGAAATTAATGACTAAGTACAGTACTTTGAACTAAAATCAGATTTGCAGAAACATAGAACAACAATTACATTTTCAGAATTTGGAACATTTACATATTCTTATAGTTTCAGAATATTAGAAACTATACTTATGCTTTCAGAACTTCAGAGCACATATATATATATTCTGGTTTAAGAACATAGACACAACTAGGGGAATAAGATTAGACCACCCCAAACATATATCCAGATTTCAGAACATAGGACCTTTACATATCCTCAGATTTAGAATAGAGACATATGTTATCATACCAGAACAAATTCCACACCAATTACAGGCTTTAGAACATAAGAACTATGTTTTAATATTCAGATTCAGAAAATAGACAGAATTTAGAAAATAAGTTAGAATTTCAGAACATAGAATCCAAAATTAAACTTTCAGATTTGAACATTTCCTACTCAACTTTATATTCATACAGAACATATACACATACAAATTTCAGAACATAAACGAAACCATATTACAGTTCCCTATCTAAACCAAAACAGGGATGCAAAGAAATCAATAACCTAAATGTATAAATCGAAAGTCAGATTTCTAAACCAAGACTTTGCTCCATAACTATCACCTTAGTCCACAATCCAACAAAAGATCTCATTTTAGACAAATGGCAACACAACATAAACATGCAGTATACAAAATATTAGAAACTTAAATTATAGAAACATAAAAGAAAATAAAATTAGAAGTTTACCCATACTTTACCAAATCTTCAGAAACAGTTTCACCGAACAAGCCATACCCAATCAATTATCGAATCTCCCACTCGTCCAAAATCAAGGGAGCAGAAAAGGAAAATAGGTTAGTGGTCTAAAATGAAATCAGATTTAGAAAGAGTAGAACTTTGACCCTTTATACTACCCAAACAAATCGAAACCATACAAGGAGAAATCATGTTAAACCCAGAACAGGACTATGGTTCTTTACCCAAGAATTCAGATTTAATCAAAACCAACAACAACATAAACATGCAGAAAAAGAAAATCTGATATTTCAAATACAGAGATAGAAAAAGGAATAAGGGAAAGAAATTTCTACCATTGAAGGGAGAGGTGCCGGCTGCAGAAGTTCGGGGGGGCAGTCCGACGAGTTCCTCTCCGAACGACCATTACACCTAGAACAAGAAGGAAACTTTATATTATTATCCAGATTTACAAAAATACAGAGATTTCCGATTTTGAACCCCAAATTCGAACTAGAGCCTTGTTAATTTGCTAAACCAAAATTCTGAAGGAGATAAGAACATGCATGATACAAAATCTGAAAAATATAAGAAAAGAATTAGAATTAGGGAATTTACCTTGAGGTCGCTGACAATGGAGCTCCGGTGAGCTTCCCGACCCAGAACAGCCGCGAGTCGAGAGCTAGGAGGGAGCAGCGGCGAAGAGGTCAGGAAGGATAGAGACAGTGGCGAGGAGGTGAGATGAAAGAGAGAAAGCAAAGAGAGCAGAGAGACAGTGGCGGTGCGCCGGTGGAGAGCTTCGAGCAGGGAAGCTGGGCCGACTAGGGCTGGGTGCCGCTGGAGAGAACAGTGAGAGAGGTGAGGGAGAGGAAGTGTTGTGTCTAGAGCTAGGGTTGGATAGTTTTAGGGATTAAGTTGGGCCGGGTCTGGGTTAAATCGAACGGGCCGGGTCGAAGTCATCTAGCGGGCCGGGCATAATATAATAAGGATGGGCCAATTTCAATGTTAAATCTAATGGGCCGGGAATAAACTAATCATTTGGGCCGGTTGAATTAATGAAATGGGCCAAATGAATTTTAATTGTGGGCCAAACTATAGAAATCAAACTGGGCTAGTTTATTGGGCCGCAGAGAAGAATCAAACGGGCCAAATTAATTATTCAGAACGGGCCTATTTAATTATATGGAATGGGCCCAGATTAAGTATCTAGAATGGATTAAATTATCTCTTAAGAATGAATTAATAAATTTAATCTTTGGAAAAGTTAGTAATTAAATAGATTGAGTATAAATAGTGAGATTAAATCCAATAATTAAATCAATTAAGTTATGAAATTAGTAGTGATATTTCAATAATTATAAATTCTTAAATAGTATTAATTAAATTAATACTACCCAATAAAGACTTAATTTAGCATTCTAGTTTAGAATTAAATTATTTCAAGTAAATTATCTTGAATAATTATAATACCCATTGTTAAATTAATTGGGTAAAACAAATAAAATAATAAGAGATGAATAAATCAAAGGATGATTTAAAGTACTATGAAAACAATTATAGAAATTTTTAAATACTCGAATATTAGTCGAGTAAGAAACTAAAATAATTAATGAAATAATAGAATATTATTTCATTTTATTTAGATAAAATAGATTTTATATACTCGTAATGAGTATCTTCCTCTTAATTACGATTAAGGTTACGGAAGAAGGAAATACTAAACGAGAAAGAATTCAGATCCTATCGAAGGAAGCGATTCAGGTAGGCTTTCTTATACAACTAAAATTATGTGTGTTGTATCAATTTATATTTCGTTTCAAAAAGATATTGAACTGAAATTCTGTGAAGTATTGTCTTGCCAAAAATATTTATATTTTTGTATGATACATATCTGCTTGAACTATTAGAATCAAATTCGGGTCCTAGAGAATTGTTATATTTCTCAGACTAGTGTACACCGCGACCGTGAGTCATCTAAGCGGATTGGCCGGTCAAGTGTCCGTGGAAGGTGGCCACCTTCTCGACACCTAGAATTACAAATATGATTGATTACTTCAGAACTTAGACTGCGCAGTCGAATTTTAAGAATCACAAAAGAATTTAGTGAACATAGGTTCTTTAGAGACAAAATCCCTATGTTTCACTTAGATTGGCATGACAATTATATTAGTATGAATGCGATTTCGGCATGTGTCTACTGAGTACTTTTGTACTCAGCTCTGCATGTATTTATAAATGTGCAGGTTGAGCTGTGATGTCAAGGAGGAGTGCTCAGCGATAGTTTTGTCAAAATCAATTAGCGTTAACTATTGGGGGTTTACATGTCTTCATACATGTAAACTTAGAAATTGATCCAATTTCCGTTGCAAACACTCATTTCAGTATTTAGTATTTCTAGATGTTATGATCAACAAACTTATGTATTTTGGTATCGGTTACTTAGTACCGACTTTCGTGTATGAACCACTTATTATCGAAACACTTATCATATTTTTCACCTTCGAGTTAATACTCATTTCCTTATCCATTTCTATTATTTTATCCCCGAGTCACGGTTATACCCATTGTTACTACAGTTAGTGAAGGTGGGTCGTGACAGGCGGTGAGAAGAGAGGTGATTGTGTCTCGTGTAGATGATAGAGAAGAAAGAGATGAAAATGTGTTGTGTGTGCAAAGGTGTTATTGCTAGGGCTGTCAAATTTTACCGAAAAAATGGTATACCGTACTTACCATACCGAAAAATACCGTAAAATATTGAATATAAGGTATATTGAAATTTTTCTAAATACCGAGGTATACCGCCATATACCGTACCGTGGTATATATATAAAAAATTGGTATATACGTTTATTTGGTATATATATATATATCTTTTTATATATACATATAATTATAATATTATATATACATATATTTGATTTGAATTAAAATAAAATTGTTTATTCATAAATTATGAATTATAATTAATAAATGTTAATGACAAACTACAAAATATGTGAGTTTATTGATAATTAAAAAGAATGAACAATAACTTATAATTATTATATTAAATAATAATGATAAACTATTATATATATTTATTGTTACATAGCTAAATAATTATGATATAATTACACGATCTACTAAATTATTTTCTAAAATGAGTATATTAATTTAAATAATTATATAACTAATTACAATAACATAAAGATAATTATAATCTAAAAGTATACTTTACGAACATAAGTGTTTTATATGATCATATGATTATATATGTTTGTTACTAAATATAATATAAGTTATAATGTATAGTCTATGAAAATATATTAATTTTTTATAATATACCATGCATAAATGACCAAATTCATTATGATTCATATAACTAATATCTAGTTAGTTATATTCAAATACAATACTATAATTGTTAATATCTTTGTAATTGATTATATGATATTAGTGGTTTATCTCGAAAATTATGTTATTAAAAAAACAATACTTAGTACTCCCTCCGGCCCAACTAAATTGGGGAGTATACCATTGTGGGCTATCCCAACTAAGTTGGGAAATTTACTTTTTAGGAAACCTTTATCACACGCACAAGTTTAAATAATATATATTTCTATCATCACTTTATACACTTTTCAACTCTAAACATATACTCCTTAATTACTGTGCCCAAAAGAAATGCCTCTACTTAGCCGGGACGGAGAGAGTATGTTTTTGTATATGTTAGACCTTGTTTAAGGTGTTTTCATTATAAATAAGTTTTGGAATACCGCGAAAAAAAGGAACATCGAAGTAAGGTAAGATATACCGAAAATAAATAAGTTTTGATATACCGTGAAAGAAAGATATACCGAAGTAAGGTAAGGTATAAGTATATAAAATTGTTATACTGAAAATAAGGTATACCAAAAAGTATGGTAAGGTAACAGTATGAAATTTTCCATACCGAAGGTAAAAGTAAGATATAAGGTATGATAATTTTAGTAAGGTATACCGTACCGTGATACCCGTAGTTACGGCTGAGTGAATGGAAGTGTAGGGTTTGGATAAGCTTAATTATAAAAGCTAATGGGCCAAATTAGTATAAATGAGTTCGGGATAAATAAATGCTAATGGGCCAAATGAGTAGAAATGCGTTGGGATAAATAAATGCAAATGAGCCAAAAATTTGTAGTTAGAATGGATTGAAATCTGAATAATTATATTGGGCCAGTAGATTAATTTAATTGGACTGTCTAAGTATTGATTAAAATTAAGTCTAATCTTAATAAATTCTAAAAGAGTATTAATTAAAATTGTTGGTCCCGAAAGAGTAAGGTTTGGTGTGTGTGGGGGGGGGGGGGAGAGTGAATATACCAAATACAAACTTTTCAGTTTACTTGACAAATTAACTAGAGAGATTATGCTTTCTCGAAGGGAGATTGCTCAAGTTGACAGACCAGGTTCACTAGTGATCTGTCTAGATAAAGTCTCTCTTGTGAGTTACACAAAGCAGATAGCAAGAGTGATCTTGTTATCTATCAAAGTGTAGCGTGCGGAAAATGATGGTTTTAATCTGTTGCTCTTCTTAGAAAACCTTTGTAAACACGTAGCCAAATATATTAGAGATTGATTAAATCAATGCAAGTTTGTATGCAAGTGCTATGTTAGTGAATAAACAACTGAAAGTAAATACGTAAAGTAAAGAACACATTTGTTTTTACGTGGTTCGAGAAATCCCCTACGTCCACGGTCCAATCAAACTAGATTGGATATCCACTACTAGGATACTTTCTTCTTTATATTCATTGAGAACGAGCCACAAGTTCCAGTCAAAACTAGAATGAAACTTATGCACGAATAGGGTCATGTCCCTTACAACTTGCATATAAATCTGCTACAAATATCTTCACGTTAATCCACTCGAAAACTACTAGCTAGCAAAGATATCCCTCTCCTTCTTCTTGATAAGACATATTTGAATCGAGGTAGGTGTGATTTCGATCATGAACGACTTTGAACAGTTTCTGGAATATGGAAATCTCCTTGTTGAATGCATTGAGGTTGAGTAGATTTCTGTGCAGAGTTTTAGAAATAAAAGTATGAGCGTATGATCGTTCGTTTTTTTTTCTCTCCAGATGTTGTTCGTAGCATTTATAGGTCTAGAATTAAAATTCTGACTGTTGGGGTTGATTGACGTGCAATTGATGCTGATTGCCAATCAAAGATGTGATTCCCTGATTTCATCCTCTTGCCTTGTAGGAAAAGGTTCGCTGAATCTCCTTTATTATGTAAAGCAGATAGCTGATTGATCTTTCTTTCTTTAAGCTTCGATTGATTCACCTTCCTTATTTGGTCTCTGATTGATTATCCTTCCTTCTTTGATAAGTCAGATGACGTGGCACAAAGGATGAGGTTCTCTCTAAGTACATCGAGTGACGCATTGTATACCCATATGATTTTGAGAAATATCAGATGATTATGAAAAGACCAGATGACTCATCGTATATCTAGAGTTTACATAATCTTCAGCTAAGTGATATGTAAAGGACATGTTCACTCTTCCAAACTGTTCTGGTCATATCAGATCAGGTTCACTTCCAGTGAGGTGGTCTGGTCCAACGTTGTTCCAAAAGATTATAGCAATAGCTGGGTGGCAGCAGGTTTGGTCTAGGTTGAGTGACCTTCATCGGGTTGTCTGCTTGCTTTAGGTGAGCTTGTATGCTTTCCAAGAACAAAAGACTATCTATAACAGATGACTTCCTATAGGACATAATACTTAAAAGTATTTGAGTCATTTACATGGTTGTCATCAACTAACCTGGTCTTAGTAAATAACAGGTTTGCTCTCTATTAGGTTCACTTATAAATAAAGTGATCTTCCTGTTACATTTTGAGCAGGTTAGTCTATCAAGCAAGACAAAATAAATCTAAGTGTGTTTCGAGAGAACATCGTCAAAACATAATATTGTGAGGGTTCCCAAAAATTTTACCCTTTTTGATGATGTCGAAACAACACTATACAAAATAACTCTAAGTAAAACAATATGAGCTATCTGGTTTAAAATACCGAAAGAGTTAGTCTTCGTTATAATTTATAACGAATGAAAACAATAAAATGAGTTTTGGACAAAGAGTGATTGTCATCAGATACCCCGACAAGTATATATATCAGATAAGTTCATCTTACAGCTTACATGATAGTCCAGAGCAAAAACATATAATAGATAGCAGTTTTACATAATGTTCAATCAAACCATTTGCTACCTTTCGACTTTTTTCTACTGTGCCTTCTTCATCTTCTTCTTCTGAGCGTTTGAGGTCATATGTATGCTCTCATAGATTCCATCTTTGATCCTGGCATAGTCTGGGTCGTGGTTGTCTATCTTGTAGCCTTTTGCCTTAGCGATCAGATTGATGCAATTCAAGATGTAGGTCTTGTCAGATATTGTGCTTCCTGGTATCAGAGGACACTGCATGTAGTCCCTAGCATGTGCTTTGATCTCCACCTTTGCTCCATGAGCTGATGCTCTTACTCTCTACACAAGCACTTTCTCCTGGAAATCATCCAGGTATTTCTTGAAGTCTTCATCAGCGGGCTGTTCAGAATAAGCAGGTTCTTTTAAGAAATATCTGTTAAGGATTGTTGGTCCCGAAAGAGTAAGGTTTGGTGTATGGGGGGGGGGGGGG
>JAPKLX010000344.1:86309-102080 GCA_026898415.1 Leonotis leonurus
TATGGGGGGGGGGGGGAATACACCAAATACAAACTTTTCAGTTTACTCGGTTATTTATTTAGAGAGTTCAAGCTATTCTTAAACAAGAAATTGCTCGGCAGATGACTGACCAGATTGATCAATAGATCGATACCAGATCAGTCCAGACAGATTGCTCTCTAGTGTAAATGCTCAGATAATAATGAGAGTGATCTTATTATTTTCTAAGTATAGTGTGTGCGGAAATATGGTGGATTTAGTTGATGCTCTTATATTGAAAACCTTAAAGATTAACCAGATTGATTAAAGCAGATTGATTGAGATGCAGTCTATATGGAAGTACTGAGAGTTAGAATAATAAACAACTGAAAGTAAATATGCAGAAAGATAAATGACACAGTTGTTTAACGTGGTTCGGGAAATCCCTACGTCCACGATCTGATCAAAACTAGACCAGATTATCCATTACTAGGATAATCTTCTTCTTTATACTCGTAGAGAACGAGTCACAAGTATCAATCAAAGCTAGAAGGATACTTATGCACGAAGTAAGGGTCGTGTCCCTTTACAACTGATTACCTCTACGTTACCACTAGAAAACTACTAGCTAGCAGGGCGATCTCCTTTCTCTCGATAAGACAGACTTGAATCGAGGTTGAGTTGGTGTGATGTAGAATCACAAGTGGTTTGAAGCTCTTAGTCTGATGTTTGAGATTGATTGCTTGAGAGTGACTTTGTCGATATAGCGCTCGTACGTCCTTTTCTCCAGACCTTGAACTTCAAATATATAGGCTTTGAATTTTACATTCTAGCCGTTGTTGATTGGCGTGAGGTTGATTGTAGATTGCCAATCAATGATATCCATCATATCTGTTCTTGCCTTGTAGAAACGTTTACTCAATCCCCTAAGTATGAAAAGCAGATTGCTAACGGTTACTTTCCTTCTTCGTGTCAATCAAGGATTCTCTTCCAAACCCTATTGGATGGACTTCAATTTTGACGTGGCAAGAGGATATGATGTGTAGGATGATTTTATCTGCTGGTTTGATGACTCTATCGATCTGGTGTCTTGCTGTGAACATCGATCTGGTCGGTGATCTGGTCGCTATCTGTCACAGCAGATCGACTTCTTCTTGGCGAAAAATCTTGGCCCTCATCCTATACTATTATAGAAATGACTTCTATGGGAATAATTCCTTTTCATGCTAAGTCATCTCCTAATATGTTCTCTATCAGAATTCACTTTATATGTAGTGATCTGTTAACACGTAGAACAATTTAACTCTAAAAAAGGACTAAGTGTTTTTCGAGAGATCATCATCAAAACCAAAATACTTTAGGGTTTCCAACAAGGATGAAACCTGTTTTGACCAATTCCCACTCGTTCTGCTCATCTTCTGCTACCCAAGGATCTCTAGGTGTCTTTTTCAGCAGAAATAAGATATTTGTACATGATTTGAATGGACTCTTCTTCTTTGCTAATTGAGGTGTTGGGTGGGCTGGTTTAGGTTGATCTGCTCTGGGTGGAGAGAAAGGTGTCAGATAAACTTTCTCTCTCTCTGCTCTTTCAGCTTCCCTTTGATCCTTAATTTCCTTTACTTTGTAGAATGGAGCTATGAAGATAGGGTCACATGCTTGATCTTTATATACTCCTAACATCATAAGCTATGCGATCTGGTCGCCCTTATCATTTTCTGTCCCCATAGGATTCTTGCATTTGTCTTTCCTCGGGTTGTTCTAGTTGGGCTGGTTGTGGAGTTGATCTGGGTGGTGGTCTTATTGGAGTGGTCTGTTTCTTGGTTGACTCCTTTCTTGTTGTTGGTCCCGAAAGAGCAGGCTTTAGTGTATGGGGGGGGGGGGGGAGAATACACCAAACACAAACTTTTCAGTTTACTTGACTGATTATCAGAGAGTTCAAGCTATTCTTAAAGAAGAAATTGCTTGGCAGATGACTGACCAGATCGATCGACAGATCGATAGCAGATCAATTCAAAACAGGTTGCTCTATAGTGTAAATACTTAGACAATAATAAGAGTGATCTTATTACTTTCAAAGTACTGTGTGTGCGGAAAAATGGTGGACTGAGTTGATGCTCTTTATATTGAAAACCTTAATTATAATCCAGATCGTTAAAGTAGGTTGATTGAGATGCAGTTTAAATGATAGTGCAAGGGTTAGAATAAATAAACAACAGAATATAAATATGCAGAAGGATAAGTGACACAGTTGTTTAACGTGGTTCGGGAAATCCCTACGTCCACGGTCTGATCAAAACTAGATCAGATTATCCACTACTAGGATACTCTTCTTCTTTATACTCGTGGAGAACGAGCCACAAGTTTCAAACACAATCTGGTAGAAACTTATGCACGAATAAGGGTCGTGTCCCTTTACAACAGATTACCTCTACGTTACCACTAGAAAACTACTAGCTAGCAGGGTGATCTCCTTTCTCTCGATAATACAGACTTGAATCGAGGTTGGGTTGGTGTGATTTAGAATCACAAAAAGTTTGAAGCTTTAGTCTGACGTAGAGATTGATTGCTTGAGAGTGTTTTTGTCGATGTAGCACACGTATATCTTCAGACTTTTGAGCTCCAAATATATATAGGCTTGAAATTTTAAATTCTAGTCGTTTGTTGATTGGCGTGAGATGATTGTAGAATGCCAATCAATGATGTCCATCATATCTGCTCTTGCCTTGTAGAAGCGTTGATTTCATCCTCTAAGTATGGAAAGCAGATCGATAGTGATTGCTTTCCTTCTTCGTGTCAATCAAGGATTTTCTTTCCAAACCTTAGTGGATGGACTTCAATATTGACGTGGCAAGTGGATATGATGTGTAGGATGATGTCATATGGTGGTTTGATGACTCTATTGATCTGGTGCTTCGCTGTGATCATCGATCTGGTCGGTGATCTGGTCGACGACTGTCATAGCAGATCGATTTCTTCCTTTTTGGAAAATGTCTTGGTCTTCAACCTGGACCATTATTGAAATGACTTCTATAGGAATAATTCCTTTACATGCTAAGTCATTTCCTAACCTGTTCTCTATCAGAATTCACTTTATGCTTAGTGATCTGTTAACATGTAGAACAGTTTAACACCAATCAAAGCTGTAAGGACTAAGTGTGTTTCGAGAGATCATTATCAAAACCAAAATACTTCGGGGTTCCCAACAATTTCCCCCTTTTTGATGATGTCGAAACCACACTTTACAATATCATCCTAATTTTAAGCATTAAGGGTGATCTGGTTTAAAATGCCAGATTGTTTATCGTTATCAGGTTATAACGATTAATAGCGATTGAGTATGTCCTGGACAATAAGATGTTGTCATCAGAAACCCAAAAATTTTCATAGATAAGAACATGTAGAGCAAATGGGTTACAGAGTCCAAAACACAGTGTAAGAATTATAGATAGTGAATGATGTGAAATGAGGTATCTATCTGCTCTTCTTTTCCTCTTGTTGCTTCTTCATCTTTGCTCTTGTTTCATCTGAGATTATCTGGACACTTTCGTAAACTCCCTCTCTGACCCTGATGTAATCTGGGTCTTCAGCATCGATCTTGTACCCCCTGTTTTCTGCAAGTTGATTTATGAAGTTTAGCAGGTAGGTCTTGTCAGGGATTTTAGTGCCAGGGATGTCTAGACATTCTCTGTATTCTCTATCTGGTGCAGTGATAGTGATCTGGGCCTCTGCAGCTGCTTCTCTTATGGCTTGGACCATATCTTTTGCATCGTTCATGTCCAGATACAGATTGAATGCCTCATTTGTTGTGCCCTCGCAGTATACTGGTTCTTTGATAAAGTAGCGGCACATTATGAACCCATACTTCAGCCCTTCCCATCCTTCCTTCAGATTGTCTGGCACCCAGCTGGTTTCTCCTTCTTTGGGTTTCTTGGTCTTGATAGGTGCAGAGAAGGACCAGTCGGATCCAGACTTCTTCTTTAGTGGCTGGGATTGACTTGATCTGCTTGATGGCCTCATGGATTGAGCAGATGGTTGGCTTGGTTGATCTGGTTGTGCTGGCTGCTCAAGTTGAACCTCAGTTCTTTCTCCAACAACACCAGATTGACTTTTTCTTTTTCCTCCAGCTTCTCTCTCTTTCCTCTTCCTAGATCCTTCCCCCTTTTCGACATCATCAATATAGATTTTGATGAGTGCCTTAAGGGAGGTGATCTCCTCCTTCATCTCCTTCATCTCCTTTTCAGAATCCATCTTGTAGTTGAGCAGAGATGTGATATTGGAGTTGGATTCATCAATCTTTTGCTCCATAGATGATTTTGCACTGGTGATATCAGCAGTGTAGTTCTCTTGATCTTCTTTGATCTCCCCAATCTCATATATGTATGTGTCGATCATTGCCTTAGAGGGGTATCTCAGATCGCGTAACTTTCTCTCCACAAAGTTCACCCCTTCATCTTCAAATTTTCTAAGTTGTGATCTGATTTCAATCTTTGCAGCCTTGATCACTTCCTCGGTAATTCCATCAGTCTGGTCTTTAACTATGGCATGAATCAGGTCTTTCTCTTTCTTGGCAAACTCTGTAACAATTTTGTACATCTCTTGGACTTTAATCTCCATTTTTGACAGAGTTTGATCAATCTGCTCTTTCCTCTGCTCAGCAGCAGACCTGTCATCATCTAATTTCTTGCTGAGCTCTTCTAGCTTCATTCTGCACACTCTCCTCAAGTCGGAGTCCACCTGGTCTACATGGGATTTCAGACTGTTGTTAAATTCTGTGAGAATTCTGGTGGCCTGGTCCTGGACAGTTGAGAGAGTGTTGTACATGTATCTGTCCACTTTGAGGGAGATTAAGTCCTTGACTTGTACATTGGATAGAGATTGATGCTGAGTCATCAAGATCTCTTCCAGATCTGTTGTCTCCACAAATTCATCCATGATTGCTGCGACAGAGGGGGTATAGATGTCATCTGTTAATTTGCCTCTCACCCTCTGTCCAGCAGGTAGGTTTGCTTCTCTGGTGTAAGTATCCACCTCAATCTGGATAGGTCCTTTGCTTTTCTGGGCTGGTCCCTCCTCAGGCTGTGCAGTTTTCTCAGCTGGCATTGCATGATCAGCTGCATTAGCCTGTTGCTGAGCTGGTTCTGGTTCTGCTGCACCCTGTTGGTGAGCTTCATCTCTTTGTTCCTCTTCATCTACCACACTTTCAAAGAAGTGTAAGAGCCCTTCTTTCTCATATAACGACCTCAGATCGATCTGTAATTTCTTTGCCTCATGCTGAGCTATGGCCAGGATGCTCTGGAGGTAAGTATCTCTCAACTCGAAAATGGAGGAGACTTCGAAGATATTTAGGAGTATAGCTTCTTCTGCCTTGAGTGCAGAGATCGATCTGGTCTTGAGCAGTGCATCAAGGACATAGAATTCCTTGTCTTTAATGAGAAGAAGCAGTTTCAGTCGCTTAGCAGCATCATAGCTTTCTGGAGTTAGCTGTATGCCAGGAAATGATTTAAGAACTGAGTGATTTGCTTCTGCTTCCAGCAGCTTCACCACAGTTTCAGCCTTTTTCTTCTCCACATCCTCATCGGAGGGTTCATCTTCTTCCTCTTCTTCCTCATCAATCTGCTCTAATTGTTCAGCAGATGATGGACTAGCTGTGTGGGCAGGAGAAAAGTCCTTTTCTTGATTTGGGTCAAAAGAGGAGATGGGGGCAACTTCTTCTGGTAGACCCCCAATCAGAATATCCTCATCCTCAACCTCCTGTTGAGGGATAGATGTATCTGTAATAGCAGGTTCCTTAACCTGGACCTCTTCCACTAGTTCAGAGATTTTGTGTAATCTTCTCCTCTTGGGTTTTGGTTGTTGAGCAGCTGTCGAAGCATCAGTGTCCACTGAGCTTGCTCTTCTTGTTACTCTTTTTGAAGGAGTTCTCTCCACTGGTTTCTCCTTGGTTGCTCTTGACTTGATGGACTTTTCTGCAGGGGCAGATGGGGGAATCCAGATTGGATTTGAGCTCCCCATCTCTATCAGTGCATTGGCATGCACTGGATCTGTCACCTTGGCAATCAGATTGGCTGTGATTCACATGGACATCTCGATCTGATGTTGGTCCTTGGGAAATCGCAATCTGTCGTTGAACTCAATCACTTCATCCCATTTGTGTTGTTGGAAAAAAATTTCCAGCATGAAGCTAATCTTGGTGGAATGCCTCAGACTGCTTCTCTTGATTTCAATGCCTGGGCTCGCTCCCTTGATAAATGTGATCATTTTTGCCTCCTTCGTCAATAAATCAAACAGAATTCTGCTCCAATTAACAGGTAGATTTAGCACCACAGCCGTGAGTATCTTGAACTTCTCCGGTGTGACTTGGTCGTATGAACCGTTGTGGTTCATGAATATCCGTTGGACAAACTCGAAGACAATCTTGTACTCCGGAGCAAGCAGTCCCTGGTTGAACATTCTGTTAGTGTATGTTATTGGTACAACCATCACCATCTCGATAGCTTCCTGCAGCTGATCCTCCGTGATATCTCCGAGGCTGATACCTTCATCCTTCAACTTGTAGACCTCGTCTATGATGTTCAACACGTTGTAAGTTGTGTTGCTTGTAGTATTACCCTTGCTTACACAAACGGTGGCCTCGTTCCCACCTTTCTCTCCTTGCCATGTGAGGTAGAAGGTTGCCACTTCCTTCGGCAAGAATTGGAGAGGATGTGTGGTGATAATGTTGTGAAATCCTACAACAAAGTTAAGACAATATAGGTGAACACCATTCTTCCATCAATGAAGTATGAGTGTTCAATAGCAGTTTAAGCAATTCAGAATGTCAAGTTCCATGGTTCAATATTTGTTCACAGATGTATGCTTATGGATAAACTTGTTTTTCAAGACAGGGCAGTTCACATAAGACAGTTAAAAAGGTGATATAGAGCATTTAAACATGAATAATAATTAAAAGAGAAACCTTTGCATCGCTTAACAAGGGCGAAAGCCTTGTCTAGTTTATGGAAGCCATAGTTGTCAAGAACGGCATATTGATCTTGATGGATATATTGGTTCAGAAATTTAACTTGCTCGATAAAAAGAGTTGATTTGGGAGCCATTTTTAAGAGATAGATTTTTGAAAGGTTTGAGGGAGTTAGGAAATGGTGGAAAAATTTGCTAAGTGTTTGTCGAAGAAGAAGAGTGTAGGTAGTAATCAAACAGTCGAACAAATATATATAGATAAATGATAAATGGTGAAGATTAAAAAGAAATAAAATTAAGGGATTAGATTTATTCTTCCCTTTTTAGTTTTTCCCGCTTTTCTGAGTTATAGACTTATAGTCTATTACCGCCTTTACTCTGCGTCTGATACACGCGCTTTGATCCTAGGGTTGCAATGTGGCGCGTGTCAGTTTGAGCCGTCCATTTGCTTCATTTTTCTTGATTTAGTAAATATCTTCGCGATCACAGTTCCCAAACACAGTACTAATCATCACAAAAATAAAATATTTGGTATATTATGTCAGAATTTAGATATATAGGCTATGATTAAAATTGAGATAATCGCCGTAATTAGATTTATTCTGCTGATATTCCCCCTTGACTAAGTAACGAGATAAAAAATTATTTTAAATTTAATTTCCACGTGGCTTCTAGTCATCTGTTGTAGTCAATCTCCTTATTAATGATCTGTTGTTACCACGATCTGTTTATACTACTTTCGCTCTTGGACATCGATCTTATGTGATGATTTGTTGATAATTCTCGGTTGGAATTTTATTCCCATATTATCTGTTCTAGATTGATATGTTGAACTTCGAATCCACCATGCATCAATTTGCATTTTGATGATCTGGTATCAATTTCCAGTTGGAATTTAGTTAGTCTGTACTTGTATCAATCTGTGCTATGTCAATCTGGTCCTCTCCTCCAGATTTAATAATCCTAATTTACCGCAAAGCATCTTGAATCTTTCTTCTGGTAATACTTTAGTAAGAATGTCTGCTCTTTGTATTTCAGTGTGTATCTTCTCGATCTGTACATGTTTTCTTTCAACATGATCCCTTATAAAGTGATGTCTCACATCTACATGTTTGCATCTGGTATGCAAGACAGGATTCTGTGTGATTGCTATTGCACTTGAACTATCACAGAAAATGGGTATCTCCTTGACATCAATCTTATAGTCCTTGAGTTGTTGTTTTAACCAGAGTATTTGAGCGCAACAACTCCCAGCTGCCATATTTTCAGTTTCTGTGGTTGATGTGGCAACAGATGTCTGCTTTTTTGAGAACCAAGAGATCAATTTATTTCCTAAAAACTGACATGTACCAGATGTTGATTTTCTGTCCAACTTGCATCCGGCATAATCTGAATCCGTATATCCAGTTAGCTCAAAGTTGTCTTCACAAGGATACCATAATCCAATGTGAGTTGTTCCCTTAAGATATCTTAATATCTTCTTGGCTGCTTCCATGTGAGACTCTTTGGGGTTTGCTTGATATCTTGCACATACTCCTATTGCAAATGTAATGTCAGGTCAATTGGCGGTGAGATAGAGTAGTGATCCTATGATCCCTCTGTATTGAGTAATATTTGCTGGTTTTCCCTCTGGGTCAGGATCAATTTTCCCGTTGGTCTGTATTGGAATCTTAACAGGTTTACAGTCTCTGATTCCAAACTTAGGCAACAGATCTTGAATATACTTTGCTTGATTAATAAAGATGCCATCTGGTAACTGCTTGACCTGCAAACCTAGAAAGAAACTCATCTCGCCCATCATGGACATTTGATACTTATTTTTCATAAGTTCAGTAAATTTATCACATAAATAAGTGGATTGGGATCCAAATATGATATCATCTACATAAATCTATACTAAAAGGATATTCTCTTTGACTTTGATAATGAACAAAGTCTTGTCAACTGATCCTCTTCTGAATCCAGATTCTAGTAGAAATGTTGACAATGTCTCATACCAAGCTCTAAGAGCTTGTTTTAGACCATAGACTGCTTTTGTCAGTCTGTATACTTTCTGATTTGGATCTGCTTCTTCGAATCCAGGTGGCTGTTCCACATAGAC
This sequence comes from Leonotis leonurus, assembly GCA_026898415.1. Classification (NCBI taxonomy): domain Eukaryota; kingdom Viridiplantae; phylum Streptophyta; class Magnoliopsida; order Lamiales; family Lamiaceae; genus Leonotis; species Leonotis leonurus. Next base: position 95,326 of record JAPKLX010000344.1, read on the forward strand.
TTCTTCTTCAAGGATACCATTTAGAAAGGCACTTTTGACATTCATCTGGTATACCTTGAACCTTTTGTGTGCAGCGTATGCTAAGAACAATATTATTGCTTCTAGTCTGGCTACGGGTGCAAATGTTTCATCAAAATCAATGCCTTCTTGTTGATTATAGCCTTTAGCTACTAATCCGACTTTGTTTCTGACTACTTCACCATTCTCATCTCGTTTATTTTTGAATACCCATTTTACACCTATTACTCCTTGGTGTTTAGGTCTGTCCACGAGATACCAGACCTCATTTCTTTTGAACTCATTAAGTTCTTCTTGCATTGCTGTTATCCAATCTGCATCTTGTAATGCTTCATGAACATCAGATGGTTCAATGCGAGATAAGTAGCAGCTGAACAAGGTACTTTCTCCATGCATTCTTCTGGTCCTCACACGATCTGATGGGTTCCCAACAATCTGTTCTGGTGGGTGATCTTGTATCCATCTCCTTCTCCTGGTCATCTCTTCATCAGATATCTCAGGATCAGGTTGATCCGTTGGTTCCTCAAATTCAGTGTGTGCTGTTGATGAAGCTTGGAATGGATTGTCATCTGCTCCTACTTCTGGATTTAAATTTTTAGTTTGATCATCATTTGCAATGACTGTTTCATTGCTTTCAGTTGGTGATCTGTTTTCATCCAGTTCATGTTGGATTATTCCCCCTTGCTGTATGATTTCATCAGCAATAGGTGGAGTATTGATCTCTTCATCATCACTTTTTGAGTTCCAGATTAGAATATCTTCTAATAGCAACTCATTCATCTTTCTTGTAGTCATCTAGTTTTCTGTCTGTTTATCATCTGATGGCCTATACTCAACGATGGACTCATCAAAAACAATATGAGGTGTTACCTCCACAATATGAGAGTTCTTATTGTAGACTCGATATGCTTTGCTGATATCAGAATATCTTAAAAATATTCCAGGATCAGTTTTTCTATAAAAAGTCTTCAATTTAGATTTCCCATTATTATGTATGTAGCACAAACAACCGAAAGTGCGAAAGTAAGAGATCTTAGGCTTTCTATTATTCCAGATCTCATATGGTGTCTTTCCATGTCTGAGAGTAATTGATGCTCTATTCTGAGTATAGCAGGCTGTGTAAATAGCTTCTGCCCAGAATTTCTTGGGTAGATTGGTAGCATTTAGCATAGTATGGACTGCTTCTTTTAGTGATCTGTTTCGCCTTTCAACAACTCCATTTTGTTGAGGTGTTCTAGCAGTTGAAGTTTGATGAGTGATCCCCATCTTATTGCAGTATGCTTCAATCTTTTGGTTGAGAAATTCTGTTCTTCGATCTGTTCTGATAGTAGCTATATTCACCTCCTTCTGTTTGGTGATCTTGTGAAGAAAATCGGGCAGTTTGGCTAGTGTCTCTTTCTTCTTTAACATAAAGATGACCCAAGTGAACCTTGAATAGTCATCTATGATTACTAAGGTGTATTTTCTTCCATTTACACTTAGTGGTTTTACTGGTCCAAACAGATCCAGATGCAAAAGCTCCAGTATTCTTGATGTTGAGTGAGCTGTTTTGCTTGTAAAGGATGATCTGGTCTGCTTTCCAGCTTGACAAACATTACATATATGATCTTTGTCATAGACTTGATCTGGTAGACCTTCCACCAACTTTTCTTTTGCAATCTTGTTGATTGACTTGAAATTTAGATGACTCAATCTCTTGTGCCATAACCAGCTTGATTGACTTCTCTTTTGCAATCTTGTTGATTGACTTGAAATTTAGATGACTGTCATAGCAGATCGATTTCTTCCTTTTTGGAAAATATCTTGGTCTTCAACCTTGACCATTATTGAAATGACTTCTATAGGAATAATTCCTTTACATGCTAAGTCATTTCCTAATCTGTTCTCTATCAGAATTTACTTTATGCTTAGTGATCTGTTAACATGTAGAACAGTTTAACACCAATCAAAGCTGTAAAGACTAAGTGTGTTTCGAGAGATTATCATCAAAACCAAAATACTTTGGGGTTCCCAACACTTGCTGTATCTTTGCCTTTACCTCCTACACCATCCTTATCTACTCCTCGACCTCCTTTTCCTTCCCCCTTTTCGCCATCATCAAAGACAGAGTTAATGAGTGTGCGAAGGGAGTCAATCTCATTATGTATGTCCTCTTGTTTCTTCTCTGCATTCTCCTTGAAGTTTAACAAGAATGTGATATTCTGATTAGTTTCACTTATCTGGTTCCCTACCCTACTGTTGATGGTGCTTAAAGTTTTGTCATATGTGCCCTGAAGTTGCTCCACGTAATCAAGCCTCTTGAGTTGATGACTTAACTCATCTGGTGTAGGATATTCAAGATCTTTCAGTGCTTGGGGCAGGTTCTTCTCCAAAATCTCCAAGCAGCGTTCTTGCTCAAAGGTCGCTAGCTGCAAATGTAGTTCTCTGGATGTAGATTCAGTGATCTCGGCTGATAAAGATGTAGTGTGTTGTTTAACAGCTTCATCAATCAATTCTTTCTCAATCTCTACAAGATCAGTTACTAGCTTGTGTATCCCTTCCACTTTAATCAACGCTCTCCAGACGTTGTTCAAACTTCTCCTTTGCAGTGTCAGCTGCATCTTTGTCATTATCCAGCTTCTTTGTTAAGTCCTTTGTAAAGTCTCTAATCTTCTTCTTCAACAGTTTCTCCATGTCATTGACATAGTGTTTCTGGTGCTGGTTGAGTCGGTCAATACTTTTGTAGCTCTTTCTTGTATCTCATTGCAGGTGGCTGCCAGATGATCTTGAATCCTTAAGTTTATCAGATCATCAACATGCTCGCTTGTGTAGTAGGGTCTGGGTTCTCTCTCCAATAAGTCTTCCAGATCGGTAAAACCAACATGCTTCTTTAATGTTGGTGTTGCACCAGGCGTATAGAGCTCGTTAGTGGGCTCGCCGCCAATTACCTGGCCAACAAGTTCTTCATTGATAGGCTCAAGAACAAACTTTCTTAGCCTTCTTCTTCTTCTTTTGAGTCTCCTTGTCGCTCCCTGTTGCCTCTTTTGCCGCCTCTTCCTCTGGCTGAGCAGTGAGTTGCTCTAATGAAGTTGTCAACTCCTGTGTTTGTTGATCTGGTTGTTGTTCTGGTTGTTGTTGAGTTGCTTTTTCTATTGTGCTGGGCTGTTCTTAAGTGTGTTGATCTGGTACTGCGGAAATATTGGGCTGATCAACATTAACTTCTCCTTGTTCCTCCATTTCTTCATCAACATGATCTGGTCGAGCAGATGGCTCTTCCAGTGCTTCCTTTTCTGCTTCATCATCTGTATCCGGTACAGACTCAAAGAAATCCATTTTTTCTGTATAAAATTATTTTAGATCAACTTTTAATTTTCTGGCTTCATGCGTAGAGATAGCCATTATCCATTTGATGATACGTCTCCCTGATCTCTTATAATCAAAGAAACTCCAAAAATACTCATAAGAGTAGCCTCCTCTATTTTCAGTTCCTTGATGGATTTCACTGTGAGCAGAGCATCTAGAACATAGTACTCACTATCCTTGATCAATAAGTAAGTCTTCACACGACGAGCTGCAGCATTGCTCTCTGGTGTCAACTATATTCCTGGAAAATCTTATAACATTGAGTGATCTGCTTCATTTTCTAGAAGCTGAACTACCTCCTTAGCTTGCTTTCTCCCAGCTGTCTTCTCATCAACTGCTTCCTCAACAATTTTCTCAAAATGATCTGGTGAGGAAGAAGGTGTAATCGTCCTCACTGGAGAAAAGTCTTTCTCCTGGTTGGGATTGTAAGTTGATTCAGGCATGACATCATGTAAAATTTCATGATCTAGTTCCTCTTCTAGTGTTCCAGGCTGTGGTTTCTTCAATCTCCTCTTCTTCTTCTTTGGCGGCTGTGTTGTAGAAGAGGTTTCTATTTCCGAAGAGCTCGCTCTCTTCGCTAGTTTCCTCTTTTCTTTCTTTTCTTTGACATCCTTCTTATTAACTTCTTCCTTGGATAGAGCGACCCAAGTCGGGTTTGAGTTCTCCATCTCTAATAAATGCTTCATATGAACATCATCCTTAACTTTATGAAATAAAGCAGGAGATATCCCCAATGACATCTTGAGTTGGTACTGCTCTTTGGGCAAGGTGAGCTGTGGGTTGAATGGTATAGCACCCTTCCAGACTTGTGCTTGAAAAATGTTTCAATAATGAAACTGATCTTGGTGCCATGTCTCAAATTCCTCTTCACCACCACTTCAACGACCTTATCCTTGTCATTCTTGGTCTCCACAATTAGCCTGGCCTCCATTGCCAACAAGTCAAATAGGATCCTTCCCTAATTGACTTTCAGGTTCAATACAACTGCAGTCAAAATCCTCATCTTGGCTGGTGTAACCTGGTCATTCGACCCACTGTGCATCATGAAGATCCTCTGCACAAAGTCAAATAAAAGCTTGAATCCAAGACCGAGAAGTGATATGTGAAACATCCTTCCTGTATACTTCATCGGAATGACCATCATCTCCTCCACTGCATTTTGCAGTTGTGCCATTGTTATCTCAGATAAATCCATTCCCTCATCCTTAAGCTAATATGCATGCAAGATCATCTGCAGAACGTTCTAGGTAGTCTTGCTAGTCTTATCTCCAACTAGCATCAGAATGCTAGCCTCATTTCCTGACTTCTCATCTTCCGAAGTCAGATAGAATGTAGCAACCTGTTTGGACAGGTACATCTCTAGATGGAATGTGACAATGTTGTTGACAAGTTAATAACTTGTAATTATCAAAATTAAAAGCAAAACATGTTAACTTTATCCATTTCTAATCTAGAACATGATGAACATCATAAGACAATTTCCATAATTCTTCATATTTTCTAGACAAATTCTTATCTCTAAACATGCAATCAAAGTAGATAATCAAATGATAACATATACATGATTCACATTAACCTAAGCATGTATAACAAAAACTATAGCATGAATCACATTATATAAAGAAAATCAGAAAATAAATCTAGAGAAAAAAATCATATAATCTCAGAACATGCTTAAAACCTCCATTAACGACATAAACACATGTATAAGCATGATATAAGAAAATATAAACAATTAAACCTTTGTATCTCTTGATAATAGCGTATATTTCCTCAAGCTTTTTAAAGCCGTGAGTAGAAGAAGTGACAAAAGGTTCGGGAGAAAGATATTTCTGAATCTCAGCAACACGTTCGGGGAATTTCATTGCTGATTGTGCCATTTTTGAAAAGATTTTGGAGGATTGAAAAGATTTTAGAAGGTTTTCGAAAGATACGAAGATTGGAGAATTCTTAATTGCTCGGTGAAATATGAGAACAAAGGTGAACAATTCTATAATAGAACACATATATATAACTAAAGATTGAACGGTTCAGATTAAAAGTAATAAATGAAGGGTTGAGATTAAGTCCTCCCTTTTTATTTTCCCGCTAAGTCTTCTCAGAATTCCCGCCTTTGAGGCGCGTTTGATACACGCGATTGATATCTAGGGTTAGATGTGAGCAAGTGCAGTTTGTCCTTCACCTCTGAAACTTTTCTTCGATATATTAGGTAATTATTTATCTCGATTATACTTTCCAAAACCTGCAATAATCATTACAAATTATGTAAGATTTACCAAATCTTGTCAGATAATAGCGTATAGACTAAGGTTAAGTCGATAAATAATCAGAAATTGATACGCATTTCTGAGTTCCTCCTTGATTAAGGAATGTTTATGGAAAATTAATTTCCACGTGGCATGACTAATCTGTATCTTCATAATCTTCTATCTTGATAAGTGATTTGGTATGCGATTGATCTGATAGTTGGAAGTGATATGTACTTCTTCTTTCCAGTGAGCTGCTTTCTATTAATCTGATAATAGTAGTCTGTTGAGTGATCTGGATCAGTGATATGTATTTAGTAATCTGGTCCTTTCATCCAAACTTAGCAATAATCCTAGCTTTCCACAGAGCATCTTGAACCTTTCCTCAGGTAATGCCTTATTTAAAATGTCAGCTCGCTGTACTTCTGTGTATATCATCTTGATCTGCACATGCTTTCTTTCCACATGGTCTCTTATAAAGTGATGTCTCACATCCACATGTTTACACCTTGTATGTAAGATTGGATTTTGTGTAATTGCAATAGCACTCGAGCTGTCACAGAATATTGGTATTTCCTTCACATTGATCTCATAATCCTTGAGCTGCTATTTGAGCCAAAGTATCTGTGCACAATAGCTTCCAACAGCCATGTACTCTGCTTCTGTTGATGTAGCCACTGAGGTCTAGTTCTTTGAGAACCACGAGATCAGTTTGTTTCCAAGAAACTGACAGGTTCCAGAAGTGGACTTCCTATCTAGCTTACATCCTGCATAATCTGAATCAGAGTAACCTGTAAACTCAAAATTATCATCACATGGATACCATAAACCTATGTGAGTCGTTCCTTTGAGATATCACAATATCTTCTAAGCTGCTTCCATGTGTGATTCCTTGGGGTTGGCCTGGTATCTTGCACAACCTCCAACTGTAAAAGTAATGTCAGGTCGACTAGCAGTAAAAAATAAAAGTGAACCTATGATACCCCTATATTGAGTCATATTCACTAGTTTGCCCTCTGGATCTAGATCAATTTTCCCATTGGTCTGCATTGGGATCTTGACAGGTTTGCTCTCTTTAACTCCAAACTTGTTGATCAGATCCTGATACGGCCAACAATATGCGGAAGCAAGAATCGAACACACGTCAAC
>JAPKLX010000344.1:137080-203582 GCA_026898415.1 Leonotis leonurus
CAACGTGGTTGACTTCAGAAACCACGGCAGCTAAGTCATCCTCATCCAACTTGTCTTTCTCGACAGCGTGAGCATACTGCTTAGCCTGCTTCTTCTTTTTCTTCGGACTGGTGCAGTCTTTCGCCATGTGGCCTGGCTTGTCGCAATTGAAGCAAGTGCCTTCAAATTTCTGAGCAACAACTCTGCCCTTGCCTTTAGCATTCGGGCGGCCACGCTTCTTGGAGTTCTCGCCACGCTCCATCAAGTTGGCTTTCGCCTCGTCTCCAAGCTTAAACCTTGGATCGCGCCTCCTACTGTCTTCTTCGATTCGAAGCTTGACAATAAGATCTTCAATTTCCATCTCACTCTTTTTATGAGTAAGATAGTTCTTGAAGTCCTTCTAGCTCAGTGGAAGCTTCTCGATCAAGGCAGCAACTATGAACGGAGTCGGCAATGTCATTTGCTCCGCTTGCATGTCGTGCAAAAGAGTTTGCAACTCTTGCACTTGCTCCATCACGGATCGAGAATCAACCATCTAGAAGTCCAAAAAGTTGGCAACAAGAAACTTTTTAGTTCCCGCATCCTTGACACGGTACTTTTTCTCAAGAGCATCCCACAGCTCTTTTGCCGTTTTCACGCCGGCATAAACCGAGTAGAGAGCATCCTCTAACCCGTTTAACACGTAGTTCTACGCAAGGAAGTCGCCTTGATGCCAGACATCAGAGGCAGCACGAACTTGGAAGTCCGCATCCTCCGGTACAACCGGAGTATCCTCACTCAAGAAGTTGGCAAGCCCCAATGTTGTTAGGTAAAACAACATCTTTTGGTGCCACCTCTTGAAGTCTACACCTGTAAACTTCTCGGGTTTCTCCCCTTGAGGCAGAGCCCTCGAAAGGGGAGCCATCACGAACACGTTCGTCCCGGTAGAGGTTTGAGCAACAGCGGTGACACATAAGGGTGGTGGCAGCAGTGGTAGCGGCGGACGTGGCGGCGGCAGTAGAGGCAGCGGCGGCGGCGGTCGAGGATAACGACATCTCCAAAGTAAAGTTGGTATCTCGTCTTGCGATTGTAATAATAAAATATAAATTTTATTAATAATCGAGAACCGGAGATTACAATGCTTGGAGATACAATGGAACAAACTAAATAAGTCGAGTCGAGGAAAGCCCTCTTTTCGCAAGACGAGATACGCCCCGACTAGTGCTCATGGTCCGACGTATCGTCCCAAAGATAAAACAACTTCGTCCTTTAGAGTAGTAGCACCACAAACTCTAAAGGCCCCGGCGTATGAAGTGCCTAAAGCTAATATGAGATGAAAGAATATAGAGGAGGAATGAGGGCAAATTGCTTTGGTGTATGTAAAATGAACTCCCAAGCCTCTTATATATAGCCTCATGGGGGATATCCAAGAGTCATGCCATAAAGCATGAACGGCAGCTTAGCAACTCTTTAGTTGCACCACCATTATGCCAAGCCATAATAGCATATAAATGTCCATAGGCAAACCAATAGCCGTGCATGCAAAAAGCCATGCGTTGGTGGATTTAAAGCCATGACAGGCTTTACACAGAATGGGCTCACGCAAGGCTTTTCACTCATGAAATAGCTTGCTCCAAAATTGTCAAGTCACAGGCCCACCATTTCAGCCCAACTTCCACAAAACCTCTAAAAGGTTTTTCAATGGGCTTAAAAGCCTTTAACCCAAAACATTCCAAAATCTTTGCACCAAACATTTCTCACTCACCGAGAAATTCGATTTTGGAAAAAACCTCATTTTAATTCTCAGAGAATTAAGTATTTGCCCGCCAAATTTATTAAGAACCCTACAAGTTCAAAATCAATTTCCAACATAAGTATCAAATGTCCATGATGGGTGAAATGAGTTTCTTTCTAGGTTTGCAGGTCAAGCAGTTATCAGATGGTTGGTTTGGTCGATCTGGTGCAGCTGGCTGCTCAGGTTGAGCCTCATTCCTTTCTTCTGATGCACCAGACTGACCTTTACCCTTTCCTCCAGCTCCTTTTTCCTTCCTTATTCTAGATCCTTCCCCCTTTTCGACATCATCAATATAGATGTTGATGAGTGCCTTCAGGGAGGTGATCTCCTCCTTCATCTCTTTTTCTGAATCCATCTTGTAGTTGAGTAGGGACGTGATGTTTGGGTTGGATTCATCAATCTTTTGTTCCATGGAGGATTTGGCACTGGTGAGATGAGCAGTGAAATTCTCTTGTTCTTCTTTGATAGCCCCAATCTCGTCGAAGTAGGAGTCAATCATGGTCTTTGTGGGGTATCTCAGATCTCTCAGCTTCCTCTCAACAAAATTCACTTCATCATCTTCAAATTTTCTGAGTTGTGATCTGATTTCAATATTGGCTGCTTTGATCACTTCCTCAGAGACTCCATCAGTCTGGTCCTTGACAATGGCATGAACCATGTCTTTCTCTTTCTTGGCAAAGTCTGTGACAATTTTATACATCTCTTGAATCTTGTGCTCCATGGATGCCAGAGTCTGATCAATCTGTTCTTTTCTTTGATCTGCAGTAGATCTGTCATCATCCATCTTTTTGCTTAGCTCCTCGAGCTTTATTCTGCAGGTTCTCCTCAGGTCAGAATCCATCTTGTCTACATGAGATTTGATGATGTTGTTGAAATCAGTGAGGATTCTGGTGGCCTGGTCTTGGACAGTGGAGAGAGTTCCATACAAGAATTTATCTACTTTTATGGAGATTAGATCATTGACTTGTGCATTAGATAGAGATTGATGCTGAGTCATCAGTATCTCTTCCAGATTTGTTGTCTCCACAAATTCGTCCATGGTAGCTGCGACAGAGGGGGTGTAGATGTTATCAGTCTATTTTCCTCCCACCCTCTGTCCAGCAGGTTCTTTTTCCTCTCGAGGATAATCAACCACCTCGATCTGGATTGTGCGTTTCTGGGCTGGTTCCCCCTCAACTTGTGCAGCTGGTATGATTTGTTCAGCAGCATCAGCCTGTTGTTGATCTGGTTCAGTGTCTGGTACTGCTGCACCCTGTTGGTGAGCTTCAGTCATTTCTTCTTCCTCTTCATCCACTACACTTTCAAAGAAGTGTAGCAGTCCTTCTTTCTCATATATCGATCTCAGATCGATCTGTAATTTCTTGGCCTCATGTTGGGCTAAGGCAAGAATGCTCTGGAGATAAGTATCTCTCAACTCTGCAATAGAGGAGACTTCGAAGATATTTAGAAGTACAGCCTCTTTTTCCTTGAGTGCAGAGATCGATCTGGTTTTGAGTAAGGCGTCGAGGACATAGAATTCTTTATCCTTAATGAGAAGGAGTAGCTTTAGTCTCCTTGCAGCATCATAACTCTCTAGAGTTAACTGGATGCCAGGAAATGACTTAAGGACAGAGTGATCTGCTTCTGCTTCTAGCAATTTTACCACTGTTTCAGCTTGTTTCTTCTCCACATCCTCATCTGAAGGTTCATCTTCTTCTTCCTCCTCAACAATCTGCTCTAATGGTTCAGCAGATGAAGGACTAGCGGTGTGAGCGGGGGAGAAGTCCTTCACCTGAATTGGGTTAAAAGAGGAGATGGGGGCAGCTTCCTCTGGTGGACCCCCAACCAGAATCTCCTCATCCTCAACCGCTTGTTGAGGGATAGATGTGTCCATAACAGTAGGTTCCTGAACCTGGACCTCTTCCACTGGTTCAGCAAGTTTTTGCAGTCTTCTCCTCTTGGGTTTAAGTTGTTGAGCAGCAGTAGAAGGATCAGTATCCACTGAGCTTGCTCTTCGAGTGACTCTTTTTGAAGGGGTTCTTTCCACTGGCTTCTCCTTCGTGACTCGAGATTTGACTGATTTTTCTGTGGGAGCAGATGGGGGAATCCAGATTGGATTTGAGCTCCCCATCTCTATCAAGGCGTTTGCGTGTACTGGATCTGTCACCTTGGCTATCAAGTTGGCTGTGATTCCCATGGACATCTCGATCTGGTGTTGATCCTTGGGAAATCGCAGTCTGTCGTTGAACTCAATTACCTCATCCCATTGGTGTTGTTTGAAAAATGTTTCCAGCATAAAGTTGATCTTTGTGGAGTGCCTCAGACCACTTCTCCTTACTTCAATGCCTGGGCTAACTCCTTTGATGAAAGTTATCATCTTAGCCTCTTTGGTCAACAGATCGAACAACACTCTGCTCCAGTTGACAGGCAGATTGAGCACCACGGCCGTGAGTATCTTGAACTTCTCCGGCGTCACTTGGTCATATGAACCGTTGTGGTTCATGAATATCCTTTGCACGAACTCGAAGATAATCTTGTATTCTGGTGCGAGCGGTCCCCTGTTGAACATTCTGTTTGTGTAGGTTATTGGTACAACCATCACCATCTCTATAGCTTCCTGCAGTTGATCCTCAGTGATTTCTCCAAGGTTAATCCCTTCGTCCTTCAACTTATAGGCCTCGTCTATAATGTTCAACACATTGTAGGTTGTGTTGCTTGTTATATTCCCCTTGCTCACACGAATGGTGGCTTCGTTCCCACCTTTCTCTCCTTGCCATGTAAGGTAAAAGGTTGCCACTTCCTTTGGCAGAAATTGGAGAGGGTGTGTGGTGATAATATTATGAAATCCTACAACAAAGTTACACAATATAGATGAACACTTATTCTTCCATCAATGGAGTATGAGCGCTCAGTAGCAGTGTACGCAGTACAAAATATCAAGTTTCATTGTTCAGTGTTTGTTCACGAATATATGCTTATGGATAAACTGGTTTTTCAAGACAGGCAGTTCACATAAGATAAAAGCAGTTCACATGAAACAGTTAGATAATGATATAGAGTCTTTAAACATGAATAACAAAGAGGAACCTTTGCATCGCTTAACAAGGGCGAAGGCCTTGTCTAGTTTATGGAAACCATGGGTGTCAAGAATGGCATATTGATCTTGAGTAATATATTGGTTCAAAAATTTCACTTGCTCGAGAAACAGAGTTGATTTGGGAGCCATTTTTGAGAGATTTTTGAAAGGTTTGAGGGAGTTAGAAGTGACGAGAAATTGCTAAGTGCTTGTTGAAGAAGCAAAGTGAAGGTGGTAGACAGACAGTTTAACACATATATATAGATAAATGATTCACGGTGTAGATTAAAAGAAATAAAATTAAGGGTTTAGATTTAATCCTCCCTTTTTAGTTTTTCCCACTTTTCTGAATTATAGGCTTGCAGTCTATCACCGCCTCTACTCTGCGTCAGATACACGCGCTTTTGATCGTAGGGTTGCAGTGCAGCGCGTGTTGGTTTGAGCCGTCAAGTTGCTTCCTTTTTCTTGATTTGGTAAATATCTTCGAGATCACAGTTCCCAAACACAGTACTAATCATCACAAAAAATAAGATATTTGGTATATTATGTCAGAATTTAGACATATAGGCTATGATTAGAAACTGAGATAATCGCCGTAATTAGATTTATTCTGTTGACATTCCCCCTTGACTAAGTAACGAGATAATTAATTTATTTTGAAATTAGTTTCCACGTGGCTTCTAGTCATCTGTTGTAGTCAATCTCATTCTTAGCGATCTGTTGTCATCACTATCAATCTGTTTATGCCACTTTCTATTTTGGACATCGATCTTTGTGTAATGAGCTGTTAATAATTCTTGTTGAATTTTAAACCGATCAATTTTTGATGATCTGATACTAATTCCCTGTTGGAATTTTATGATCTGTAACTTGATGATTTGGTACTAATTCCCTGTTGGAATTTTATGATCTGTATCTTGATGATCTGGTACTAATTCCCAGTTGAAATTTTATGATCTGTATCTTGATGATCTGGTACTAATTCCCTGTTGGAATTTTATGATCTGTATCTTGATGATCTGGTACTAATTCCCTGTTGGAATTTTATGATATGCTCTTCATCAATCTGTACTATATCAATCTGGTCCTCTCTTCCAGATTTAACAATCCAATGTGAGATGTTCCCTTAAGATATCTTAATATCTTCTTGGCTGCTTCCATGTGAGACTCTTTGGGGTTTGCTTGATATCTTGCACATACTCCTACTACAAATGTAATGTCAGGTCGACTGGCAGTTAGGTAGAGTAGTAAACCTATGATCCCTCTATATTGAGTAATATTTGCTGGTTTTCCCTCTGGAGCTGCACCAGTTGACCAAACCTACCATCTTCTCAAACCAAGAGGCCATCCAAACTGAATCAAGCAGATCAAGTCACTCTCAACCACAAAAGAAAAAAGAGGAAATCTGGATCTGGTTGGTTCTCCTCCGCACCCATCAAGACCAAAAAGACAAAAGAAGGAGAAACCAGCTGGGTGCCAGATAATTTGAAGGAAGGCTGGGAGGGGCTAAAATATGATTTTATCATGTGTCGTTACTTCATCAAAGAACTAGCTTACTGCGAAGGCACTGCCAATAAAGCCTTCAATCTCTACCTGGATATAAATGATGATAAGGATCTGGTCCAGGCCATTAGAGCAGCTGCTGCAGAAGCTCAAATTATTATAACTGCACCAGAACGTGAATACAGAGAATGTCCAGACATCCCAGGCACTAAACTCCCTGACAAGACCTACTTGCTGAACTTCATTAATCAACTTGCTGAAAACAGGGGGTACAAGATCAATGCCGAAGACCCAGACTACATCAGGGTCAAAGAGGGAGTGTACGAAAGTGTCCAGATGATTTCTGATGAGACTAGAGCAAAAATGAAGAGACAAAAAGAAGAAAAGAGGAAGAGCAGATAGATACATCTTTTCACATCCTTTACTATCTGTAATTCTTACATTTTGGAATCTGTAACCCTTTTGCTCTATATATATGAACATTCTTTGGGTTTTTTATGACAAAATCTTTTTGTCCAGAACATATACAACTTCTATTAATCGTTATAATCTAATAACGAAAACATTAACTATCTGGCTCTTAAACCAGATCATTCTCAAGCTTAATAGGATGATATTGTAAAGTGTGGTTTCGACATCATCAAAAAAGGAGAAAATTGTTGGGAACCCCGAAGTATTTTGGTTTTGATGATGATCTCTCGAAACACACTTAGTCTTTACAGCTTTAATTAGAGTTAAACTGTTCTACATGTTAACAGATCACTACGCATAAAGTGAATTCTGATAGAGAACAGGTTAGGAGATGACTTAGCATGTAAATGAGTTATTCCTATAGAAGTCATTTCTATAATTGTCCAGGATGAAGACCAAGATATCTCTTCAAAGAGAAGAAATCGATCTGCTATGACAATCACCGACCATATCGATGATCACATCAAAGCACCAGATCGATAGAGTCATCAAACCACCAGATGACATCATCCTACACATCATATCCATTTGCAATGTCAATATTGAAGTCCATCCACTAGGGTTTGGAAGGAGAATCCATGATTGACACGAGGAAGGAAAGTAATCGTTACCGATCTGCTTTCCATACTTAGAGGATTGAGTCAACGTTTCTACAAGGCAAGAACAGATATGATGGACATCATTGATTGGCAATCTACAATCAATCCCACGCCAATCAACAACGGCTAGAATTTTAAATTCAAAGCCTATATATATTTGGAGTTTAAAGTCTGGAGAAGATAGATGCTACATCGATCAAACACTCTCAAGCAATCAATCTCAACATCAGACTCAAGACTTCAAACTGTTCGTGATTCTAAATCACATCAACCCAACCTCGATTCAAGTCTGTCTTATCGAGAGAAAGGAGATCACCCTGCTAGCTAGTAGTTTTCTAGTCGTAACGTAGAGGTAATCTATTGTAAAGGGACACGACCCTCATTCGTGCATAAGTCTTAACCAGATTGTGTTTGAAACTTGTGACTCGTTCTCCACGAGTATAAAGAAGAAGAGTATCCAAGTAGTGGATAATCTGGTCTAGCTTTGATCATATCGTGGACGTAGGGATTTCCCAAACCACGTTAAACAACTGTGTCATTTACCTTTCTGCATATTTATTTTCAGTTGTTTATTTATTCTAACTCCTCACACTTACATATAGACTGCATCTCAATCAACCTGCTTTAACAATCTGATTAATCATTAAGGTTTTCTATATAAGAGCACCAACTAAGTCCACCCTATTTCCCACACACACTCAATACTTAGAAAGTAATAAGATCACTCTTATTATTGTCTAAATATTTACACTAGAGAGCAATCTGTTTGGATTGACCTGCTATCGATCTGTCTATCGATCTGGTCAGTCATCTGCCGTGAAATTTCTTGTTTAAGAATAGCTTGAACTCTCTAATAATCAACCAATTAAACTGAAAAGTTTGTATTTGGTGTATTCCCCCCCCCCCCCCCCCATACACCAAACCTTGCACTTTCGGGACCTACATTTTATTTCTTCTACTTAGTATATATGGTAATGTCTACATTCTCCGTATAAGTAATCAACTAGTTGGAAACTATCAAATGTTATATACATGCGTAATTAAGATTGTATCCCTAGCATAACTTATAACAGAAGAATGAAGGAATATCATAATGTAACGCCCCCATTCTTTAAATAAGGACATTACGAAAAAACTTTACTTTTCTTTCATCATTTAATATTATAAATGATATTATGAATTATGTTTTAAGATAAGCAGCGGAGAGTATAATAAAAATTTTACAAACGGACGGCATATCCCCTATAATTATGTATATGCCACCCTGAAATAATGACCACCAGCAGCAAATCACAATACCAAATAGGGACATAGCCCTCATCAAAATATACCCATATCAAAAAGTCATTACAAGAACAACTTTGTTTAGTTAACCAAAACTAATTAAGTTTGTTTTCAACCAAACATTCACATATACAAAAAAGCTGAGAGAATGTTCATAGGGTGACTTCCATCTGCTCCAGCCATCGAGCCTCTCAGCCTGCAAAATATGACAGCATGTGGGGAACATGAGTATGCAAGCACACTCAGTGGAGAATACACTGCAAGCAGTTATAACCAATTGTGCAAGTCACATAGCATAATGAACAACTTTAATTATCTTGTCGGCGAGACTAGTCTCTCCCCTCGAGGGTGCTTTATACGCCACACAAGCAATGATTCGCCACACAGGCCATAATACGCCACACAGGCAAGAATACGCCACACAGGCCACGCCACACAGGCAAGAATACGCCACACAGGCAAGTTCATATGAATGCAACAGACACAACAATGATTATAACCATCAACTTACAGATAGCGTAAACCCCACCTCGTGACGATGTTTCACAAAGACTTTTCACTTGCTTGGTTGTCCGGCTTGAGCTCTGGATACGGTGCCACCTAGCACTTTAAATAACTTTAACTTATTACACCTTGAAAGTATAAACTTATTATAACTTAAAACTCATATCATTTGAAATTATACAAAACTCGATTTATACATATATGTAGTTCTTGAGACTACAACACATTCTAATTGAAGATTATAAAATTAATATAGCAAGATAAAATAAGTTTAGAGAATATTAATAAATAAGTTAAGCAATATTTCTCAATTCAAAATATAAAACATAGAATGTAATTACTAAATTCCGAACTTAAACCACAAGTTTTGGGACATCAATTATGGACACTCGGTTTATCGGTTTCCAAAAACATAACCTCGAGTATAATTTCTAAGGATTGGACTATAAAACTCCTGAAGAAATGTTTTGGATTCGGCATCGATTTGAAGCCGGAAAATAATACTCAAATCGCGCAGCACCCGCAGCGCGTAGAATTGACACCCTGACTTCGTCAAGTCATAACTCCCTCGTCCGAACTCCGATTTACAATCCGAAGGTACCGTTAGAAAGACGACGAAAAGATCTTTAAAATGGTATCTAATATGATGGGTTTTGAATAAATAAAACGGACAAAAATCAAATCGCAACCTGCTGCCCTGTTTTTAATTCTTCGATTTTCGCCGACGTATTAACGACAACCCATGGCAGCAGCCCCGCTGCCGCCTCCGCCTCTCCTCCACCGGCGGCCCTTCCTCCATAACACAACCCTAACCCAACTCACCATAACCATGAATTCCATATCATATACATACATACTCACATAAACACATAATTAAACACCATTAATCACTAATTAAGGACATAATTAAAGGGATTACCTCCAATTCTTGAAGAGAATAAGAAAAATTGAAAGAGAGAAAGGGAGGGAGTGGCCGTTTGTGAGGGGTAGACAAAAGAGTGTTTGAAATGCTTCTACACACTTCTATATATATATATATATATTATATTACTTAGCCATTAAGAAAAGAAAATATCTTAGATATTTATAAAAAAAAAATCTTAGATATTTTTCTTAAATATCTCCTAATATTTATTTATAAAAAATATATATATATTTTGCTAGGGTTCTGCTTCTAAAAATAATTCAATTTGTATACCTCTATTTTATTTTTATTTATATAACTTGCCCAAAATAATATTAATAATAACTTTAAAAGTGTGGGGTATTACACATAATAAGATAAGATGTTAACCCAGTAGAATGCCACCGAGAAGAGTTGGACGCCCAAGAGGCGGAGGTAGAAGTCAAAGACCTAGAAACATAGAAAAAAAAGACATGAAGCTAAACGAGAAGTAACCACACCCCTCCCACCACCTGAATGTAGAATCGATGAACTATTCTTAAGACATAAACCACCTATTTTCAACGGAATGAGAGATCCAGCAACAACAAAAGTTTTGGTGCGAGCTCTAGAACATATCTTTAACTTTCTTCGTTGTACGGATCATGAACGCATGACTTGGATTTCGTTTCAACTGATAAGATAATCAAATTTCTAGTGGGAAGCACGTAGAAAGACTGTGACCCCTGAATAACTAGCAAACTTGACCTGAGAAGAGTTCAAGACATGAATATCTGACAAGTATATCCGTAAGAGCTACCGTAAGAAGAAAGAGATGGAATTATATAATCTAAAGTAATGAAGGATGACTGTAACAGAATATTATCGAGTGTTCAGTGATATGACTTGATATGTGCCAGAGCCAGTAGACATAGACGATAAGATGGCAGAAAACTTGTATGCCTGTGTGAGGCACGAAATTAAGATGATATTGGAAAATCATAGGAGATTATCTTATTCTGAATCCCTCAGCAGAGCTCTTGACATAGAGGTTGCAATGCCAGGGGACATAAATTACCCCCACTACAACACCGATTTTCACCCAAAAACAATCTCAAAGCTTTAAGGGAAAACGTAAATCAGAGGATAATTTGAACAACACCACTTCGAAGAAACTATGGGAAGTACAAGACCGTTCATAGAACTACGGGAAACAAGACCCGACTATTCAAAAGGAGAACTATCCACAAAAGTTTCCTACATGTCCCTAGTGCAAGAAGATGCACGGTGGAATATGCAAAACATGCAATGACGAGTGTTTTGTGTGTGGCTACAAGGGTCACTATGCAAACTATTGTTCTACTAGACAGTAGGGAATATGCGCAAGGTCTATTCAGACAGCGCCGATCCAACATATCCAAGAAATTCAAACTTACACTCAAACACATTAGCAACCTCAACAGTTACCCCCACCGCTACCATGTCAGTACCAACAACACCAACATCAGAAACAACCACGACATGCAACGTATGGGAACCCTCCTCAGCACACCAGTAATTATTTTATTTGATATTGGAGCGTCCCATTCTTTCATTGATAAAGCACGTGTAGAGAACTTAAGGCTAAAAATACAACCAGTAGAGACAACTATGAGAGTTTCTTCACCTTTGGGAGGAACTAATATTCTCACACATTTTTTCTCTAACCTAAGTTTGGGTTTAGGATCACGTAAGATTTTAGTGAACAACATTAGTGTAATCTCAATGAAGGACATAGACATAATCTTAAGAATGGATTGGCTAGCCGAAGGCTATGCCCCGATCCTTAACAACAAAAGACAGATCTTATTCCCACCTCTTAGAAAAACAACCCACGAGTTTCCATGGGATTACCATTTACCAGAAGAAGACATTTATTTAAGCACTGCAAGCCACAAAGCTAGTAAGGATAAGTTTTTAGCCTACTTAGGATGCACAAGCAGAGAAGTAAAGGAAGAAATAAAGAAAGGAAGATTGAAGATATCTTCATTGTACGGAAATACCCAAATGTATTTTTCGAAAGTACTGCCAAGATTACCATAAAATGGACAACTATAATTTGCAATTAACCTAGAACCATGATTAACACCAACACCGAAACCATCATTTACGATGATCCCTAAGGAGTTAGAAGAACTCAACATACAACTCCAAGAGCTGTTGGACTTAGGTTTCATCAGATCTAGTGTATCACCTTGGGAAACACCTGTGCTTTTCATGAAGAAGAAGGATGGAACCCTGAGGATGTTCATAGACTATAGAGGCTTGAACAAGCTGATACTCAAGAACCAATATCCTTTATCTAGCATTGATGACTTGTTTGATCAACTTAAGGGAGTATGTTTTCAAAGATAGATTTGAAATCATGATACCACCAACTAAAAAAATCCAACCGGAAGATGTTCCTAAGAAAAGTTTTCGAACCCGGTATGATCAATATGAGTTTATAGTGATGTCTTTCAGATTAACCAATGCAACTGTAGTGTTCGTGGAGCTAATGAATCATGTGTTCCACCCTTACCTCGACAAGTTGTCTTAGTCTTTATAGATCATGTTCTTATCTACTCGAAGAGCGAAGAAAAACATGAAAAACATCTAAGAATCACCATAGAAACCCTCAGAAATGAGAAGTTATATGCTAAATTCAGTGTGAATTTTGTTTTAGTGATGTAACTTTTATTGGACACATTGTGCCATCTGAAGGAATCAAGGTAGACCACATCAAGGTATAAGTTGTACAAGAATGGAATTCACCACCGACTCCTAATGAAATAAGAAGTTTCTTAGGATTAGTTGGATACTAACAGACATTCATTGAGGGATTCTCCAAATAGCACGACCAACAACACAACAACTACGAAATGGAATTAAGTTCAAGTGGTCTCCATAATGTGAAGCTAATTTTCAGCTTCTAAAAGAGAAGTTAACAACCGCACCGATACTGGCAAACCCAAAACCCAACAAAGAGTTTAAAGTCTACACAAATTCGAAGAATGGGTTAGGTTGTGTCCTAATGCAAGAAGGAAAAGTCATAGCATATGCATCACGAAAACTAAGACCACACTAATTGAACTATCCAACTCACGATCTGGAGTTAGTTGCCGTTGTGCATGCTTTGAAAATTTGGAGACACCACCTCTACGGAGTTCGGTATGAAATTTTCATATATCACAAAAGTCTCAAGTACTTCTTCAAGCATAAAGACCTTAAAATGAGACAAACAAGGTGATTCGAATTAGTAAAGGATTATGATTGTGTGTTATGTGTAAAACGTAACACAATTATGATACGCAAGTGCACGTAATCAACAAGTAATAATAGGAAGTATTCCAAGTTCGTCTCCGCATGGAATGTAAATAAGAACTTATACACGTTCAACCAAGAAGAAAATAAAACGACGGAAATTTAAATCAATGTTTTTGGAGTGTAAACTAGAATTCAAGAAACAATTAACTCAAAAACTAAACTATAAGATATTGAAATCAAACAACTAAATTAGGCCAATTTAAGATTAATAAGAACTGAAATTAATAGCTCAAAAAGTTCAGACAATGAACGATTTAAAATAGAGACTCGGGTTTAGACTCCCTTATGCTTCATTCACGAATAGACCAATATTGCTATAGTATTTCATCAGAGAACTACTACAGTGGCGTGAATCAACAATTGCATACGATTTTTCTAAATCCCTATAACTATATCCGATTACTAAACTAATATATTCCTATATCTAGCTCAGTAAATCAAATATTCAGTAGCTTAGCACCATTCACACAAGCCACACAAGGTAAATACATATTCCTATGCTATTTAACATATGTGTCATTCATGTATTTTATACGATAATTAACCTTTCCAGAATTAACTAAGGCTAACCCCTATTATTAGGTGATCAAGCTAACAACAAGAGATTAAAGAGACAAATCACTTGAATGAACAGTAGTAGAGAGTAACAGAAATACAAGCTAAAAATGAAATATATTAAAGCATAAGTTCATCCAAACCAAACTCTAGAATGTTTAGCTGCTAAAAATGAAATATATTAAAGCATAAGTTCATCCAAACCAAACTCTAGAATGTTTAGCTCATGAAGAAAATGAAAACTGAAAATAGCAAGGTGTTGTTCAACATCCCTAAGTTCAAATTACAGATGATAAAAGAGAAAAATAAAAGAGTAAGAGTGTATGGAAGTTGATTTCCAATCTTCTTCCTTAGTTCTCCACCTCTTCCTTTCCCTAGAGGTGTGAGCTTCTTCCTCCTCCAATGGAGTTCTCCTACAAACCTCGCTGCTCTCCTCTCTCCCTTTCCCCTTCTCATCTTACGGCTGGTGTGTTTCTTTTTCTACTAGGTTACCCAAAATTAGATAGCTAAAATCCCTAAGTTGCCCTCCAACTAATATTGAATCACAGGTGCACTCCAATTTTGTCTTCTAGTTGGAACTTAAGTTGCCACGTTTTTTTACTTAAGTCAATCTCAGTCAACTCTTTCTCTTTAAGTTGTGGTACTCGCACAACTACTTCCATCATATTGTTTCAGCAAAACTCCAGCATTAGTCGTTTTCTGCACCAAAAACAATCGTTTAAAATAATTTCTCTCCTCCAAGACAAACACTCAAATACAACGAAACACACGGCTCAAAAACCACAAAATATGAACGATACTTAAATTCACAAACAAACTAAGAAGAAAAAGCTAACGTATTAGCTGATGCTTTAAGTCGTAAAAACTTCCTCCTAGCTGACATTTCTTCTAACCCAAGAAAAGGAACTCATAAATGAGTTTCAGAAAATGAATTTGGAAATCTTATCACCACCCGAGACAGTGGAAGAAATTCTTGTCACTTTGGTAGTAGAACCTAAGTTGAGAAGTAGAATCTTATATGGTTAAAGGAATAATGGAAACTTTGAGAAGATACGTTTGAAAGTGAGGAAGGATGATGCTAAATGTTGGGAACCCCACTGTTGGGAACCCTAATATATTTTTGGTTTTGATGATGATTCTTCGAAACACACTTAGTTCCTTTTAGTATAAAACTGTTCTACGTGTAAAGCAGATCACTACATTTAAAGTGAATTCTGTTTGAGAACAGATTAGGAGATGACTTGACATGTAAAGGAATTATTCCTATAGAAATCATTTCTATAAATAGCATAGGATGAAGGCCAAGATTTCATGCCAAGAAGGAATCGATCTGCTGCAACAGACAGCGACCAGATCATTGACCAGATCGTTGTTTACATCGTAGCACCAGATCAATAGAGTCATCAAACCACCAGATGACATCATCCTACACATCATACCATCTTGCCACGTCAAAAATGAAGTCCATCCAACAAGGTTTGGAAAGAGAATCTCCGTTTGGCACAAAGAAGGAAAGAAGCCGTTGGCAATCTGCTTTCCATAACTTGAAGATTGAGTCAACGTTTTCTACATGACAAGAACAGATATGATGGATATCATTGATTGGCAATCAAAATCAATCTCATGCCAATCAACAAACGGCTAGAATTTTAAATTCAATGCCTATATATATTTGGAGCCATGGTCTGGAGATATACAGGCACGCGAGTTATATTGACAACATACTCTCAAGCAATCTATTATCCAGACTAAGAGCTTCAAACTGTGATACTACATCACTCCAACCCAACCTCGATTCAAGTCTATCTTATCGAGAGAAAGGAGATCACCCTGCTAGCTAGTAGTTTTCTAGTGGTAACGTATAGGTAATCTGTTGTAAAGGGACACGACCCTTATTTCGTGCATAAGTATCTCTCTAGAATTTATTGATACTTGTGACTCGTTCTCCACGAGTATAAACAAGCAGAGTATCCTAGTAGTGGATAATCTGGTCTAGATTTGACCAGATCGTGGACGTAGGGATTTCCCGAACCACGTTAAATAACTGTGTTCTTTATATCTCTGCATATTTACTTTCAGTTGTTTATTATTCTAACCATCTGCACTATCATATAATCTGCATCTCAATCAATCTGCTTAACAACCTAATTATTCCTTAAGGTTTTCTAAACAAGAGCACTCATTAAATCCACCATATTTATGCACACACAATACTTTGAAAATAATAAGATCACTCTTATTATTGTCTAAGTGTTTTCACTGGAGAGTAATCTGTTAGGATTAATCTGGTATTGATCTGAGTATCAATCTGGTTAGTCATCTGCCGAGCAATTTCTTAAATAAGAATAGCTTGAACTCTCTAATAATTTAACAAGTAAACTGAAAAGTTTGTATTTGGTGTATTCCCCCCCTCCCCATACACCAAACCTTGCTCTTTCGGGACCAACAAGTGGTATCAGAGCAGTGGTTCAAACGACCATTGTTTTTGTTTCACAAGGTTAATACCTGCGTGGTCAACTTGAATAGATCTAGAAAAACCTATCTTCATTCACGTGCATACTATCTGCTATGGAATCATCTGTTGTCAGGGCTTGTGAAGAATTCTCCATCCAAGGTTATAGAGAATGGAGCTTCAGAATCAAAATGGCACTCAAAGCCCATCACTATTTGATGTGGAAGGTTATTGAAGAAGGTCGACTACAGATTACTGAAGAAGTGACAGTAACCACCTCAACTGGAGTAACAACACAGATAGCTCCTAAAGACCCAAGGAAATACACAGCAGAGGAACGACGCGAAGCCAACCTGGATGACTTTGCTAAAGGGATTATTTCTAGCACAGTCAAAGGGGTACATCTGGCTAAAATCCAAGATTTGGATACTGCCAAAGAGATGTGGGAAGCCCTACGAGACTTGTGTCTAGGATCTGAAGTAATGATTGAGAACAAGCTGTCTCTAGCCCGCAACAAATATGATGAATTCAAAATGAAGCCAGGTGAGACAATAGAACAAATGAAGATGAGATTCACTGGAATTCTCCTTGAGATATCTGCGTTCAATAAGAACAAATATACTCAAAGGGAGAAGAATATGAAAGTACTCAGAGCACTTCCACCTAGCTGGGAGATCTATGTTGCAATGCAACCTCTTCGTGTAAATTTCAATGAACTGTCTACAGAAGCATTATTTGATCACCTTGAAGGTCATGAATGTGACATTCAAAGAATTCGAGGACTAGATCATCTGTCCAAAAAGGCAGAAAGCAGCTCTAAGAAGGACAAAGAAGTAGCCTTCAAAGTGAAGAGCAAACCAGATGAACCTTCTGAATCTTCTCTACCAGATGAAGAGAAAGGCTATGACAAACTGCTAAAAGAATTTGCAATGATTGCAAAACGTATGGACAAGATGGAGATCAGATCGAAGAAATACAGACGCTTCTACAAAGACAACAAAAACAAATTCTACAAGAAGCGTGACAATGATCGATCTGATAACAAGGAAGAATCAAAACAGCAAACTGGTAAAATCTATCAAACAACTAACTCTACAGATTATACCTGCTATGGTTGTGGCAGAACAGGTCACTTCAAACCAGACTGCCCTGATCTTTCCAAAAGCCAAAGAGAAGAGTTGAGAGCAAAGAGAGATCGAAAACTCAAACATGAACAAAAAGCCATGTTAGCTGAACAAGAATCAAGCAGCTCGAGACATTTCTCAGATAGCTCATCAGAAAATGATGAAGCCTTCTTTGCTAATGATGAAGAAGGTTGGGATGAATGCTATGTGGGACTAGACAACGGTCTGGATGAAGTCGAGGTAAATTCATGCTATTTAAATTCCTCAAATTATATCAATCTCGAACAGGATAATGAAGATCAAACTGATTACTCTTGGGAAGAAGTAAATGAAATGTTCAAAAGCTATTCAAGCATCAAGAGATTGTTTAGAGAAGTTGTAGAAGAAAATGACAGATTGAAGAAATCAGAAGAGATACTGAGCACAACCAACACTCAATTCGTTGCTCAAATAGCTGATCTGGAAGAACAGATGAAGGGAAAGAATAGTGAGATCCACTCTTTAAATTCAAAAGTTAAAGATCTCATCAATAGGAACAATGTTGCTGAAGAGAAGATAAAGAAAGGGAAAGAAATGATTTACAAGAGTGATGAACGTGCTAAGTTGCTAATCAACCTGCAACAACAGGGCACATCTGAGTTAGGATATCCAGGCCACTCAGGAAAATCTTCTAGTACCATAAACTTTGTACCAGAGAGAAAACAAATACCAGATCAAGTGAAAAACTTTAAAAACAAGAAAGGTCATCCCCAAAAGATGATTATGAAAGAGACAGTGAACAGGCAGTACGGTCAAACATATGGTCAACCAGCCTGTTACAAAATAACAGATCGTGCTCATAAAACTATGTCAACAGGACATTGCCAAATAAAAATGGCAACCAAACAAAGAATGTCAACAGGACACTATCTATCAAGAAGAGTCATAAGAACGATGGAATAGAGAGATTCCATCCATCTGAAATTCACTCCTTATCTGAAATTGATGATGATGGGGATATCATTACCTATTATATTTCTGTTCCTAACTCAAAAATATTCTGGATTCGAAATGGAACATTTGCTAATAACCAAGCACCCAAACGTTGAAGGGTAGCTAAGTGTAATTAATTGCAGGATCAGAAAAATGCAAGAAGAAGCAAGATAGCAAAAGGAGCGATATGGATCATAGATAGTGGTTGTTCAAAGCACATGACATGTGATAAGAACCTACTATCAGATTTGATACGGCCAACAAAATGCGGAAGCAAGAATCGAACACACGTCAACAGAAAAGGTTGGTTCAAATCAAATTACGATCAAAAAGAAACCAGTTGGAGACCCGAATAGAACTATAACAAATCATCTCGGATTAAGCTCAAATTTTATCACCAATTATAAACTGAAGTCTAGAACAACATATCCAAAATTAAGCCAATTCGCACGAAGGGTTTGAGATCTGACTCGGGTTAAATTGGAAACGACGGCGTGTGGAAGGGAAACGGGATTGGCGTGGGAATGGAATGGAAGTATAGGCTGAGTAAAAGGTATGTGATGGGTGGGGGAACGTTGGGAAGGCTGGAAACAGGAGAAAAGGGGATGAAGAACTTACCGAAACGAACCCCGGATCTACTGGAATCCGAAACGCGCCTCAGGATCGATCTTCGCGGCTTGTCTAACCCGGATACTACTGGATATCACGAACGAGACAGATGAATTCAAGTTCTAAAGAGCCAACTCAAGAACTCTACCAAGAACGTAAGAAAAACGTGAGACAAAATAATTCACTCGAATTTTGATTCAAAATTGTCTGCCGTCCAAAAGAGTTGTTCAAAGTCTTAAATACTGCAGATTTTGACCTAGGCCCATAAGTATAATTAGGGCACTAAATTCGAAAAATATAAAATCCAACAATTGGGCTTAAAGCAAAACACAAAGTCTGAGCCCAATTAAAATTAAAACAAGCATAAAGGAACCAAACACTAAGGAAGCCCAATTTTCGAACCAAAAGGTCTTGTTCGAAACTCCTTTGATATTCTTCAATCTTGGACGCTGGTCCAATTCACCAATTTGGGCTGCTTAATTCCATAATCTTCATCTTCCAATTTCTTCCGGATAATGCACTGAAAATAACCTTGCAGCTTCTTTGCTCGCAATCTCGTAACTGGGCCTCTCAATTGCAATTCCGGGTTTGATTCATCATTGCTGGATCCCGGCTCATCAAGATTACATAGAAAAGCCAGGACCACAGGTCACCTTTGGATGTAACTCAAAAGGATACACCAGAGGATATAGAAATATAAAAGTTGGCAAGACCACCATCACAAATGTCTCATATGTAGAGGGTCTTAGTCACAATCTGTTCTCTGTAAGTCAATTCTGTGCTAATGGAAATCAGATCATCTTTGATACTACCAATTGTCTTGTGAAGAACAAGGAAGGAGATGAGATACTCCTTACCGGTAAACTGCAGGACAGGTTATATATTATCCAGTGGACAAACCAGATCGAGACTTGTTTAGTTACTAAAACAGTATCAGAAACAAGCTGGTTATGGCACAAGAGATTGAGCCATCTAAACTTCAAGTCAATCAACAAGATTGCAAAAGAAAAACTAGTGGATGGTCTACCAGATTAAATATATGATAAAGATCATATATGTGAAGCCTGTCAAGTTGGAAAGCAGATCAGATCATCATTTACAAGCAAAACAGCTCACTCAACCACAAGAATACTGGAGCTTTTGCATTTAGATCTATTTGGTCCAGTCATAAATGGGAGAAAATACACCTTAGTAATCATAGATGATTACTCAAGATTCACTTGGGTCATCTTTCTGCTAAAGAAGAAAGAGACTCTAGACAAACTCCCTGTTTTTCTACATAAGATCTCCAAACAAAAGGAGTTGAGTATAACCTCTATCAGAACAGATCGAGGAACAGAATTTCTCAACCAAAAGATTGAAGCATACTGCAACAAGATGGGGATAACTCATCAAACATCTGCTTCTCGAACTCCTCAACAGAATGGAGTTGTAGAAAGGAGAAACAGATCTCTAAAGGAAGCAGCTCGTACAATGCTTAATGCAACCAATATACCAAAGAAGTTCTGGGCAGAAGCCATTTACACAACCTGCTATACTCAAAACAGATCATCTATCACACTCAGACATGGAAAGACACCATATGAGATTTGGAACAACAGAAAGCCTAAGATTTCTTACTTTCGAACTTTTGGTTGTTTGTGTTACATACACAATAATGGGAAATCTCAATTGAAGAATTTTGATAGCAAAACTGACCCTGGAATATTCTTAGGATATTCTGATGTTAGTAAAGCATATCGAGTCTACAATAAGAACTCTCATATTGTGGAGGTAACACCTCATGTTGTTTTTGATGAGTCTATCGTTGAGTACAGGTCACTAGATGAAAAACAGACAGAAAACTAGATGACTACAAGAAGAATAAATGAACTATTACTTGAATATATCCTTATCTGGAATTCAAAAAGTGATGATGAAGAGATTAACACTCCACCTATTGCTGAAGAAGTCATACAGCAAGGGGGAACAACACTACATGATCTGGATGAAAACAGATCACTAAGCAATGAAACAGTCATTGCAGAAGATAATCAATCTGAAAATCCAAATCCAGAAGAAAATCCTAATGAGAATCCATTCCAATCATCTTCTACATAACACCCCGAATTTGAGGAACCAACAAATCAACCTGAACCTGAGATATCAGATGAAGAGATGACCAGGAGAAGGAGATGGATACAAGATCATCCACCAGAACAGATTGTTGGGAACCCATCAGATCGTGTGAAAACCAGAAGAATGCATGGAGAAAGTGCATTGTTAAGCTGTTATCTCTCTCGCATTGAACCATCTGATGCACATGAAGCACTACAAGATGCAGATTGGATAACAGCAATGCAAGAAGAACTCAATGAGTTCAAAATGAATGAGGTCTGGTATCTCGTGGACAGACTCAAACACCAAGGTGTGATTGATGTAAAATGGGTGTTCAAAAATAAACGGGATGAGAATTGTGAAGTAGTCAGAAATAAAGCTAGATTAGTAGCTAAAGGCTATAATCAACAAGAAGGCATTGATTTTGATGAAACATTTGCACCCGTAGCCAGACTAGAAGCAATTAGGCTATTCTTAGCATATGCTGCTCACAAACGGTTCAAGGTATATCAGATGGATGTCAAAAGTGCTTTCCTAAATGGTATTCTTGAAGAAGAAGTATATGTGGAACAGCCACCTGGATTTGAAGAAGCAGATCCAAACCAGAAAGTATACAGACTGGAAAAAGCAGTCTATGGTCTTAAACAAGCCCCTAGAGCTTGGTATGAGTCATTATCAACATTTCTACTAGATTCTGGATTTAGAAGAGGATCAGTTGACAAGACTTTATTCATCATTAAAGTCAAAAAAAATATCCTCCTAGTACAGATCTATGTAGATGATATCATTTTGGGATCTCAATCCACCTATTTATGTGACAAATTTGTTGAACTTATGAAAAATAAGTATCAAATGTTCATGATGGGGGAGATGAGTTTCTTTCTAGGTTTGCAGGTCAAGCAGAAACCAGATGGTATCTTCATTAACCAAACAAAATACATCAACGATCTGCTAACAAAATTTGGGATGAAAGACAGTAAAACAGTTAAAATCCCAATGCAGACCAATGGGAAAATTGAACCTGATCCAGAAGGAAAACCAGCCAATATTACACAATACAGAGGGATCATAGGATCATTACTCTACCTAACTGCCAGTCGACCTGACATTACGCTTGCAGTAGGTGTATGTGCAAGATATCAAGCAAATCCCAAAGAGTCTCACATGGAAGCAGCTAAGAAGATATTAAGATATCTCAAGGGAACAGCCCATGTAGGTTTATGGTACCCATGTGAAGACAACTTTGAGCTAACTGGATACACAGACTCAGATTATGCTGGATGTAAGCTGGACAGAAAGTCAACATCTGGCACTTGTCAGTTCTTGGGAAATAAATTAATTTCTTGGTTCTCAAAGAAACAGACATCTGTTGCCAAATCAACCACAGAGGCAGAATATATGGCAGCTGGAAGTTGTTGTGCACAAATATTATGGTTAAGACAATAGCTTAAAGATTATGAGATTGATGTCAAGGAAATACCCATTTTCTGTGATAACTCAAGTGCTATAGCTATCACACAGAATCCTGTTTTGCATACCAGATGCAAACATGTGAACGTAAGACATCATTTTATAAGAGATCATGTTGAAAGAAAACATGTACAAATCGAGAAAATACACACTGAAATACAGAGAGCTGACATTCTCACTAAAGCACTACCAGAAGAAAGGTTCAAGATGTTTTGTGATAAATTGGGACTATTAAATCTTGAAGATAGAACCAGATCAAACCAAGTTCTAAATTCCAACAGGGAACTTGAACCAGATCGATACAAACAAGATTGATAAAAATAGGCCATGTAAAATTCCAACTGGAATTGACACCAGATCACTCAATTAGGAGATTAATAATCAGATTGTTTAAAATTCCGACCGGGAATTATTAGCAGATCATCACACAAGATTAATGTCCAAAACTTGAAAGTGGCAGAAACAGATCGATATTATTAACAACAGTTCGTTAATTGGGAGATCAACTTGGACCAGATTACTAGATGCCACATGGATATTAATTAAATCTCTTAATTATTTTCCCATTACTTGGTCAAGGGGGAAAGTCAACAAGATACGGCGATTATGTCTAATACTGACATTTATATACCAAATCTTTTAATTTTTGATGATTAAGTACAGTGTTTGGGAAACGTGATCGAGGAGATATTTACCAAATCAAGAAAAAGGACGGCTACAAAAACAACGCGCCACAATCCAACCGTAGGATTAAGCGCGTGCATCAAACGCAGAAAAGCTAAAATTATAGACCTTAAGTCTATAACTCAAGAGGCGGAAAAAAGCTGAAAAAGGGAAGTAAATCAATTAATATATTACCCTTCCTTATAGCTTATCTACCTATATATATACTCTTGATAAGGCGGTTCATCTATCACTTACATACACTGTTCTTCTTCCTTAAACACTTAGCGAAATTTTCTCCATTCCAATCTTTCTCTATCTTCAAAAACCACTCTGTTTTCTACAAAATGGCACCGAAATCTTCACAATTTCTAGAGCAAGTGAACTTCTTGAAACCCTACATTCATCAAGATCTGTTTGCAGTACTTGATACTTTCGGTTTTCACAAACTGGACAAGGCCTTCGACCTTGTTCGACGCTGCAAAGGTCTAAAATTTATGAGATGTTTCTTATCTTTATCTGTTGTATATCTTGTGTGTTCTGAAAATTCTCAAACTCGTATTGAAACTTTCTCCTCTTACATGCATATGTTCACTTGTACTGTGGTATAGAATGTTATATTCTGTAAACTGCTATTGGGCACTTATACTTCATTGATGGAAGGATAGTGCTCACATATATTGTCTTTATTTCTTTGTAGGATTTCACAATATCATCACCTCTCATCCTGTCCACTTCTTGCCCAAAGAAGTAGCCGCATTTTATCTCTCGTGGCAGGGAGAGAAGGGTGGAAACGAAGCAACCATTAGGGTTAGCAAAGGGAATACCATCAGTAACACCACTTACAACGTAATAAACATCATTAACAATGTATACAAGGTGAAGGATGAAGGTCTCAGTCTGGGAGACATAAGCGAAGAGCAGCTCCAGGAGGCTGTGGAAATGGTGATGGTAGTGCCCATTCGTTACATAAACAAGATGTTCAACAGAGCCCTTCTCGCACCCGAATTCAAGATCATCTTTGAGTTCGTCCAGAGGATCTTCTTGAACCACAATGGTTCCTATGACCAGGTCACCCCTGAGAAGTTCAAAATCCTGGCTGCCATCGTGCTTAACCTACCGGTTAACTAGAGCAGGATACTATTTGATCTCTTGGCTAAGGAGGCCAAGATGATTATTTTTGTAAAAGGAGGCAGCCTTGGTATCGAGGTGAAGAGGAGCAGCCTAAGGCACTCCACCAAAATCAACTTCATGCTGGAATCTTTCTTTCCACAACACCAGTGGGATACAACAGTAGAATTCAACACCAGACTGCATTTTCCAAAGGACCAGCACCAGATTGAAATGTCAATGGGCATTTCTGCTAATCTGATTGCTCGGGTGACAGACCCTATTTTTGCAAACTCCTTGATGGAGATGGGTAGCTCTAACCCCATCTGGATCCCACCATCTGCCCCAGCTGAGAAGTCCACAAAATCCAAAGTTACAAAGGAGAAACAAGTTGATCAAACCCCTACCAAAAGAGTCACAAGAAGGGCGAGCTCAGTGGATACTGATGCTTCCACAGCAGCCCAGCCACCCAAACCTAAACGTAGACGACTTCAGAAACTAGCAGATGAAGTCCAGGTTGAAGAACCTGCTGTTATTGAATCCACTCTCCCTCAACAGGAGGTTGAGGAGGAAGAGGTCTTGGAGGCTGGACCACCAGAGGATGTAGTGCCTATCTCATCCTTAGACCCAAATCAAACCAAGGACTTCTCTCCCACTCACACAGCCAGCCCCTCATCTGCAGAGCACCTAGAGCAGATCGATGAGGAGGTTGAGGGAGAAGAGGAGTCTACAGATGAGGAGGAAGAAATGAAGAAGGCAGAGTCTGTGGTGAAAATGCTTGAAACAGAAGCAGACCATTCTGTCCTTAGGACATTTCCTGGGATCCAGCTCACCCCAGACACATATGGAGCAGCTAAACGCCTCAAATTTCTCTTGCTCATCAAGGACAAAGAGTTCTATGTCCTTGATGCCCTGCTCAGAACCAGGTCCATACATGCCCTGAAGATTGAAGAAGCCACCCTGCTCAATATCTTCACTGCCTCCTCTATTGCTGAGCTAAGGGAAACATACAAACGAGACATTCTTGGTATGTCAAAATTTGAAGCAAATGAACTCCAGATTGACCTTCGATCTGAGTATGAGAAAGCACACATGCTAGAATTTTTTGACAGTATTGAGGAGGAAGCAGTTGAGGAAGTCAGAACTGAAGCAACACCATCTGATGCTCACCAACCGGGTGCAGCAATTACAGAACCTAAACCAGATCAGCACATGGCTGATGCTGGAGAGCAGGTTGTGGAGACCACTCCACGGGCTGAGGGGGAACCAACCATGACACATCAAACTCCAATCGCAGTGGTCAGCCAACCACAAGAAGAATCTGAACCAGCTGGACAGAGGGTTGGGGGCAAACTTACTGATGACATATATACCCCTGCTGTCGCAGCCAAAATGGATGACTTTGTGGAGATGACAACTTTGGAGGACATATTAATGACTCAGCATCAATCACTATCTAATGCACAAGTAAAAGATCTCATCTCTCACAAAGTTGATCAGTACATGTATGGGACGCTCTCTACAGTCCAGGACGAGGCCACTCGCATTCTCACAGAGTTCAACAACCATCTGAAAAATCATGTTGACTCTGATTTGAGAAGAGTGTGCAGGACAAAAATTGAGGAGCTAAGCAAGAAAATGGATGATGATCGAGTTGCTACAGAGAAGAGAAAGGCTCAGATCGATCAGACTCTAGGAACAATGCAGCTCAAGGTCAATGAAATGTACAACATTGTCACTGAATTTACAAAACATGAGAAGGATATGGTT
This sequence comes from Leonotis leonurus, assembly GCA_026898415.1. Classification (NCBI taxonomy): domain Eukaryota; kingdom Viridiplantae; phylum Streptophyta; class Magnoliopsida; order Lamiales; family Lamiaceae; genus Leonotis; species Leonotis leonurus. The sequence continues at coordinate 163,300 of JAPKLX010000344.1, forward strand.
CATGCAATTGTCAAGGAACAGACTGATGGCATAGCTGGTGATGAAATCAAAGCTGCTAACTCAGAGACCAGAGCCATGTTCAGAAAATTTGAAGCAGATGGCAAGAACTTTGTGGAAAGAAAGATGTGTGAACTGCACTATCCAACAAAAACAATGATTGATGCTTTCTTTGATGAAATTGGAATTATAAAAGAAGATCACAAGGGCTACAAAGCTGATCTGCTCAAAACAAAGACATCTTTTCAAAAGAATATTGATGATTCCAATCTCAACATCACATCACTGCTTACACAAAAGGTCGATTCAGATAAGGAAATAAAAGAGATGAAAGAAGAGATCACCTCCCTAAGGGCACTCATCAATATGTATGTTGATGATGTCGAAAAGGGGGAAGGATCCAGGAAGGAGAAGAAAACATTGGTTGCGAAGGGGAAGTTGCAATCATCTGGTGCTGATGAAATGGAAAAGGCTCAACCTGAGCAGCAGATAGCACCAGAAACTTCCAGCCCACCATCTGCTCCATCTGCTGAAATTGCTCAAATTCAAAAGACAACAACATCTTCAAGAAGATCGAGCCAATCTCAACCACTAAAGAGAAAGAAGAGATCTGGATCCGGTTGATTCTCGTCTGCTCCAATCAGAACATCAAAATCTAAAGAAGGAGAGACCAACTGGGTCCCAGAGAACCTAAAAGAGGGATGGGAAGGACTTCGCTTTGGCTTCATAATGTGCCGTTACTTTCTCAAAGAGCCAGCATACAGCGAGGGGACACCCAATGAGGCATTTAACCTCTTTCTGGATCAAAATGACGCAAGAGATCTGGTGGAAAGGATAAGAGAGGCTGCAGCAAAGGCAAAAATTCAAATTACTGCCCCGGAGAAGGAGTTCAGAACCTGCCCCACCATACCAGGCACTAATCTCCCAGATAAAACTTTTCTGCTCACTTTCATAAACCAACTGGCAGAGAACAAGGGATACAAGATAGACACTGAAGATCCAGATTACATAAGGGTAAGAGAGGGAGTATATGAGAGCATGCAGCTCATATCTGACGAAACCAGGGCAAAAATGAAGAAACAACAAGAGGAGAGAAGGAAGAGCAGATAGTTATACTTTTTCATATCATTATGATCTGTAATTCCTATTTTTGTCTTGATGAACTATAATCTGTCTTGCCTCTTATATATGAAGTTCATTGAGTTTCTGAAGACAACTACTTATTGTCCAGAACACATATACAAACTGCTTTAGTCGTTATAACTTAATAACGAAACAAAATCAATCTGGTTATCTAACCAGATTACTCTTAATAAGTTATTAGGACATACTTGTAAAGTGTGGTTTCGACATCATCAAAAAGGGGGAAATTGTTGGGAACCCTAATATATTTTTGGTTTTGATGATGATTCTTTGAAACACACTTTGTTCCTTTTACTATAAAACTGTTCTACGTGTAAAGCAGATCACTACATTTAAAGTTAATTCTTTTTGAGAACAGATTAGGAGATGACTTGACATGTAAAGGAATTATTCCTATAGAAGTCATTTCTATAAATAGCATAGGATGAAGGCCAAGATTTCATGCCAAGAAGGAATCGATCTGCTGCAACAGACAGCGACCAGATCATTGACCAGATCGTTGTTTACAGCGTTTGGAAAGAGAATCTCCAGATCATTGACCAGATAATTGACCAGAATGAAGTCCATCCAACAGGGTTTGGAAAGAGAATCTGCGTTTGGCACAAAGAAGGAAAGAAGCCGTTGGCACTTTGCTTTCCATAACTTGAAGATTGAGTCAACGTTTTCTACATGGCAAGAACAGATATGATGGATATCATTGATTGGCAATCCTCAATCAATCTCATGCCAATCAACAAACAGCTAGAATTTTAAATTCAATGCCTATATATATTTGGAGCCATGGTCTGGAGATATACAGGCACGCGAGTTATATTGACAACATACTCTCAAGCAATCTGTTATCCAGACTAAGAGCTTCAAACTGTGATACTACATCACACCAACCCAACCTCGATTCAAGTCTGTCTTATCGAGAGAAAGGAGATCACCCTGCTAGCTAGTAGTTTTCTAGTGGTAACGTAGAGGTAATCTGTTGTAAAGGGACACGACCCTTATTTCGTGCATAAGTATCTCTCTAGCATTGATTGATACTTGTGACTCGTTCTCCATGAGCATAAACAAGCAGAGTATCCTAGTAGTGGATAATCTGGTCTAGATTTGACCAGATCGTGGACGTAGGGATTTCCCAAACCACGTTAAATAACTGTGTTATTTATATCTCTGCATATTTACTTTCAGTTGTTTATTATTCTAACCATCTGCACTATCATATAATCTGCATCTCAATCAATCTGCTTAACAACCTGATTATTCCTTAAGGTTTTCTAAACAAGAGCACTCATTAAATCCACCATATTTCTGCACACACAATACTTTGAAAATAATAAGATCACTCTTATTATTGTCTAAGTGTTTTCACTGGAGAGTAATCTGTTCGGATTAATCTGGTATTGATCTGAGTATCAATCTGGTTAGTCATCTGCCAAGCAATTTCTTAAATAAGAATAGCTTGAACTCTCTAATAATTTAACAAGTAAACTGAAAAGTTTGTATTTGGTGTATTCCCCCCCCCCCCCATACACCAAACCTTGCTCTTTCGGGACCAACACCCATAATATATAAGTTTTGATGATGTTCTCTCGAAACAACACTTAGATTTAATTTGGTTTGCTAGACTGTAATCTGTTCTAGCTGTACTTGATCACTAACATATAAAGTGAATCTGATAGAGAACATGACTTTTAGATCATATTAAAAAACGACAAAGTGTAAAGGATTACATCCTATAGAAGTCATTCTATCTTTGTCTTATTCGAGGACCAGATCAACAACAGACTACAAGCAAGCAAATGATCTGTCTGAGGGCCACTCGATCTGGTTGCCATAAAATTTTACGCAGAGAGTGTAACCATGCTTTGGAGCATTATTGGAACAAATTGATATTTGACCAGATCGACATCAATCTGCTCTGACCAGATCGTTCTTCAAAGTGAGTCAGACTGGACCAGATCAACCCATGTCATCTGACGAAGATGGAAAGTTTATCTATTGGAGATCAAATTTGGAAGGAGAATCAATCAACGCGTGAAGAAGGAAAGAAGCATCTATCAACGATATGCAGATCTCACGAAGATGGAAAGTTTATCTACTGGAGATCAAATTTGGAAGGAGAATCAATCAACGCGTGAAGAAGGAAAGAAGCATCTATCAACGATCTGCTTTCCATATATTTGAAGATTCGATCAAACTTTCCAAGGCAAGATGAGATATTCTGGGATTCAATTTCCTGATTAGCAATCAACATTTACTTCAAGCCAATCAAGACCAACGGTTAGAATTTCAAATTCTACACCTATAAAAACTTGGAACCAAGACTGGAAGAGTACAAATACTTCAAGATTATTATCAAGCTGTTACTTTGCTCAGAAATCAACTCACTTAATGAAGAATACTTTGAGAAGATTTCAACATACCAAATCGTGTTCTAAGCTGTTTGTGATCGAAATCACACCACTCGATTCAAGTCTGTCTTATAGAGAAGGAGAAGGAAGATAGCTTCGCTAGCTAGTAGTTTTCTAGTGGATAAACGTGAAGATATCTTCTTGCAGTTGTTTATTGTAAGTTGTAAAGGGACACGACCCTTATTCGTTCATAAGTTTCAACCAGATTGTGTTTGAAACTTGTGGCTCGTTCTCAATGAGTATAAAGAAGAGAGTATCCTTGTAGTGGATATCTAATCCAGTTTGGATTGGACCGTGGACATAGTGACTTTCCCGAACCACGTAAAACAACCGTGTTATTTATATTTTGCATATTTACTTTCGGTTATTTATTCACTAACCAGCACGTCCATACAATCTGCATTCTTAATCAATTAGATAAACTATTCGGTTTAGATTTGCAAAGGTTTTCTAATAAAGAGCACAGACTAAGTCCACCATATTCCGCATACATAAAGCTCTGTTGGATAACAATATTACTCTTGCTATCTGCCAAGTGTTTTCAAATGAGAGTTAATCTGGACAGACCGTGTATCGATCTGGTCAGTCATTTTAAGAAATCTTTCTTCGAGAAAGCTTAACCTCTCTAAACAACTAGTCAAGTTAACTAAAAAGTTTTTATTTGGTGTATTCCCCCCCCCCCCCTCTCCCCATACACCAAACCTTGCTCTTTCGGGACCAACAAGTGGTATCAGAGCAGTGGTTCATATGACCATTGTTTCTATTTCACAAGGTTGAAACATGTGTGGTTAACTTGAATAGATCTAGGAAAAAAAATTTCATTCACGTGGATACTATCTGTTATTATGGAATCTTCTGTCATTAAGGCGTGTTAAGAATTCTCCATCCAAGGATACGGAGAATGGAGTTTCAGAATCAAGATGTGTCAAAAAGCTCATCATTATCTGATGTGGAAAGTGATAGAGGAAGAACCAATAGCCATATACGAAGAGAAGACTCGCTTCACAGAAACAGATACAGTCAAAGAGACCGTGCTCAAAGATCCCAGAACGTATACATTAGAAGAACGACGTGAAGCAATTTTGGATGACTTGGCTAAAAGGATTATCTCTAGCACTGTTAAAGGAATCCTGTTGGGAACCCTATAGTATTTTGGTTTTGATGATGATCTTTCGAAACATACTTAGTCCTTTTTAGAGTTAAACTGTTCTACGTGTTAACAGATCACTACATATAAAGTGAATTCTTATAGAGAACAGATTAGGAGATGACTCAACATGTAAAGAAACTATTCATATAGAAGTCATTTCTATACATAGTATAGGATGAAGGCCAAGACTTCTCGCCAAGAAGAAATCGATCTGCTGTGACAGACAGCAACCAGATCACCGACCAGATGACATCATCCTGCACATCATATCCTCTTGCCACGTCAAAAATGAAGTCCATCCAATAGGGTTTGGAAAGATAATCCACGATTGACACAAGGAAGGAAAGTAACCGTTAGCGATCTGCTTTCCATACTTAGAGGATTGAGTCAAACATTTCTACAAGGCAAGAACAGATATGATGGATATCAGTGATTGACAATCTACAATCAATCTCACGCCAATCAACAACGGCTAGAATTTTAAATTCAAAGCCTATATATTTGAAGTTCAAGATCTGGAGATATCCTCACGCAAGCTACATTGATAACATACTCTCTAGCAAATCTCTGAACCAGACTAAGAGCTTCAAACAACCTGTGATTCTACATCACACCAACCCAACCTCGATTCAAGTCTGTCTTATCGAGAGAAAGGAGATCACCCTGCTAGCTAGTTGTTTTCTAGTGGTTACGTAGAGGTAATCTGTTGTAAAGGGACACGACCCTTACTTCGTGCATAAGTATCATTCTAGCTTTGACTGGTACTTGTGACTCGTTCTCCATGAGTATAAAGAAGAAGAGTATCCTAGTAGTGGATAATCTGGTCTAGTTTTGATCAGATCATGGACGTAGGGATTTCCCGAACCACGTTAAACTGCTATGTCATTTATCTTTCTGCATATTTACTTTCAGTTGTTTACTATTCTAACTATCTGCACTACCATATAGTCTACATCTTTAATCAATCTGCTTTAATCAATCTGGTTAATCTTTAAGGTTTTCTTTATAAGAGCACTCACTAAATCCACCATCTTTCCGCACACACAATACTTAGAAAATAATAAGATCACTCTTATTATTATCTAAGTGTCTTCACTAGAGAGCAATCTATTTGGACTGACCTGGTATCGATCTGCTGATCAATCTAGTTAGTCATCTGCCGAGCAATTTCTTATTTAAGAATAGCTTGAACTCTCTAATAAATAACCAAGTAAAATGAAAAGTTTGTATTTGGTGTATTCCCCCCCCCCCCTCCCCATACACCAAACCTTGCTCTTCGGGACCAACAAGTGGTATCAGAACGGTGGTTAAAACGACCATTGTTTCTGTTTCACAGGGATAAAACCTGCGTGGTCAACTTGAATAGATCTAGGAAAACCTATTTTTCATTCACGTGCATACTATCTGCTATGGAATCATTTGTTTTTAGGGCTTGTGAAGAATTCTCCATCCAAGGATATAGAGAATGCAGTTTCAGAATCAAAACTGCACTCAAAGCCCATCACTATCTGATGTGGAAAGTTATTGAAGAAGGCCCACTACAGATCACTGAAGAAGTGACAGTAACTACTTCAACTGGACACAGATAGCTCCTAGAGATCCAAGAAAATATACTGCAGAGGAACGTCGCGAAGCCAATCTGGATGACTTTGCTAAAGGGATCATATCTAGCACGGTCAAAGGCATACATCTGGCCAAAATCCAAGATTTGGATACTGCCAAAGAGATGTGGGAAGCCTTAAGAGACTTATGTCTAGGATCAGAGGTCATGATTGAGAAGAAACTGTCTCTTGCCTGCAATAAATACGATGAATTCAAAATGAAACCATGCGAGACCATTGAGCAAATGAAGATGAGATTCACTGGAATCCTCCTTGACATATCCGAGTTCAATAAGAACAAGTATACTCAAAGAGAGAAAAACATGAAAGTACTCAGAGCACTTCCACCAAGCTGGGAGATATATGCTGCAATGCAACCACTTCGTGCAGACTTCAATGAACTCTCTACTGAAGCTTTATTTGATCATCTTGAAGGTCATGAATGTGACATTCAAAGAATTCGAGGATTATATCATTTGTCCAAAAAGGCAGACAGTAGTTCAAAGAAAGAAAAAGAAGTTGCCTTCAAATTGAAGAGCAAAACAGACGAACATTCTGAATCCTCTACACCAGAGGAAGAGAAAGGTTATGACAAACTGTTAAAAGAGTTTGCAATGATTGCCAAACGCATGGACAAGATGGAGGTGAAATCGAAGAAATATAGACGTTTCTACAAAGATAACAAGAACAAATTCTACAAGAAACGTGACAATGATTGACCTGATAACAAGGATGAATCAAAACAGCAGACAGGTAAATCCTCAAAAACGTCTCACTCAATAGATTATACCTGCTTTGGTTGTGGCAGAACAGGTCACTTCAAAACAGATTGTCATGATCTGTCCAAGAGCCAAAGAGAAGAGCTGAGAGCAAAAAGAGATCGAAAACTCAAATATGAGCGCAAGGCCATGCTAGTTGAGCAAGATTCAAGCAGCTCGAGTCATTTTTCAGACAGCTCATCAAAGAATGATGAAGCATACTTTGCCAATGACGAAGAAGGTTAAGATGAATGCTATGTGGGATTAGACAACGGTCTGGATGAAGTCGAGGTAAATTCTTGCAATTCAAATTCCTCAAATGATAATGATCTTGAACAGGAAGAAGAAGATCAATCTGAATACTCATGGGAAGAAGTAAATGAGATGTTCAAGAGCTATTCGAGCATCAAAAGACTTTTTAGAGAAGTAGTAGAAGAAAATGATAGACTGAAGAAATCAGAACAAATACTGAGCACAACTAACACCCAATTCGTTGCCCAAATAGCTGATCTGGAAGAACAGATCAAAGAAAAAGATAGAGAGATTCACTCTTTAAACTCAAAGGTCAAAGATCTCATCAACAGATACAACGTAGCTGAAGAAAAGATAAAGAAAGGCAAAGAAATGATCTACAAAAGTGATGAGCGTGCCAAGCTGCTAATCAATCTGCAGCAAAAAGGCACATCTGTTTTAGGGTATCCAAGTCACTCAGTAAAATCTTCGGGAACCATAAGCTTTGTACCAGAGAAAAAGCAAATACCAGATCAAGTAATAGATCTGAGGAACAAGAAAGATCATCCCCAGAAGATGATGGTGAAACAGACTGGGTACAGACAATACCATCAAACAAAGGGACAACCAGCCCATTACACAGAAACAGATCATGTTCATAAAAAGAATGTCAACAGAACATTACTCAACAAGAATGTCAACAGGACATTACCGATTAAGAAGGGATTGAAGAATGATGAAATAGAGAGACATCATCCATTTGTATTCCATTCTTTGTCTAAAGTTGATAATGATGGGAACATCATTACCTGCTATATTTATCTTCCTAACCCAAAAATGTTTTGGATTTGAAAGGGAACATTTGCTAATAACCAAGAACCCAAATGTTGAAGGGTAGCTAAGTGTAATTAATTGCAGGACCAGAAGACTGCAAGAAGAAACAAGATAGCTAGAGGAACAATCTGGATAATAGATAGTGGATGTTCGATGCACATGACTTGTGACAAGAATCTACTATCAGATTACATTGAAAAGTCAGGACCACAGGTCACCTTTGGATATAACTCAAAAGGATACACCAGAGGATATGGAAATATAAAAGTTGGCAAGACCACCATCTCAAATGTTTCGTATGTTGAGGGTCTTAGTCACAATTTGTTTTCTGTAAGTCAGTTCTGTGCTAACGGTAATCAGATCGTTTTTGATACTAGCAACTGCTTTGTGAAGAATAAGGAAGGATATGAGATACTCCTTACCGGAAAATTGCAGGATAGGCAATATATTGTCGAGTGGACAAACCAGATCGAGACCAGTTTAGTCACTAAAACTGTATCAGAAACAAGCTGGTTATGGCACAAGAGGTTGAGCCACCTAAATTTTAAGACAATCAACAGGATTGCCAAAGAAAAATTAGTGGAAGGACTACCAGATCAAGTATATGATAAAAATCATATATGTCATGCCTGCCAAGCTGGAAAGCAAACCAGATCATCCTTTACAAGCAAAACAGCTCACTCAACATCAAGAATACTGGAGCTTTTGCATCTGGATATGTTTGGACCAGTTAAACCACTAAGCATAAATGGAAGAAAATACAACTTAGTAATCATAGATGATTACTCCAGGTTCACCTGGGTCATCTTTCTGTTAAAGAAGAAAGAGGCACTAGCCAAACTACCTGATTTTCTACACAAGATCACCAAACAGAAAGAGGTGAGTGTAGCTACTATCAGAACAGATCGAGGAACAGAATTTCTCAACCAGAAGAATGAAGCATACTGCAATAAGATGGGAATCACTCATAAAACTTCAGCTGCTAGAACACCTCAACAAAATGGAGTTGTTGAAAGGTGAAACAGATCACTTAAAGAAGCAGCTCGTACTATGCTAAATGATACCAATCTACCAAAGAAATTCTGGGCAGAAGCTGTCTACACAGCCTGTTATACTCAGAATAGATCATCAATCACATTCAGACATGGAAAGACTCCATATAAGATCTGAAACAACAGAAAGCTTAAGATTTCTTACTTTCGTACTTTTTGCTGTTTGTGTTACATACACAATAATGGGAAATCTCAATTAAGGACTTTTGATAGCAAAACTAATCCTGAAATATTTTTGGGATATTCTGATGTCAGTAAAGCGTATCGAGTCTACAATAAGAACTCTCATATTGTGAAGGTAACACCTAATGTTGTTTTTGATGAGTCTATTGTTGAGTACAGGTTACCCGTTAATAAACAGACAGAGAACCAGATGACTTCAAGAAAGATGAATGAATTGCTCTTAGAAGATATTCTCATATGGAATTCAAAAAGGGATGATGAAGAGATCAACACTCCACCAATTGCTGAAGAAATTATACAGCAAGGGGGAACAATTCAATGTAATCTGGATGAAAACAGATCACCAACAGAAAGCAATGAAACAGTCATTGCAGATAATGATCAATCTAAAAATTTAAATCCAGAGGCTGAAACAAATGAAAATCCATTTCAAGCTTCACCAACAACACACTGAATTTGAGGAACCAATAGATCAACCTAATCCTGAGATATCTGATGAAGAGATGACCAGGATAAGGAGATGGATACAAGATCATCCACCAGAACAGATTGTTGGGCACCCATCAGATCGTGTGAAAACAAGATGAATGCAAAGAGAAAGTGCCTTGTTGAGCTGCTACCTCTCTCGCATTGAACCATCTGATGCTCATGAAGCACTACAAGATGCAGATTGGATAACACCAATGCAAGAAGAACTTAATGAGTTCAAAAGGAATGAGGTCTGGTATCTCGTAGACAAACCCAAACACCAAGGAGTAATTGGTGTAAAATGGGTGTTCAAAAATAAACGAGATGAGAATGGTGAAGTAGTCAGAAACAAAGCCAGATTAGTAGCTAAAGGCTATAATCAACAAGAAGGCATTGATTTTGATGAAACATTTGCATCCGTAGCCAGACTAGAAGCAATAAGGCTGTTCTTGGCATATGCTGCACACAAAAGATTCAAGGTATACCAGATGGATGTCAAAAGTGCCTTTCTAAATGGTATCCTTGAAGAAGAAGTTTATGTGGAACAGCCACCTGGATTCGAAGAAGCAGATCCAAATCAGAAAGTATACAGACTGACAAAAGCAGTCTATGGTCTAAAACAAGCCCCTAGAGCTTGGTACGAGACACTGTCTACATTTCTACTAGAATCTGGATTCAAAAGAGGATCAGTTGACAAGACTTTGTTCATCATCAAAGTCAAAGAGAATATGCTTTTAGTACAAATATATGTAGATGATATCATATTTGGATCCCAATCTACTTATTTGTGTGATAAATTTGCTGAACTTATGAAAAATAAGTATCAAATGTCCATGATGGGCGAAATGAGTTTCTTTCTAGGTTTGCATGTCAAGCAATTACCAGATGGCATCTTCATTAATCAAGCAAAGTATGTTCACGACCTGCTGACTAAATTTGGGATCAAAGACGGTAAACCTGTTAAAATCCCAATGCAGACCAATGGGAAAATTGATCCTGATCCAGAGGGAAAACCAGCTAATATCACTCAATACAGAGGGATCATAGGATCACTACTCTACCTAACTGTCAGTCGACCTGACATCACATTTGCAGTAGGTGTATCTGCAAGATATCAAGCAAACCCAAAAGAGTCTCACATGGAAGCCGCTAAGAAGATATTAAGATATCTTAAGGGAACAGCTCACATTGGATTATGGTATCCATGCGAAGATAACTTTGAGCTAACTGGATACACAGATTCAGATTATGCTGGATGTAAGTTGGACAGAAAGTCAACATCTGGTACATGTCAGTTCTTAGGAAATAAACTAATCTCTTGGTTCTCAAAGAAGCAGACATTTGTTGCCACATCAACCACATAAGCTGAATATATGGCGGCAGGGAGCTGTTGTGCACAAATACTCTGGTTAAAAAAACAACTCAAGGACTATGAGATTGATGTCAAGGAGATACCTATTTTCTGTGATAGTTCTAGTGCTATAGCAATCACACAGAATCTTGTTTTGCATACCAGATGCAAACATGTAGATGTGAGACATCACTTTATAAGAGACCATGTTGAAAGAAAACATGTACAGATTGAGAAGATACACACTGAGATACAGAGAGCAGATATTCTCACCAAAGCATTACCAGAAGAAAGATTTAAGATGCTTTGTGGGAAATTAGGATTGTTAAATCTGGAAGAAAGGACCAGATAGTCTTAGAACAGATCAGGTAAAATTCCAACTAGGAATTGACACAAGATCATCATATTCCAACAGGAAATTAGAACCAGATTGACATAATCCAGATTGATATAGACCAGATCATGTAAAATTCCAACTGGGAATTCACACCAGATCACTAAGTACATGCTAATGGTCAAACAGATCAATCAAATTCCAACTAGGAATTATTTAAAGGTCATCACACTAGATTGATGTCCAAATTGGAAAGTGGCATGAACAGATCGATAATGTTGACAACAGTTCGTTAATAAGGAGATCGATCTGGACCAGATGACTAACAGCCACGTGGATACTAATTAGTTCTTTTCTTAATATTTCCCATTACTTGGTCAAGGGGAAAAGTCAACAAGATACGGCGATTATATCAATTTAATCATAGCATATATATTTAAATTCTGACATAATATACCAAATCTTTTATTTTTTGATGATTAAGTACAGTGTTTGGGAAACGTGATCGAGGAGATTTTTACCAAACCAAGAAAAAGGAAGAAAATTGACGGTTAAAACAAACACGCGCCACACCACAACCGTAGGATTGAGCGCGTGTATCAAACGCAGAAGAGAGAAGATAATGGACCCTATGTCTATTACTCAGAGAGGCGGGAAAAGCTGAAAAAGGGAAGAATATCAATTAATTTATTACCTTGTTTATCACTTATCTATATATTTTGATAAGGCGGTTCGACTATCATCTACATTCTCCTTCTTCGACACTTAGCAAATTTTTCATCCTTTCAAACTCTCTCAATCTTCAGAAACCTATCTGTCAACATGGCTCCAAAATCTTCTCTGTTTCTTGAGCAAGTGAAATTTTTGAACCCATACATTCATCAAGATCTCTACACTGTTCTTGACAACTTCGGTTTTCACAAACTGGACAAGGCTTTCGACCTTGTTAGACGCTGCAAAAGTTTCAAATTTATGAGTTTTTCTTTTTAACTGTTCTATATCTTGAATGCTCTAAAATTTCTCAAACTCGTATTGAAAATCAGTTTTACCCATTTGCATGCATATGCGCACTTGTACTATAGTGTAGAACTCTATATTCTGTAAACTGCAACTGGACACTCATACTTCATTGATGGAAGGATAGTGCTCATATATATATTGCTTTGACTTTGCTGTAGGATTTCACAACATCATTACCACACACCCTGTCCATTTCTTGCCAAAGGAAGTAGCAGCCTTTTATCTCTCGTGGCAAGGAGAGTAAGGTGGGAATGAAGCCACTATCAGATTGAGCAAGGGCAGCACCATCAGCAACACTACATACAACGTCTTGAACATCATTGATGAGGTTTACAAACTGAAGGATGAAGGTCTTAGCCTTGGAGACCTAACGGACGAGCAACTACAGGAGGCCATAGAGATGGTGATGGTCGTGCCCATTCATTACACGAACAAGATGTTCAACAGGCACTGCTTGCCCCTGAATTCAAGATAGTATTTGAATTCGTCCAGAGAATTTTTATGAACCACAATGGTTCCTACGACCAAGTCACCCCAGAGAAGTTCAAAATTCTGACTGCTGTTGTGCTGAATCTGCCAGTGAATTGGAGCAGAATTCTTTTTGATCTCTTGGCAAAGGAGGCCAAGATGATCACATTTGTGAAAGGAGCAAGCCCTGGGATCGAAGTGAGAAGGAGCAGCTTGAGGCACTCCACCAAGATCAGCTATATGCTGGAATCCTTTTTCAAACAGCACAAATGGGATACCATCGTTGAATTCAACACCAGATTGCACTTCCCAAAAGACCAGCATCAAATTGAGATGTCTATGGGCATTTCTGTAAATCTGTTAGCAAGGGTGACAGACCCTGTGTATGCCAACGCCTTGATGGAGATGGGCAGCTCTAACCCAATCTAGGTTCCACCATCTGCTCCTGCCGAGAAATCCACCAAGTCAAGGGTCACAAAAGAAAAGCCAACTGAAAGGACTCCCTCCAAAAGAGTGACAAGGAGAGCTAGCTTAGTGGATACTGATGCTTCTACAGCAGCTCAACAACCCAAGACCAAGAGAAGGAGACTGCAAAAGCTCTCTGAACCAGTGGAGGAGGCCCAGATTCAAGAAGCTATCATCTCGGATATCCCTATCCCTCAACAGGAGGTTGAGGTTGAGGATGTAGATGACATTTTGATTGGAGGACAGCCAAAGCAAGCTGAACCACTCTCATCCTTCAACCCAAGCCAAGAAAAGGACTTCTCACCCGCTCACACTGCGAGTCCATCATCTGCTGAACCTTTGGAGCAGATTGATGAGGATGATGAAGGAGAAGATGAATCCTCCGATGAGGATGTGGAGAAGAAAACAGCGGAGACTGTGGTAAAATTGATAGAAGCTGAAGCAGACCGAGCTGTACTTAAGTCATTTCCAGGCATCCAGCTCACACCAGAGAGCTATGATGCAGCAAAGAGAGTCAAACTACTGCTCCTCATCAAGGACAAGGAATTCTATGTCCTTGATGCTCTACTCAAAACCAGATCAATTGACACACTCAAAGCAGAAGAAGCCACGTTTCTAAACATATTCGAAGTCTCCTCTATTGCAGAGTTGAGAGAAACTTACCCGCAGAGTATCTTGGCAATAGCTCAGCACGAAGCTCAAAAGTTAAAGATCGATCTGAGATCTATATATGAGAAAGCTGGAATGCTACAATTTTTCAAAAGTGTGGTAGATGAGGATGAAAATGAAGAACTGGCTAAAGCTCACCAACTGGGTGCAGCAACACAAGAATCAGAACCAGATCAGCATCGAGCTGATGCTGCAGAACATATCGTGGAACCAACTGCACAGGCTGAGGGGAAACCAGCCAAGACGAGTAAGATTCAAATTGCAGTGGTTGATTATCCACGAGAGCAGACTGAGCCAGCTGGACAGAGGGTGGCGGGTAAACTAACCGATGACATATAAACCCCTGCTGTCGCAGCAACAATGGAAGAATTTGTGGAGTCAACCAATCTGGAGGATATATTGATGACCCAGCATCAATCCCTATCCAACGAACAAGTGAAGGACTTAATCTCCAACAAGGTTGACAAGTTCATGTACGATACTCTCACCACAGTACAAGACCAGGCCACTCGAATCCTTACTGAATTTAACAACCATCTGAAGTCCCACGTAGACCATGTGGACTCAGATTTGAGAAGAGTTTGCAAACTGAAACTTGAGGAATTGAGTAATAAAATGGATGATGATCGATCTGCCGCAGAGCAGAGAAAAGAACAGATCGATCAAACCCTGGCCACCATAGAGCTTAAAGTCAATGAGATGTACAAGATAGTGTCTGAGTTCGCAAAGAAGGAGAAAGACATGGTTCATACCATTGTCAAACAACAGACCGATGGGATAGCTGAAGAGGTGATTAAAGCGGCCAATGCAGAAACCTGATCCCTATTCAGGAAGTTTGAGAATGAAGGGAAAAGTTTTGTGGAACGGAAGCTGAGCGAATTGCGCTACCCCACAAAGACCTTAATTGATTCATATTTTGATTAAATTGAGATAATCAAGGAAGACCAAGAAAACTACAAAGTTGATCTGATCAAAACTAGAGCCTCACTGTTAAAGAAGATCGATGACTCTAATTTGAACATTACCTCACTGCTCACACAAAAGATAGACTCAGATAAAGAGATGAAGGACATGAAGGAGGAGATCACCTCCCTTAAGGCACTCATCAACATGTATATTGATGATGTCGAAAAGGGGGAAGGATCTAAGAAAGGGAAGCAGAAAGTGGCCACCATCAAAGGAAAAGGTCAATCTGGTACCGTGGAAGAAAAGAAAGAAGCTCAACCTGAGCAGCTGACTGCACCAAATCGACCAACTCTACCATCTGCTCAAGCTCATAAGGTATCAAAATTATCATCAAGCAGGTCGAGTCACTCTCAACCATTAAAGAGGAAGAGAAAGTCTGTATCTGGTTGGTTCTCTTCCGCTCCTATCAAGACAAAGAAGACACAAGAAGGAGAGACCAGCTGGATCCCAGATAACTTGAAGAATGGTTGGGAGGGACTAAAGTATGGCTTCATTATGTGTCGCTACTTTATCAGAGAACCTGCATATTGCGAAGGCACACCAAATGAAGCATTCAACCTATACTTGGACATGAATGATGCCAAGGACCTGGTGTAGGAAGAGAAGCTGCTGCAGAAGCCCCGGTCACCATCACTGCCCCAGAGAGGGAGTTCAGAGAATGTCCTGAGATAACTGGCACCAAGCTCCCCGACAAAACTTATCTGCTCAATTTCATAAACCAGCTCGCTGAAAACAGAGGATATAAAATAGATGTTGAAGATCCAGACTATATAAGAGTCAGAGAAGGTGTTTATGAAAGTGTGCAACTAATATCTGATCAAACGAGAGCCAAAATGAAGAAGCAACAAGAAGAAAGGAGGAAGAGCAGATAGATACCCATCTCTCACATCTTTGCTATCTGTAATTCCTATTTTTGATGATCTGTAAACATAATTTGCCTCTTATCTATGAAGATCATTTGAGTTTCTGATGACAACTTCTTATTGTCCAGAACATGTACAAACTGTTTTTAATCGTTATAACCTAATAACGAAAATTTTATCATCTGGCTATCAAACCAGATCAATCTCAATGAGTTACTAGGATATTATTGTAAAGTGTGGTTTTGACATCATCAAAAAGGGGGAAATTGTTGGGAACCCTAAAGTATTTTGGTTTTGATGATGATCTTTCGAAACACACTTAGTCCTTTTTAGAGTTAAACTGTTCTACGTGTTAACAGATCACTACATATAAAGTGAATTCTGATAGAGAACAGATTAGGAGATGACTCAACATGTAAAGAAACTATTCTTATAGAAGTCATTTCTATACATAGTATAGGATGAAGGCCAAGACCTCTCGCCAAGAAGAAATCGATCTGCTGTGACAGACAGCTAGGGGTGTCAAACGGTAACCGGTTCTCGGGAAGAACCGGTACCGAACCGGTACTGGACCGGGAACCGGGAACCAGTTTTTTGGGAAATAAGCCAGTTCCCGGTTCTAAGTTTTAAAAAATTTCCGGTACCCGGGTAACCGTTACCGAACTGGGTACCGGGTACTGGTTAATTAAATTAGTTTAGAGAGAAATCAAAGCTTTTATAGAGAGAAATAACATAAGATAAGCAAAGCAGCAAACAACAAAATACATTTGAGAATCTGGGTAGTTTGGATTGGAACAAACAAATAATCAAATTCAAAACCCAATTTCTTTGAAAGATTTTACACGGCGCTCCACGCAATCACAAACCCTCTTCTCCACGGAAGTATTTGGGAGTATTTGCAGAAATTTTGGTGCGTTTGACCTTTAGTGCTTTTGAATTAGCTGCAATTACTTTCTCGCTGCAATTACTTCTTGCATCTCAACTCAATGTACTAAATTTGTCCTGCCCTTGTTCAATTCAAGTCTCATTGAATTAGCTGCAATTACTTTCTCGCTGCAATTACTTCTTGCATCTCAATGTACTAAATTTGTCCTGCCCTTGTTCCTTACTTTACTTAATTGCAATTATGGCTGTGATTCTTTAGGTGCATAATGGATTAAAATTTGACAGAAAATGGCTGCAAAAGAAAATAATATACAAGTTCTTTTTTGTCACCTGATACCCTTATAACAAAAATCAGCTCTGAAAGAAGATACAGATTTCTTTTCAAGCGTGTCAGTCTAACACTTCTGAAACTCCTGTTACTTCCTTATTTTTGAACGAGAACTTCTAGCTACTTTATTATCTTTTGAGATATATTATTTATTTGAGTGTCATTCATTTTGTTGGATTTGTATTTTTTGTGATTTTAGAAATTAAATGGAGAGCAGAAGAAATATTTTCCCTCAAGATCAAGATTTAGAAGATGAAGAAGAGAACCAATTAGAGGAGCATGAACTAACTCAACAAGGAACAGAGAATACTGTTACAGGTGGTCAGAGGCAAAAAAAAACGAAAGAAAAGAGAGCTAAAATCAGATGCTTGGGAAGAATTTAGTGTTTTGGAAAAAGGTGAAGGGGATCCTCCGGTAAAAAAAAGGACAGGGTTATGCAACCGTTGTGGGACTCGTATTGCTGCCAATCCAGATACTAACGGTACATCTAGTTTGAGAAAACATATTATTCCATGCAAGGCCAAGCAAGCGAAAAAAGATGATCAAACTAAGCTCACAATCAAAGCTGGTGTAGGTGAGGGTAGTGGTACAATATCACTATCAACTTGGAAATTTTCACAGAAGGAAGCCCGAATTGCATTAGCCGAGATGATTATCCTTGACGAGCTTCCTTTCAAATTTGTGGAGAAGGAAGGCTTTAGGAAGTTTCTTGCTCGTGTTTGTCCAGATTTCAATATTCCAAGTAGAAACACGATAAGAGCAGACTGCGTGAAGTTGTTTGTTGAGCAGAAGGAGATCTTGAAGTCATTTTTTAAGAAGGAAGGCATGGGAAGAGTCTCCATCACCACTGATTGTTGGACTGCTATCAATAACACAAATTTTATTTGTGTTACGTCTCATTTTATTGGAGCGGATTGGAGGATGCATAAAAAAATCATTGGCTTTCGTAAGATAGTTGGGCATAGGGGAGAAGACATTGGTACGTCCATTGTGGAGGTATTAAAGGAGTGGGATCTTAAGAGCCTCCTATGTTGCACTGTAGATAATGCAAGTGCAAATGACGGGGCAGTGAGACATGTTAGTAAGTTCCTCGACTTATGGAACACTAATGTGTTGGGTGGAAAATATTTTCATTTGCGATGTGTGGCTCACATTATTAATTTGGTGGTGTCGGATGGCCTTGAAGAAATTGGATTAGCTGTGAGGAGAATTAGAGAAGCTGTGAAGTGGATTAAGAGCTCACCAAAGAGATCACATGCTTTCTATAAATTTGCTGAAAATTTTGGAAAGGATAACAAAGGTTTGTGCTTAGATGTGCATACAAGGTGGAACTCCACTTACTTGATGCTAGAGTCGGCTGAGCCATATGCTAAGGCAATGACATGTTATGCAGGAGCAAATGATCCTTTTGGGAATGATATGAATTCAAAGAAGTACAAGGATAGAATCCTCGGAGCGCCTCAAGAGGAAGATTGGGTGAATGTGAGGAAGATGATCGAGTACTTGAAAATATTCTACGACTTGACACTTCTATTCTCGGGCACCACTTATGTTACAGTTCATTTGTTCTTCAAAGAAATGAGTGGCATCTTTGAGGCGATTGCTGATTTGGAGTTAAGCCCTGATGAAGAAATGAAGTCTATGGCGAAAAAGATGAAAGAAAAGATTGGCAAGTATTGGCTAGAGAATGAGGATTTGAATCCAAAGATGAACAAATTACTTTACATTGCGGCAGTACTTGATCCACGATAGAAGTTGGACCACGTGGAGACATGTTTGACTGAAGTTTATGGAGAAGTTCGGGCGACGTCCTTATTGGTATATGTGAAAGATCTCATGAATCAATTGTTTGATTTTTACAAGAGGCAATTGCATATTTCTACTCCCGTGGAAAGTGGATCTAATTCTCAATCTCATCCTTCTCCATCAACCAATATTTCGCAGCTACAGCGTGCTCGAACTAGACCACGAGGAGGTACCAGTCGTATTATTCCTAAAAGAACTCAATCTAGTACTGGTGATTTTTCTGAGATGACCATTTATTTCTCGGAGCCACAACATACCGAGAGTGGAAATGAAGATGAAGGGGATATTGATTCATTTGATATACTTCAATGGTGGTCGAAGGATGGTGTGAGATATAGGGTTCTTTCTGAGATGGCGAGAGATATCTTGGCTATTCCGATATCCACCGTTGCTTCTGAGTCTGCTTTTAGTATGGGAGGTCGAGTGCTCGACCAATTTCGAAGCTCTTTGAACCCCGAGATGATTGAAGCTCTAATTTGTTCTTCAGATTGGTTGAGATCGAGTTCATCATTCATTCTTGATGAAGAAGATATACCGGAAGAAGAACAACAAAAAGAATTTCAAACGGGTATGTAGTGTTGTAGATTTTTAGTGTATGTTTAATTAGTTTCATATTAACTGTATATTTTTCATTCATTTATTTAATTTGGTTTGTGAATTTTTTTTAATGTTTACAGTGATGACCTCTCTTGGTTTTGGCGGTAGTGACACCACCACGCGGTCCACGCCTGTGATTAGTTCGGTGGGGTCGGTGATTGATCTTGATACCGATCGTGAGGGTGTTGCTTCTTGATGATTTATTATATTTTAGTTTGGATATTATCGACTTATCGTATTATATTTTGAACTTGTTTAAATATTTAAAGATTGTGATTTGTGCATTATTGTGAACTATGAAGTGACTTAATTTTGTTATAAGTCAAGGCTTGAAAGCAAGGAAATTTATGTTTTTAAGTGTGTTGTTGTTTATGATTTTGTGTTTCTTCTGCGTATTTCATCATTTCCTCGAGTAATTATGGAGAATTGCTTTTTGTGTTTGAATGTATAGGCGACAAAGTTAGGTTTTCTCCTTTTGACTATATAGATGATAATGTATAGGCAACACTTCGGACACTAACATACAAAGATTAGGAATATAAAAACAGACCCTGTTCCAACGACCATCACCCTGGACCTTGGCATGCTCTTCAAGGCGTAGCAATTCTGCTAAGTAAGGACTGGCTTCTCCTTTCTGTTGACCTTGTTCCCTAACCTGTTTAATGAAAAATATCATGTTAGATGCTGCATGAATCAACGTACAAGTAACACTTTGAAGAGATCTAATAACAGTATAAACCTTCCCCCAGCCTGTAGCAACCACAAGCAAAGCCACGTTCTTATCCCCAAGGAAGACAGATCCAAATTCCCTGTTAATGGATGGTACAGTGTAATCCACTCTGAAAGTCACCGCCTGTAATGCAAAAGACACTTAGTTTTAAACCTAATTTTCAAACATTCAAGATGTGAACAGGAAGAAATCTTAGGGGACCAATAAAGCCATAATAAATAGACCTTTCCAATACAAAGCTTCCTCAAGAATTCTCTGCTCTGCCATGCAAATGGCTCATCAAGCCCACCTCTTCTGGGAGCCTATAATGGAAGGGAAAAAGAGAATCCAACGTGGGAAAAACATATATATAAATTATTTAAAAAAAAAAAACCGGTACCTTAACCGGTAAACCGGTTAACCGGTACCGAACCGACCGGTAACCGGTTAACCGGTACCGGTACCGGTTCTTGATTTTGGTTATTTTCCGGTTCCAGTTAACCGGTTCCGGTTGACACCCCTACAGACAGCAACCAGATCACCGACCAGATCAATGATCACAGCGTATCACCATATCGATAGAGTCATCAAACCACCAGATGACATCATCCTGCACATCATATCCTCTTGCAACATCAAAAATGAAGTCCATCCAATAGGGTTTGGAAAGAGAATCCACGATTGACACAAGGAAGGAAAGTAACCGTTAGCGATCTGCTTTCCATACTTAGAGGATTGAGTCAAACATTTCTACAAGGCAAGAACAAATATGATGGATATCAGTGATTGGCAATCTACAATCAATCTCACGCCAATCAACAACGGCTAGAATTTTAAATTCAAAGCCTATATATTTGAAGTTCAAGATCTGGAGATATCCTCACGCAAGCTACATTGATAACATACTCTCTAGCAAATCTCTGAACCAGACTAAGAGCTTCAAACAACCTGTGATTCTACATCACACCAACCCAACCTCAATTCAAGTCTATCTTATCGAGAGAAAGGAGATCACCCTGCTAGCTAGTTGTTTTCTAGTGGTTACGTAGAGGTAATCTGTTGTAAAGGGACACGACCCTTACTTCGTGCATAAGTATCATTCTAGCTTTGACTGGTACTTGTGACTTGTTCTCCACGAGTATAAAGAAGAAGAGTATCCTAGTAGTGGATAATCTGGTCTAGTTTTGATTAGATCGTGGACGTAGGGATTTCCCGAACCACGTTAAACTGCTGTGTCATTTATCTTTCTACATATTTACTTTCAGTTTTTTATTATTCTAACTATCTGCACTACCATATAGTCTACATCTCTAATCAATCTGGTTAACCTTTAAGGTTTTCTTTATAAGAGCACTCACTAAATCCACCATATTTCCGCACACACAATACTTAGAAAATAATAAGATCACTCTTATTATTATCTAAGTGTCTTCACTAGAGAGTAATCTGTTTGGACTGACCTGGTATCGATCTGCTGATCAATCTGGTTAGTCATCTGCCGAGCAATTTCTTATTTAAGAATAGCTTGAACTCTCTAATAAATAACCAAGATACAAGATCTGGATATAGCCAAAGAAATGTGGGAAGCATTGAGAGAACTCAGCCTAGGTTCTGAAGCAATGATCAAGAACAAGCTATATCCAGATCTTGTATCTTGGTTATTTATTAGAGAGTTCAAGCTATTCTTAAATAAGAAATTGCTCGGCAGATGACTAACCAGATTGATCAGCAGATCGATACCAGGTCAGTCCAAACAGATTACTCTCTAGTGAAGACACTTAGATAATAATAAGAGTGATCTTATTATTTTCTAAGTATTGTGTGTGCGGAAATATGGTGGATTTAGTGAGTGCTCTTATAAAGAAAACCTTAAAGATTAACCAGATTGATTATCTCTGGCATGCAACAAGTTCGATTATTTCAAGATGAAGCCTGGAGAAACCATTGAGCAGATGAAGAACAGATTCATTGAAGTGTTACTTAAAGTATCTGCTTTCAACAAGAACAAGTACACACAGAGAGAGAAGAATCTCAAAATACTTAGAGCGTTGCCACCAAGCTGGGAGATATATTCTGTAATGCAACCACTACGTGCTGATTTCAACAAATTGTCTATTGAAGCACTTTTGACCATTTGGCTGTACATGAATGTGATATCAGAAGAATCCATGGACCAGATCATGCATCAAGCAAGAAGAATGAGAGCAGTTCCCAGAAAGAGAAAGAAGTAGCCTTCAAAGCAAAGTGTGTAGCAGATGAACCAGTAGCACCTGCTTCATCAGAAGAAGGAGGCTATGAGAAGCTGCTCAAGGAGTTTGCTATGATTGCCAAGAGGATGGATAAAATGGAAGTCAGATCGAGGATATATCGGAGATTCTACAAAGATAACAAGAATAGATATTAGAAGAATAGAGAATAAGATCGATCTGATAGCAAAGGCGAAACAAAGAGTAATGGTAAAACATCTAACTCTACTGCCTATACTTGCTTTGGTTGTGGCAGATCAGGTCACTTCAAAACTGACTGTCCTGACTTATCGAAAAGTCAGAGAGAAGAACTAAGAGCTAAGAGAGATCGAAAGCTTAAAGCTCAACGCAAAGCCATGCTGGCTGAAGAAGACTCTAGCAGCTCAAGTTATTTATCCGATAGTTCATCAGAAAATGATGAGGCATTCTATGCGCAAGATGCAGAAGAAGATTGAGATGAATGCTACATGGGATTAGATAATGGACTCAACCAAATCGAGGTAAACTCTCATGTATCTATGTCTTCAAATAAACCTGTCTATGATTCGGGAAATGAAGATGAACTAGAAGTCTCATGGGAAGAAATCAATGAGATGTTCAAAAGCTACACAAGCATAAAGAAGTTATTTTCTGAAGTCATAAAGGAGAATGACAAGTTGAATAAGACAGTAAAATTTTTGAGTGAAGCAAACACCAAGTTCTTTGCTCAAGTAAATGATCTTGGAGAACAAATCAAAACCAAAGATGTTGAGATCTCTACTCATTCAATTACAAAATGAAGGACATGATCAACATAAAAGATGTAGTTGAAGAAAAATTGAAAAAGACCATGGAGAACATGAGCAAGATCAACAAAAGCCAAGAACGAGCTGGTATGATCATTGGCATGCAAAGAAGTGGAACAACTGGACTTGGATATACTGGAAAAGCTAGTGAAACACAGTTTGTGGCTGAAAGAAAGAACATACCAGATCAAGTCATAGATCTGAAGAATAAGAAGAATCAACCACAAAAGATGATGATGAAAGAAGCAGGAGATAAGAGGTATTCTCAGATGAAGGGTCAACCTGCTCATTATGTCAAGAAAGATAGAGACCAGAAGTAGAAAGTTCCTACTAGAACATCATCAAACAAAAAGAAGAAGATCAATTAGGACAATGTTAAGAGAAAACATCCATCTGTTTACAAAACTATATCAAGAACAGATGATGCAGGAAGACAGATTACCTGTTATATATGTGTACCTAACACTAAGTTAATTTGGGTTCCCAAAGGAACATTTGCTACTAACCAAGAACCCACTCGTTGAAAGGGTACCTAAGTCTATATAATTGTAGGATCGAAGAACTGCAAGAAGAGGACAAGTAGCAAAAGGAACTATTTGGATCATTGATAGTGGATGTTTGAAGCATATGACATGTGACAAGAACTCTCTATTAGATTATGTGGAAAGAGAAGGACCACAGGTAACCTTTGGTTGTAACTCAAAAGGTTATACTAGAGGATATGGTAATATCAAGATTGGCAAGACCACCATCACTAATGTATCTTATGTTGAGGGTCTTAGTCATAATCTATTTTTGGTTAGCCAATTTTGTGCAAATGGAAATCAGATTTTTTTTTATGCTAATAACTGTTTTGTGAAAAATAAGGAAGGAGATGAAATTCTTCTTACTGGGAAATTACAAAACAGATTGTATATTGTGTAATGGACAAACCAGATCGAGACATGTTCTAGTTACCAAGACAATCTCTGAGACAAGCTGGTTATGGCACAAACGCCTTAGTCATCTCAATTTCAAGTCAATCATCAAGATTGCAAGAGATAAGCTAGTCGATGGATTACCCGAACAAGTACATGACAATGATCATATTTGTGAAGCATGCCAAGCTGGAAAATAGACAAGTCATCCTATACCAGCAAAGCAGTTCATTCATCTTCCAGAGTCTTGGAGTTACTACACTTAGACTTATTTGGCCTAGTTAAGCCATTAAGTATAAATGGAAGAAAGTACATTTTGGTTATCATTGATGATTACACAAGATTCACTTGGGTTATCTTTCTGTTCAAAAAGAAAGAAACATTGGATAAGCTTCCAAACTTTCTCAACAAGATCACCAAGAAAAAGGAAACCTCTGTTGTGACAATCAGAACAGATTGAGGGACAGAGTTTCTAAACCAGAAGATTGAGGGATATTGCAACCAGATGGGTATTACTCACCAAAAATCTGCAACAAGAACTCCTCAACAGAATGAAGTTGTTGAGAGGCGAAACAGATTGTTAAAGGAAGCAACTTGTACTATGCTGAATGCAACCAGATTACCTAAGAAGTTTGGGCAGAAGCCATCTACACGGCCTGTTACATACTGAACAGATTGGTGATAACTCTCAGACATGGAAAAACACCGTACTAGATCTGGAACAACAGAAAGCTCAGGATATAGTATTTTCGTACTTTTGGTTGTATGTGTTACATTCATAATAATGGGAAATCTCAATTGAAAACCTTTGATAGCAAAGCTGACCCTGGAATATTTCTTGGATACTCTGATGTTAGCAACGCTTATAGGGCTTAAAATAAGAAAACTCATGTTGTGGAGGTAACACCTCATATTGTGTTTGATGAAGCTATTCTCGTATATAGTGAAACAGGTGACGAATAGGTTCACAATCAGATCAATAGTAGGAGATCAGAAGGGATATTATTTGAAGACATCATGATCTGGAATTCAACAGAAGGGGATGAAATTGATGTTCAACCTATTGCTGAGACCAATACACAGCAAGGGGGAACTACTCACATCGATCTGGACCGAACCAGATCGATCCCAGATGATGGTGAACCAGTGGATGCAAATAATTATGAACCTTCTCAAAGTTAACCTGATGAATCAAGAGACATTAATAGTTGGAACAACAATCATGATATTGAGATCGATGGACCAGAAGAAAAAAACCCTTTCCAAGCAACTTCAACAGCACACCCTGAATTTGAGGAACGAACAGAAGAGCAAGAAACTGAGATATCAGAAAAAGAGATGTCCAGTAGAAGGAGATGGATACAAGAACACCATCCTCCGGATCAGATTGTTGGAAACCCATCAGATCTTGTGACGACCAAAAGGATGCATGGAGAGAATGCACTTCTCAGTCCTTATCTGTAATACCCCACACTTTTAAAGTTATTATTAAAATTATTTTGGGCAAGTTATACCGATTAAAAAAATTAGATGAATACGAATTGAATTATTTTTAGATGATTTTGAAACTAACGGATTTGATTTCGAATATTTTCAGGTTGTCCGTCTTATAGCAGGGATGCGCCCTAGAAAAAATATACATTATTTTTGTTATAAATATTAGAAGATATTTAATATAAATATCTATGATTTTTATAAATAAATATCTAAGATTTTTAGTTTGATAATGATATAATATATATATATATAGATATGTGTGTGTGTGTGTAGAAGTCTCTACAACTCATTCCTCTCCCTACATCTATCGATCTCATCTCTCTCACTCTTTCTTTGATTTTTTTTTCTCTTTTCAAGAACTTGGAGGTAAGCTTCTTGGATTATGTTCTTATTTGGTAGTTAATGGTGTTTTAATTGTGTGTTTATATGAGTATATATGTATATGATATGGAATACATGGTTATGGTGAGTTGGGCTGTGGCTTGTGTTATGGAGGAAGGGCCGCCGGTGGAGGAGAGGCGGAGGCGGCAGCGGGGCTGCTGCCATGGTTTATCGTTGATACGTCGGTGAAATCAAAAATTTGAATGATGTGTGTTTACCTTATTTTTGGCAGAAACAGGGGAGCATATTACGAGCCAATTTTTGTCCATTTTAGGTGTCCAAAACCCATCATATTAGATACCAATTTAAAGGTATTTTCATCTTTTTTCCAACGAGATCTTCAGATTTTAATTCTGACATATAACGAAAGAGTTTTTAGCCTCTGAAGTTAGAGTGTCGAAGTGTGTATTTTCTGTTTCTTGTGTTTGACCAAAGGTTGCGGGCTCAATTCTGTCCATTTTAGTTATTCAAATCCCATACAATTCGGTACCATATTACAGGTCTTTTCGCGCTCTTTCTAACGGTACCTTCAGATTGTAAATCGAAGTTCGGACGAGGGAGTTATGACCTGACGAAGTCAGGGTGTCAATTCTACGCGCTGCAGGTGCTGCGCGATTTGAGCCTGATTTTCCGGCTTCAAATCGATGCCGAATCCAAAACATTTATTTAGGAGTTTTATAGTCCAATCCTTAGAAATTATACTCGAGGTTATGTTTTTGGAAACCGATAAACCGAGTGTCCATAATTGATGTCGGAAACTTGTGGTTTAAGTTCATAATTTATTAACTTTCATTTTATGTTCTATATATTTGATTTGAGAAAATATTGCTTAACTTAGATTCATGGTAGAGAATTTCTTCAAGCAACAAGTATGGGAGAATGTTGTGGAGTTTAATCCCAGGTTTACCATTCCCAAGGATCAGCATCAGATTGAGATGTCCCTGGGACTCACTCCAGCTCTTTTCAACAAAGTAACTGACGAAGTTCATCATGCTGCACTGATGGAAATGAGAAGCTCCAACCCCATCTGGGTACCACCTACAAAAGTCAGAGAAAATGAGGAGAAAGCTCCCAAAGAGAAAGTCCAAAAGGAGAAGATACAAAGAAAACCACCTGCCAAGAGGGCTAGCTCCATAGATACTATCACTTCCACCACCACTCAACAACCAAAGCAGAAAAGAAGAAGGTTGAGGAAAGTATAGTCATCACCACCACCAGTTGAGGAAACTCAACCAGAGACTGCCACCCATCAACCAGAACATGAAGCTCAACAACCAGAGAGTTTTATTCCTCAGCAAGCAGAGGAAGCACAACTTACTATAGATGAACCTCAATTTGTTGAACCAGAATCAAGTTTTGATCCCTACCAGGGCAAAGGTTTCTCACCAGCCAGAACTACTACTCCCTCACCAGATCATATGCAGAGGATAAGTGAGGAGGAGGAGGGAGAGGATGAAGAGATTGATGAAGAAGAGGAAATGAGGAAGCAGGCTGCAGAGGTGATTCAACTGCTGGAGAATGAGGCAGATCACTTTGTACTCAAGGATTTTCCAGGAATCCATTTTCTCCCTGGGAGTCATGGAGTAGCGATGAGAGTCAAGCTCTACCTGCTGGTTAAAGATAGTGAATACTATATTTTTGACGCATTACTTCAAACCAGATCGATGGAGGAGTTGAAGAAAGAGGAAGCCACCTTATTAAGTTTGCCTCAAGCTACTACAGTTGGAGAAGTACGAGCAGATTACCAACAACTGATTCTAGCCATCATGAAGTATGAGGCCAGATTGTTGAAAATTGATCTAAAATCCTTCTATGCTGATATAATGGATTTTCACACAAGTGTGGAGGGATCAGATGATGAAGTTGATCCAGATGTGGCCATGGGAGATCAAGGAGTTGATCAGACTGAGCAACCCCGCTCATTTGGTTAAGCAGATCAAGCTCCACCACAATCACAAACTACACCAGCAATAGAAGTCTCACCAGATCATTCAGTCCCTGCAGCAGAGAAGCCAAAGAAAAAGAAGAAGAAGACTCCCGTGATCAATCTGGACCCCATTGATGAAGAACAAGTGCGACAATCAATTGAGGGAGAGCCCATAAACAAGATTTACACTCATGGAGTTGCTCAAAGATTGAAGAAACATGTCAGGTTCTATGACATGGAAGAACTTCTAGAACGAGAGACCAAGTCATTCAATAATTACCAGATTGATAACTTGATCACATTGAGAGTCCAAGACCATATGACAGATACCTGCAATGTCATCCAAGAGAAAGCCACACAAATCCTTGTTGATTTTAATCAACACCAGAAGGATTACGTAAATGACATGGACAACGATTTGCGCTGCAAATTGCGAGATCTCAACAAAGAGCTCAATAAGAAGATGGATTAGGACAGGACAACTGCTGATACAGCCAGAGAGAAGTCGGACCAGAAGCTGGATTCAGTGGACAAGCGGGTCCTCTGTCTAGGCTTTGGTCACAGACATGCTGGCTAAAGAAAAGGAGAGAATTGATGCAACAGTCAAGAGTCAATCTGCTACCATTATTGCTGAGATCAAGGAGGCCACCACATTGAAAATTCATACTCAACTGGCGCATTTTGAAAAAGAAAAGTTCATGACTCTAATGAAACAACACCAAGTCAATGTTCTGGATGATCTCCTCTATCCTACCCCAACAGAGCTTGATCATCAAAACACAAGAATCAACACACTCGAGGAAATGCAAGATACATATGATTAGACTCTCTCCATCATGAACAACAATTTGGAAAAGAAGCTCAAAACCACCGACTAGACCGTCAATATCTTGCTGCATTTTAAAGCTGATGCTGAGTAGAAGATGGAAGACATGAAGGCGAAGATCGATTCCCTCATAACACTCATCAAGACCACCTTTGATGATGTCGAAAAGGGGGAAAGATCAGATAAAGGAAGGGAGGCAAAGGAGGACAAGATCAAGATAGTGAAAACAAACCAGGACCAGATCATGATCAACTAGATCAAGGTCCACCAGAAGGAGCTCGAGGAGAAGAACCAGTTCAACAAGCCACGGAGAAGCCCTATAGTCCACCAAAGGCTGACCCTACAATTGAACCAGAACAACAACAACAACCAACAACACGAGACAAAGGGAAGAAACCAATTGATGAAGGCGACTAGATAGCTGAGATACTTCTATTTGGAATAAGAAGCGAGCAAGCCTGAGATCCCATCTTTAGGGCACAGTTTTACAAAGAACAAGCAGAACAGGGAAGAGATTGGCAGAGAAGGAGGCTAGAGAAAAATCTTATCAAACACCCTTCTCTCCACCTTCATCACAACAATCTCGTCAATCATCTCAGTCCACTACCCAATCGAGAAAGAAGAAGAAGAAACTATTCACTGGTTGGAACCTCTCATTACAGAAGAAGATGCCCAAGGATAATTGGGTACTAGAAGGTGATCAGAAGGAGTGGGGATCTCTAAAGCAAGGGTTCATAATGAACAGAAACTTCTTGAAAGAGCCCACTTATTATGAATCAATAGCAGATTAGGACTTCCAGCGGTACATGGAAAACTTCGTGGACAAAGAGCTAGTCCAGAGGATCAGATTGGCGGCTGAGAACACTAAACTCCAGATTAAGGCACCCTCAAGGGAGTACATGGTCTGCCCAACGATCCCTGGAAGCACTATTCCTGACAAAACATACATTCTAAACTATATAAACCAGGTAGCTAAGGTCAAGGGGTACAAGATCGACAACCATGACCCCAACTACGCCAGAATTTGAGATGGTATATATGAGAGTGTCCAGCTTACTTCTGATGCTCAGCGCCAGAAGATGAAGAAAGGAGGAGCTGGTAGATGGTTCACTTAGATTTACATATGTTTTTACCATTTGATGTCTTGTTTTGGTTCCGATCTTTTCTTTGTAAACCCTCTGATTGATATGATATATATACATGTGGGCTTTTCTGATGACAAAATCTCATTGTCCAGAACCAAATCAAAGATTAAGTTCGTTATAATTTAATAACGTTCTCTTAAACCCTTCTGGTTATTTAAAACCAGATCATGCTTAAATGTTTAATTTAGGGCTATTTTGTAAAGTGTGATTTCGACATCATCAAAAAGGGGGAAATTGTTGGGAACCCCACAATATTTAAGTTTTGATGATGTTCTCGAAACACACTTAGATTTAATTCTGTTTGCTATACTGTAATCTGTTCTACCTGTACCAGATCACTAACATATAAAGTGAATTTGATAGAGAACATGACTTTAGATCAGATTAGAAAATGACTTAAAGTGTAAAGGATTACATCCTATAGAAGTCATTCTGTCTTTGTCTTGTTCGAGGACCAGATCAATAGTAGACTACAAGCAAGCAGATGATCTGTCCGAGGGCCACTCGATCTGGTTTCCATAAAATTATACGCAGAGAGTGCAACCATGCTTTGGAGCATTATTGGAACAGATTGATATTTGACCAGATCAACATCAATTTGCTCTAACCAGATCGACATCAATCTACTCTGACCAGATCGTTCTTCAAAGAGAGCCAGACTGGACCAAATCAACCCAAGTCATCTGACATTCAATTATGTGTCTAGATGTACTTCGATGAATCCAAATCACCTTGCCACATCAGTAGATCTCACGAAGATGGAAAGTTTATCTATTGGAGATAAAATTTGGAAGGAGAATCAATCAACGCGCAAAGAAGGAAAGAAGCATCTATCAACGATTTGCTTTCCATATATTTGAAGATTCAGTCAAACTTTCCAAGGCAAGATGAGATATTATGGGATTCAATTTCTTGATTAGCAATCAATATTTACTTCAAGCCAATCAAGACCAACGGTTAGAATTTCAAATTCTATACCTATAAAAACTTGGAACCAAGATTGGAAGAGTACGGATACTTCAAGATTATTATCAAGATAAGATTATTATCAAGATGTTACTCTGCTCAGAAATCAACTCACTTAACGAAGAATACTTTGAGAAGATTTCAACATACCAGATCGTGTTCTAAGCTGTTCGTGATCGAAATCACACCACTCGATTCAAGTCTGTCTTATCGAGAAGGAGAAGGAAGATAGCTTCGCTAGCTAGTAGTTTTCTAGTGGATAAACGTGAAGATATCTTCTTGCAGTTGTTTACTGTAGGTTGTAAAGGGACATGACCCTTCTTCGTTCATAAGTTTCAACCAGGTTGTGCTTGAAACTTGTGGCTCATGCTTAGCGAGTATAAAGAAGAGAGTATCCTTGTAGTGGATATTTAATCCAGTTTGGATTGGACTGTGGACATAGGGGGTTTCCCAAACCACGTAAAACAACTGTGTTATTTATATTTTGCATATTTACTTTTGGTTATTTATTCACTAACCAGCACGTCCATACAATCTGCATTCTTAATCAATTAGATAAACTATTCTGTTTAGATTTGCAAAGGTTTTCTAATAAAGAGCACAGACTAAGTCCACCATATTCCGTACACACAAAGTTCTGTTGGATAACAAGATTACTCTTGCTATCTGCTAAGTGTTTTCACACGAGAGTTAATCTGGACAGACCGTGTATCGATCTGGTCAGTAGCAACCTCTCTTCGAGAAAGCTTAACCTCTCTAAGCAATTAGTCAAAGTAAACTGAAAAGTTTGTATTTGGTTTATTCGCCGCCCCCCCCTCCATACACCATCAAACCTTACTCTTTCGAGACCAACACTAAAGATTATCATGAAGAAGTTGTTAATTTATGCGTCCCACATAGTGAAGAACTCAAACAGGAAATTATGAGCGAAGCACATGATACACCGTATACAACCCACCCAAGAAGTACGAAGATGTACCAGGATATAACATCCTTCATAGAGAGATGTTTAGCTTGCCAACATGTGAAAGTACTACATCAATGACCTTATGGAAAATTGCAACCATTAGAAATTACATAATGAAAATGGGAGCATATTGCTATGGATTTTGTGATCGGATTACCCAAATCTAGAAGAGGAAACACTGCAATTTGGGTAATCGTAGATCGTCTCACAAAATGTGCTCACTTCGTACCTATAATGATAACTTATAGGTCAGATAAGTTAACACAATTGTATGTCCGTGAAATTATACTTTTAAACGGCGTACCATTGTCAATCACCTCAGATAAAGACTCAAAGTTTAAATCAAAATTCTAGATGAGTCTTTAGAAAGAATTAGGTACAAGGTTGAACTTTAGTACTGTATTTCACCCTCAAACCGATGGACAATCAAAAAGAACCATCCAGACTCTAAAAGACATGTTGAGAACAGTGGTTCTCGAAAGAGGTGCAAGTAGGGAAGCGATGCTACCACTAATTGAGTTTGCCTACAACAACATCTATCAAGCAACCATAGAGATGTCCTCATATGAAGCACTATATGGAAGTATGTGTAGATCGATACTTTATTGGGACGATGTTGGTGAAAGAATGATAATAGGCACAGGCTCTCAATTAATGAGATGATTGAGATTGCCAAAAAAATTAGAGAAAGAATCAACAAAGCTCAGAATAGATAGAAGTCTTATGTTCACATTCATAGAACCAAGCTACAATTTGAAATAGGAGATAATCTTTTCTTAAAGGTATCTCCTTCTAAAGGAATAATTAGATTTGGTGTTAAAGTAAAAATAAGACCCCGTTTTATTGGACCACACAAAATTCTTGAAAGAATAGGTCTAGTAGCATATAGATTAGCCATGCACAATATATATATATATGATTATCGTAAAAGAGAAGTATTAATGTCATGCAAATTGATATAATGCAATAAGATTTCTAATACTAAAGCCAACAAAATATAATAAATAAATAGCTATACAGTATAAATAATATATAGGCATGCATGTCTACAGAGATAGATTGAGAGTTGAGAAGGGCATAGAGAGGAAACACATATGCAAAAGTAGATTTTTACAAGATTTGCAAATTTACAAATCTGAAAATAAATTACATTTCTAGCTTTACATATTATCTTACTATAGAATAAAAAAGAGAGAGAAAGGAAATGAGTTCCTGGAGAGAGTCTCCTCGACAGGAAGATGAAGAAAAAACATTTTGCTTTCCTATTTTGATGCAAACTGCACAATAACAATAATCAATAGGATGTCCAAAAGTAAAAGAATTCAAAGTATACAATGGTAATATTGCAATAGCTAACTATAGACTTGGAGCTAGAAACTCAAAACATATAGGTATTAGATGGAAGAAATTTTTTAAAGATTTATATAAAGTGAAACACTCAAGTGCACAGTTATACATGCATCACTAAATACGTATCCAAAAATCTCTTAGAAATATCCCTATTTATATACCTATAACAATCAGTAAAAACACAACTCTCACCCCTTAGCAAACTTTCCAAAGTACTTAGAATATGAGATGTTGGTCCCGAAAGAGCAAGGTTTGGTGTATTGGGGGGGGGGGGGGGGGACAAAACACCAAATACAAACTTTTCAGTTTACTTGGATGATTATTAGAGAGTTCAAGCTATTCTTAAACAAGAAATTGCTCGGCAGATGACTGACCAGATCGATAGCAGGTCAATCAAAGCAGATTGCTCTCTAGTGTAAATATTTAGACAATAATAAGAGTGATCTTATTACTTCCTAAGTATTGAGTGTGTGTGCGGAAATATGGTGGATTTAGTTGGTGCTCTTATATAGAAAAACCTTAATGATTAATCAGATTGTTAAAGCAGGTTAATTGAGATGCAGTCTATATGGAAGTGTAAGGAGTTAGAATAAATAAACAACTGAAAATAAATATGCAGCAAGGTAAATGACACAGTTGTTTAACGTAGTTCGGGAAATCCCTACGTCCACGATCTTATCAAAATTAGACCAGATTATCCACTACTAGAATACTCTTCTTCTTTATACTCGTGGAGAATGAGTCACAAGTCTCAAACTCAATCTGGTTGAAATTTATGCACGAATGAGGGTCGTGTCCCTTTACAACAGATTACTTCTACGTTACCACTAGAAAACTACTATCTAGCAGGGTGATCTCCTTTCTCTCGATAAGACAGACTTGAATCGAGATTGGGTTGGTGTGATTTAGAATCACGAACAGTTTGAAGTCTTGAGTTTGATGTTGAGATTGATTGCTTGAGAGTGTTTGATTGATGTTGCATCTATCTTCTCCAGACTTTGAACTCCAAATATATATAGGCTTTGAATTTTGAAATTCTAGCCGTTGTTGATTGGCGTGGAATTGATTGAGATTGCTAATCACTGATGTCCATCATATCTGTTCTTGCCTTGTAAAGACGTTGACTCAATCCTCTAAGTATGGAAAGCAGATCGCTAACGGTTACTTTCCTTTTTCGTGTCAATCAAGGATTCTTCTTCCAAACCCTATTGGATGGATTTCAATATTGACGTGGCTGGTGGATATGATGTGTAGAGTGATGTCATCTGGTGGTTTGATGACTTTGTCGATCTGGTGCTTCGCTATGATCATCGATCTGGTCGGTGTCTTGGTCTTCAACATTGACTATAATAGAAATGACTTCTATAGGAATATCTCCTTTACATGCTAAGTCATCTCCTAACCTGTTCTCTATCAGAATTCACTTTATGCGTAGTGATCTGTTAACATGTGGAACAGTTTAACTCTAATTAAAGCTTGTAAAGACTAAGTGTGTTTCGAGAGATCATCATCAAAACCAAAATACTTCGAGGTTCCCAACATGAGAGAAGTCCAAGAAGAAGCCCTAGTCAAATCAAAACACAACAGGAGTATCCAAACCATTTCAACTTCAGAGGTGTTAATTCTTAAGGTATTCAATTCATACTTTAAGTTTTACTCTATAGAACCTAGTTGAAAAAATTCTTCTACTTTAGCTATGTTTCACAAACCATAAAGCTTAAATTAAATAAATTATAGACTCTTTCCTCCACCATCACTTTAGAAGTTTTAAAAGCTTTTAAATGTTCTTAAGTTCAAGAGTTAGCAAACTTCAAACTTAGAGGAGGACTAGGAAATTCGTTCAGATTCCATTTCTTTTCAATAATTTAGAAAACTGAGGCAAAAATTTACAAAACATAGAAATATTATAGATTTATAGTTCTAAGGTAGAAAAATCAATATTTGGCTTATAGGTCATCCACTTCAAAAACCTAAACTCACATAGACCCCAAGATAGAAGCTTGAAACAACTATGCAAAATAAATAGAACTTTAAAATTTAGAAACTGAAAAGAGAAATAAGGAAAAGGATTTACCCTTGGAGAAGAGCTCCAACACCGTCCAATAGAGGAGACCGAGAGAATATATATATATATATATATATATATATATATATATATATTGAAATTTTCAGAAATACATAATTTGAGAACTATAAATTAGAGATTAAAACTTGCAGATAAGAATAAGAAACTGAGAATTTTAAAAATTGTAAAGACAAGAGAGAATATGTTCTACCTAAGAGTACGAGCAGATTAAGAGAAATGATATATAAATTGAGAAATTAAACTAGAGTTAAATAGTATAGAAATCTAAAACTGAAATTAAACGTAATGAGAAACTCTTTACTCAACCTTCATTTTAGAACCCAAGTTGTGCAGAAATAAAAACAAGCATGTTAGATTATGTGTTCATTTTTTTTTAAAAATCTTCTAAGTATATTTAAATTCAAGATTTAGAAAACTCTAAACTTATGCGATAAGAATGATACCAAAACTTTAAATTTAGAATCATTATCGAACCATATAAGGATATATTTTCATATTTCCTAGCATAAAACATATATATATATATATATATATAGATTTCATATATCAGAAGAAATCTACATTCATATTTTTCTTAGAACACAACACATATATCACAATATTCAGATTCAGAACATAGATATGATTTTAGAAAATAAGTTTCAGATTTAGAAACGAAATCACAGGTTATGAAAATTCAGCAACAATTAAAACATGCAGAAGGCTAAATCAAGAAATAGAAAATAACATCTTAGACAAATACAAGAAAAAGAATGAAGAGATATACCCAACTATGAAATCCCCCAAATTAGATATTTAGAGAGGCAACGGAAGGCACATTACGGAGCCGTCGTACCTACCTATTCTGAACGAGAAATTAAGGTAAGCCGAGAGAGCAGAGAGGCTAAGAATTAGAAGAGATTAGTTATTTGAAAAACGGAAATTTATGAACTCTAAAGTTAGAAATTTAGAAAAGGAAAGATAAGATTTTTACTGCGACTATTTTCCTCTGGCGAGCTCCTCTCCGTTCAATGGATTAGGGTTTATTCATGCATGCATTAGAGTGGAGCATGCATAGCGATGGAATGGAGGTGCATGAGATTGCATGGTGTTAGGGGTGTCAATGGGTGGGTAAAATCCGGACCGGAACAGTTAAAATAGTTACGGTTCTAGAACCGGAACTGGACCGTTAAATATTTGTTCCGGATCCAGACCCGGACCTAAACTATTAGTGGTTCCGGGTCGGGAGAATACCCATGGGTATTTTTCGGGTCTGGGTTACCCATGGGTCTCAAACACATATACTCATTCTTTATCTCCATCTCTCCCCGGCTCCCCCGTTTAGTGTTAGTAATTTGATATCTACTGTTCTACAACTATTTTCACGATTGACGACTTCCGATTTCTTGGAAATTCATGATTTTTAAATTGCGGTTTTTTTCATAATTTTTGACTTAATTGGGTATTAAAAAAATTTCACTAAAATCATATACACACCCAAATATATATGTTTGATTCTTTGTTTGAATAATGTGATTGGCTAAATACCTATTCGAATTTCGTTGATGGTTTTCCGAAAACTTAGTTTGTGTGTTAAGAATGTGCATTATTGTGTATATGTCTACTTCGTGTTCGACTAACTTCCTAAATGAAGCATGAAGAAATTGTTTATGCTTTGAACATCACTTTAAGATTAGTTGTTATTTACTATAATCGAATGATTTCTACGGTTGAAAAATATTATTGTTATTAGAGAATTTTAAGGAGTTGCGTGGGGGAGGATTTCGACGCGAAGACAAGGATCATGTTGAGGAGGGAGAACGGTACTCGAAAGCTAGACAAGATAAATGTAATTCCTCGTATTCTAATGGATCTAGTGGATTGGGTAATATGATGCCTAAGCTTGATTTTCTTAGATTTGATGGTCAACCCTTATGCAATGGATTAGGAAATGTAATAAGTATTTTGCAGTCCATAATATGGATGATTATGATAAAATATTCATAGCTGCAATGTATATGGAAAGGGTAGTTGATTTGTGGTATGTAAACTATATTGAGAATGAGGAGGTTTCATGGAGAGAATTTGCTGAGAGGGTGATTGAGAGATTTTTGGGGGAGGATGGCAAGAGTCTTATTGCTCAAATTAATCACTTGAAACAAACTGGTAGTGTAGTTGCATACACTAACAAGATTGAAGAGCTTAAGGCTTTTGTAGCAGTGAGGAAAAGATGATTAGATGAAGACTATTTTGTAAAGAACTATATAGGAGGTTTGAAGGATGAGATAGGGGCTGCTGTGGAGATGTTTGATCCGGATACACTTAAGTCAAACAATTAAACTAGCTAAAAAACAAGAGTTGCAACTATTGGCTTTGGATTTGAGTAGAGGGTTTGATAGAGGTGCAAGGATAGTTGGATTTGAGCAGGGAAGTCGTGTGCGGAGTCAAGATACACCACCTCCTTCAAACTTAAAAAAATTAACACCTATTGAGATTGAAGAGAGGAGGAAGAAGAAATTGTGTTTTAATTTTGATGAACCCTATCACTTAGGGCATAAGTGCTAGAAAATCTTTGTGATTGTATGTGAAGCACATGATGAAGAGGAGTTGGTGCTAAGAGATGGGAGCAATGAAGAGGAAGAGGAGGCTCAAATTTCCATCAATGCACTGGGGGGTCAGCTGGTTGTTGATAGTATTAAATTGCAAGGCAATATAGGGAGTCATGTGATGTCTGTGTTGATTGATATATGAAGTACTCATAGCTTCTTGGATTCAATGACAGTTTAGAAGATTGGGTGCAAGGTGGAGTACACTAACCCACTGTCAGTGACTATTGCTGATGGGAGGACGATGGAGTGTACAACCAAGTGTCCAAAGCTAGAGTGAGAGATGGGAGGATGTAAGTTCATCTCACCTATCAGATTATTGCAGATGAGGGGTTGTGATAGGAGTAGATATTTTGAGGCAAATAGAACCAGGGTCATTTAACTTCACTAAAATGAGTATTAGTTTCTTGAAGAATGGAAAGAGAGTTGTGTTACAGGGAGCTAAGCAGGGTGTTACTCTCACTATGATGACAGGGAGGCAGTTTACTAAGACACTGAAGAAGAGCAAGGGCACATGTATATGGTTTTTGTGCATGATTTATGTGTACAAAGTGGTAGCAGAATGCAAACCTCATCCTGACTTACAACATCTTATTTCTAAGTACTTGATGGTGTTTGAAACTCCTACCAAGCTGCCCCCAAGCAGAGAGCACAACCATAAAATCACACTCAAGCAAGATGTTG
Source organism: Leonotis leonurus (assembly GCA_026898415.1). Classification (NCBI taxonomy): domain Eukaryota; kingdom Viridiplantae; phylum Streptophyta; class Magnoliopsida; order Lamiales; family Lamiaceae; genus Leonotis; species Leonotis leonurus. Next base: position 201,942 of record JAPKLX010000344.1, read on the forward strand.
TGGCTTTTAAGCAAAATGCATATAGGTACCCCTATATGCAAAGGCTGGAAATTAAGAAACTAGTGCAGGAAATGCTTAGCACAGGAGTGATTCAGGTTAGCTCTAGTTCCTTTTCATCTCCAGTTCTACTTATGAAGAAAAAGGATGGGACATGGAGGTTTTGTGTGGACTACAGAAGGCTCAACTCTTTAACTGTGAAGTATCAACTTTCCACAATACCTTTGAGTGATGATGTTCTTGAAGAACTTGGAGGTGCCACCATATTCTCCATGATTGATCTCAGGGCCGGGTACCACCAGATTAGAATGCACCTTACAGACATCCCCAAGACAACTTTTGTGACTTCTAGTGGCCTCTATGAGTTCAAGGTTATGCCATTTGGTTTAACCAATGCACCTGCAACTTTCCAAGCTTTAATGAACTCGGTCTTCAAGCCATATCTTGGAAGGTTTGTTCTGGTTATTTTTGATGATATGTTGGTATTTAGCAGCACTATGGAGTTACATGTTATGCATTTAGAGATTGTCTTTCAAACACTTGTTGATAATCAGTTGTATGCAAAGGCTTCTAAGTGCATATTTGGCCAATCTCATGTGGAGTATCTTGGCCATATTATAAGTGGGAGTGGGGTTTCTGCTGACCCTAGTAAAATCCAAGCCATGGTGGATTGGCCACCACCTAAATCCCTTCGAGCTTTGAGAGGTTTTTTGGGTCTTACAAGGCACTATAGGAAGTTTATCCAGCATTATGGTACTATTGCTTTACCCTTAAATGATCTTACCAAGAAGGAAGCTTTCATTTGACTTAGCAAGCAACCAAAGCTTTTAACGTCTCAAGCAAGCTATGGTTACTGCTCCTGTGCTCAAACTTCCAGACTTTGGTAAGCCATTTATTTTGGAGACTATCAGCCTCTTATGCTGGAATAGGTGTTGTGCTGAAGCAGGAGGGCCTCCCAATAGATTTTCTAAGCAAGGCATTAGCTCCAAAGCATAAAGGCATGTCAACATATGAGAAGGAGTTCTTGGCTATTATTATGGCTGCAGAGAAGTGGCGTTCATACCTTTTGCACAATAAGTTTGTTATTAGAACTTACCACCAAAGTTTAAGATATTTACTGGAGAAAAAGCTTTCTACTCCAGTGCAACATAAGTACTTAACCAAGTTGTTGGGTTTTGACTACAGAGTCGAATACAAGAAAGGTTTTGACAATAGGGCTGCAGATGCTCTATCCAAGGTTGAGCACGAACATGGAGAGATCATTGCTCTTTCTCTTACAACTTGTACTCCTACAGGAGCTTTGAGAATGATGTTGTGGCACATGAAGCTCTAATGTAATGTTTGTTGGTCCCGAAAGAGCAAGGTTTGGTGTATGGGGGGGGGGAATACACCAAATGCAAACTTTTCAGTTTACTTGACTATTTCAATCAGAGAGATGTGAGCTTACTGAATCACAGATTGCTCTGGATGATAGAACAATATGATTTTATAACCAATTAGGTTCTATCCAAGTAAGATCTCTCACGTGAGATATACAAGGCAGAAAGTAAGTGTGAACTAAATTTCCAGCAATGTATTGTGTGCGGAATAATGGTGGACTTAGTCGGTGCTCTTGTTAAGAAAATCTTTTGAAAAACTTAATCG
>JAPKLX010000344.1:203592-237221 GCA_026898415.1 Leonotis leonurus
CTGTTAAAGTTGACTAGCTTCATTTTCTGTTTGAGACTCTCTGGTTTAGCATTCTGTCTTTGAGACTTGCTGGTTTTGAGATTCTCTGGTTTAGCCTTCTGTCTGTGACTTGCTGGTTTGAGATTCTCTGGTTTAGCCTTCTGTCTGTGATGTTTTGCTAGTTTCAACTTTCTGTTGAAGTTGTCTTGCTCCAGCTTTGAGACTTGCTGGTTTCACTTTCTGATAAAGTTTAACTTGCTGGTTCAGCTTTCTTTTAAAGATTGTCTTGCTTCAGCTTTCTGTCTGAGACATATTCCATCTTTCTGGTTGAACTGATTTCGACTATCTGGTCAATAACAATCAACAGAAATGATACAGAACATGAAGAATGCCAAGTGTGTGTATGAGTGAACATCATCAAAACTTAGAATATATTGTGGGGTTCCCAACAATGTTGTACTTTGCCCTTTAATTGTCACAACCCACCTTTACCAAGTGTAATAAAGTCGGGGAAAAACCGTGACTCAGGGATGAAATATGAAAATGGGAAAAGAAATGGGTATTAATAAGAAGATGAATACATGATAATTGCTTCGATAAATAAGGATTCATACACGAAATTCGGTACTAAATAACCGATAACAAAATACATAGGTCGTTGATTATGAAGTCTAGAAATACTGAATACTAAACTGAGTGTTTGCAGCGGAAATTGGATCAATTTCTAAATTTACATGTATGAAGACATGTAAACCCCCAAGAGATTTCTACTAATTGAGTTCGATAAAAACCATCGCTGAGCACTCCCCTTTGGCATCATAGCTCAACCTACACATTTATAAATACATGCAGGGCTGAGTACAAAAGTACTCAGTAGACACATGCCGAAATCGCATTCGTACTAATATAATTGTCATTGCCATAACACAGTGAGACATAGGGATTTTATCTCTAAAGAAGCATATGTTCACTAAATTCTTTTGTGATTCCTAAAATTTGACTGCGCAATCTAAGTTCTGGAGTAATCAATCATATTTGTATTTATGTGTGTCGGGAAGATGGCCACCTTCCACGGACACTTGACCGGACAACCCGCTTAGATGACTCACGATCGCGGTGTACACTAGTCCGAGTAAGATAACAATCCTCAAGATGACTCATAGTTCGATTATAATATGTATCATACAAAAATATAAATATTTTTGGCAAGACAATACTTTACATATTTTCAGTTCAAAATCTTTTTGAAAAGAAATAATAACTGATACAACACACATAATTTTAGTTGTATAAGAAAGCCTACCTGAATCGCTTCCTTGCTTAATAAGATCTGAATCTTTACCGTCTAGTATTTTCCCTTCGCTAAACCTTAATCGTAATTACGAAGAAGATACTCATCATGAGTATAAAATTTATTTCATCTAAATAAAATGAAATATTATTCTATTATTTAAGTAATTATTTTAATTTCTTACTCGACTAATATTCGAGTACTTATAAATTTCTATAACTGTTTTCGTAGGATTTTAATCGATAATTGATTTATTAAATCCTTAATATTGATTTATTTTACCCAATTAATTTAATAATGGGTACTAATTTAATTCCAAGCTAAAATGTTAATTAATACTTATAAGATAGTATTAATTTTAATTAATACTATTTAAGAATTTTTTTGAAAGTTGGAATTAATACTACTAATTTTATATCTTAAGCATAGCTTAATTAATCTAATTATTTGGGTTTAATCTAACTTTTTATATCCAACCCATTTAATTTAATAACTTGATCCAAAGATTTAATTTATAAGCCCATTCTTAAGAAATATATCTAAGCCCATTCTAAATATTTAATCTGGGCCCATTCTATAATTCTCAACCCGAATGATTTCTATTACATCGGCCCATAACTAATTAAAACTCGGCCCATAACTAATTAGAACTCGTCCCACAAGACTAATATTGACCCGGCCCATTTATTTAGTCTTAAATTAACTCTAACCCTAGCATACAACACTAGCCGCTTCACTACTCTCATCTCCCTCTGTTTCATCCGCCACAACTCTCTTCTCCATAAGATAGAATTTCATCGGTGCTTCATCGCCAGCCGACGTCGACCTCCTAGGTAAGTTTATCTCATTTTTCTTTCTCTTAAACCTTCTAGTTTCATTATTAGTTATTTTCTTTACAATTTCTTCAAGTTTTCTAACTCTTTTCCTCTCTCTTTTCTCAATCTCAATCGGTCTCTCTACTCTCTCTATCTCGCCCCAACTCTCGGTCTCTCCCGTTCTCTCTCTCTCTCTCTGTCTCTCTCGATTCTTAGCAGGACGATTGAACGGTTAGGAGCTCATCGGTGCTCTTGCCTGCTCTCCCGGTGGAATGCAGCAGCAGGGACTGTCGTCGAGCCTCTCACAAGTAAAGCTCTGAATCTCTGTTCTTTTTTCCTCTTTTTTTTTTGTTTTGTATTTAAATTTTCAATCTTATATTACTGCATGTTCTTATCTCCTTTTAAATTTTGGTTTAGAAATTTGCAAGGCTCTAGTTCGAAAATGAGGTTCACAATCTGAAGTCTCCTCCATATTTTTTTTTATTTGTTTGGGTAGAGTGGAAGTCAAAGTTCTAAGCTTTTTGAATCTGCATGTTCTATTTTTTTATTGCTTGGATCATTTGAGAATATGTCGTGGGGAAAAATATCTGAAATTTGTTCAATCATAATCGATTTCTGCAATTTTAGGCTAATGGTTCTCCTTTTCTTTTCTTTTCTTTTTTTCTATTTTGGCCGAGAGCTTTGAGGCTTAGGTGGAGAAGGATTAAGCCAGAGGTTCTAAAACTCCAATGGCTTAGCAGGTAATGTTATCTGATTTGTTTGGGTAGGGTGGAAGGCAAAGCTCTAAGCTTTTTGAATCTACATGCTATATCTTTTTTTTTGTTTAAAACTGAATTCTTGGGAAGGAATCTTCAAACCTAAATTTGAGTTCTTTAACTTGCCCCTAATAAATGATTTTAGATTATGATGAGGACTGTTATGTTTCTTTACGATAATCTGAGATGGTGCATTATATGTTTTTATTACTGAATGTTCAATAGTTCGTGTGTTAGTTGCTAATCTGAACATTTGAATGTTTGTCTCTGTTACAAAATATATTCATTGTTGGTCCCGAAAGAGCAAGGTTTGGTGTATTGGGGGGGGGGGGGGGAATACACCAAATACAAACTTTTCAGTTTACTTGGTTGATTATTAGAGAGTTCAAGCTATTCTTAAACAAGAAATTGCTCGGCAGATGACTGACCAGATCGATAGATAGATCGATAGCAAGTCAATCAAAGCAGATTGCTCTCTAGTGTAAATATTTGAGACAATAATAAGAGTGATCTTATTACTTCCTAAGTATTGAGTGTGTGTGCAGAAATATGGTGGATTTAGTTGGTGCTCTTATATAGAAAAACCTTAATGATTAATCAGATTGTTAAAGCAGGTTAATTGAGATGCAGTCTATATGGAAGTGTAAGGAGTTAGAATAAATAAACAGCTGAAAATAAATATGCAGAAAGGTAAATAACACAGTTGTTTAACGTGGTTCGGGAAATCCCTACGTCCACGATCTGATCAAAATTAGACCAGATTATCCACTACTGAGATACTCTTCTTCTTTATACTCGTGGAGAATGAGTCACAAGTCTCAAACTCAATTTGGTTGAAACTTATGCACGAATGAGGGTCGTGTCCCTTTACAACAGATTACCTCTACGTTACCACTAGAAAACTACTAGCTAGCAGGGTGATCTCCTTTCTCTCGATAAGACAGACTTGAATCGAGGTTGGATTGATGTGATTTAGAATCACAAACGGTTTGAAGTCTTGAGTCTGAGATTGATTACTTGAGAGTGTTTGATCAATGTAGCGTCTTTTTTTTTATTTTCTCCAGACTTTGAACTCCAAATATATATAGGCTTTGAATTTGAAATTCTAGCCGTTTGTTGATTGACGTGGAATTGATTGAGATTGCCAATCACTAATGTCCATCATATCTGTTCTTGCCTTGTAAAAACGTTGACTCAATCCTCTAAGTATGGAAAGCAGATCGCTAACAGTTACTTTCCTTATTCGTGTCAATCAAGGATTCTTTTTCCAAACCCTATTGGATGGATTTCAATATTGACGTGGCAGGTGGATATGATGTGTAGAGTGATGTCATCTGGTGGTTTGATGACTCTGTCGATCTGGTGCTTCGCTGTGATCATCGATCTGGTCGGTGATCTAGTCGAAGACTGTAATTGCAGATTGATTTCTTCTCTTTGAAAAATGTATTGGTCTTCAACCTTGACTATAATAGAAATGACTTCTATAGGAATATCTCCTTTACATGCTAAGTCATCTCCTAACCTGTTCTCTATCAGAATTCACTTTATGCGTAGTGATCTGTTAACATGTAGAACAGTTTAACTCTTATTAAAGCTGTAAAGACTAAGTGTGTTTCGAGAGATCATCATCAAAACCAAAATACTTCGGGGTTCCCAACAATTTCCCCCTTTTTGATGATGTCGAAACCACACTTTACAATATCATCTTATTTAAGCATTAAGAGTGATCTGGTTTAAGAGCCAGATAGTTAATGTTTTCGTTATTAGATTATAACGATTAAGAGCCAGATAGCATTAAGAGTGATCTGGTTTAAGAGTGATCTGGTTTAAGAGCCAGATAGTTAATGTTTTGTCATCAAAAACCCAAAGAATGTTCATAGATATAGAGCAAAAGGGTTACAGATTCCAAAATGTAAGAATTACAGATAGTAAAGGATGTGAAAAGATGTATCTATCTGCTCTTCCTCATTTCTTCTTGTTGCCTCTTCATTTTAGCTTTAGTCTCATCAGAAATCATCTGGACACTTTCGTACACTCCCTCTCTGACCCTGATGTAGTCTGGGTCTTCGGCATCGATCTTGTACCCCCTGTTTTTTGCAAGCTGATTAATGAAGTTCAGCAGGTAGGTCTTGTCTGGGAGTTTAGTGCCAGGGATATCTGGACATTCTCTGTATTCACGTTCTGGTGCAGTTATGGTGATCTGAGCTTCTGTAGCAGCTGCTCTAATGGCCTGCACCAGATCCTTTGCATCGTTCATATCCAGGTAGAGATTGAAGGCTTCATTGGTTGTGCCTTCGCAGTAAGCTGGTTCTTTGATGAAGTACCGGCACATGATAAATCCGTATTTCAGCCCCTCCCAACCTTCTTTCAGATTGTCTGGCACCCAGTTGGTTTCTCCTTCTTTTGGATTTTTGGTCTTGATGGGTGCGGAGAACCAACCAGATCCATATTTCCTCTTCTTCTTTTGTGGTTGAGAGTGACTTGATCTGCTTGATTCAGATTTGGATGGCCTCTTGGTTTGACCAGATGGTTGACTTGGTCGATCTGGTGCAGCTGCCTGCTCAGGTTGAGCCTCTCTCCTTTCTTCTGATGCACCAGATTGACCTTTACCCTTTCCTCGAGCTCCTTTTTCCTTCCTTATTCTAGATCCTTCCCCCTTTTCGACATCATCAATATAGATGTTGATGAGTGCCTTAAGGGAGGTGATCTCCTCCTTCATCTCCTTCATCTCTTTTTCTGAATCCAGCTTGTAGTTGAGTAGGGACGTGATGTTTGCGTTGGATTCATCAATCTTTTGTTCCATGTAGGATTTGGCACTGGAGAGATGAACAGTGAAATTCTCTTGTTCTTCTTTGATAGCCCCAATCTCGTCGAAGTAAGAGTCAATCATGGTCTTCGTTGGGTATCTCAGATCTCTCAGTTTCCTCTCAACAAAGTTTACTCCATTATCTACAAATTTTCTGAGTTGTGATCTAATTTCAATATTGGCTGCTTTGATCACTTCCTCAGAGACTCCATTAGTCTGGTCCTTGACAATGACATGAACCATGTCTTTCTCCTTTTTGGCAAAGTCTGTGACAATTTTATACATCTCTTGAATCTTGTGCTCCATGGATGCCAGAGTCTGATCAATCTGTTCTTTTCTTTGATCAACAGCATATCTGTCATCATCCATCTTTTTGCTAAGCTCCTCGAGCTTCATTCTGCAGGTCCTCCTCAGGTCAGAATCCATCTTGTCTACATGAGATTTGATGTTGTTGTTGAAATCAGTGAGGATTCTGGTGGCCTGGTCTTGGACAGTGGAGAGAGTTCCATACAAGAATTTATCTACTTTTATGGAGATTAGATCATTGACTTGTGCATTGGATAGAGATTGATGCTGAGTCGTCAGTATCTCTTCCAGATTTGTTGTCTCCACAAATTCGTCCATTGTAGCTGCGACAGAGGGGGTGTAGATGTTATCAGTCTGTTTTCCTGCCACCCTCTGTCCAGCAGGTTCTTCTTCCTCTCGAGGATAATCAACCACCTCGATCTGGATTGTGCGTTTCTGGGCTGGTTCCCCCTCAACTTGTGCAGCTGGTATGATTTGTTCAGCAGCATCAGCCTGTTGCTGATCTGGTTCAGTGTCTGGTACTGCTGCACCCTGTTGGTGAGCTTCAGTCATTTCTTCTTCCTCTTCATCCACTACACTTTCAAAGAAGTGTAGCAGTCCTTCTTTCTCATATATCGATCTCAGATCGATCTGTAATTTCTTGGCCTCATGTTGGGCTATGGCAAGAATGCTCTGGAGATAAGTATCTCTCAACTCTGCAATAGAGGAGACTTCGAAGATATTTAGAAATACAGCCTCTTCTGCCTTGAGTGCAGAGATCGATCTGGTTTTGAGTAAGGCGTCGAGGACATAGAATTTTTTTTCCTTAATGAGAAGGAGTAGCTTTAGTCTCCTTGCAGCATCATAACTCTCTGGAGTTAACTGGATGCTAGGAAATGACTTAAGGACAGAGTGATCTGCTTCTGCTTCTAGCAATTTTACCACTGTTTCAGCTTGTTTCTTCTCCACATCCTCATCTGAGGTTTCATCTTCTTCTTCCTCCTCAACAATCTGCTCTAATGGTTCAGCAGATGAAGGACTAGCGGTGTGAGTGGGGGAGAAGTCCTTGACCTGACTTGGGTCAAAAGAGGAGATGGGGGCAGCTTCCTCTGGTGGACCCCCAACCAGGATCTCCTCATCCTCAACCTCTTGTTGAGGGATAGATGTGTCCATAACAGTAGGTTCCTGAACCTGGACCTCTTCCACTGGTTCAGCAAGTTTTTGCAGTCTTCTCCTCTTGGGTTTAAGCTGTTGAGCAGCAGCAGTATCCACTGAGCTTGCTCTTCGAGTGACTCTTTTTGATGGGGTTCTTTCCACTAGCTTCTCCTTTGTGACTCGAGATTTGACTGATTTTTCTGTGGGAGCAGATGGGGGAATCCAAATTAGATTTGAGCTCCCCATCTCTATCAAGGCGTTTGCGTGTACTGGATCTGTCACCTTGCCTATCAAGTTGGCTGTGATTCCCATGGACATCTCGATCTGGTGTTGATCCTTGGGAAATCGCAGTCTGTCGTTGAACTCAATTACCTCATTCCATTGGTGTTGTTTGAAAAACGTTTCCAGCATAAAGCTGATCTTTGTGGAGTGCCTCAGGCTACTTCTCCTTACTTCAATACCTGGGCTCGCTCCTTTGATGAAAGTTATCATCTTAGCCTCTTTGGTCAACAGATCGAACAACACTCTGCTCCAATTGACAGGCAGATTGAGCACCACGGCCGTGAGTATCTTGAACTTCTCCGGCGTCACTTGGTCATATGAACCGTTGTGGTTCATGAATATCCTTTGCACGAACTCGAAGATAATCTTGTATTCTAGTGCGAGCAGTCCCCTGTTGAACATTCTGTTGGTGTAGGTTATTGGTACAACCATCACCATCTCTATAGCTTCTTACAATTGGTCCTCAGTGATTTCTCCAAGGCTAATCCCTTCATCCTTCAACTTATAGGCCTCGTCTATAATGTTCAACACATTGTAGGTTGTGTAGCTTGTTGTATTCCCCTTGCTCACACGGATGGTGGCTTCGTTCCCACCTTTCTCTCCTTGCCATGTAAGGTAAAAGGTTGCCACTTCCTTTGGCAGAAATTGGAGAGGGTGTGTGGTGATAATATTATGAAATCCTGCAACAAAGTTACACAATATAGATGAACACTTATTCTTCCATCAATGAAGTATGAGCGCTCAGTAGCAGTTTACGCAGTACAGAATATCAAGTTTCACAGTTCAGTGTTTGTTCACGAATACATGCTTATAGATAAACTGGTTTTTCAAGACAGGCAGTTCACATAAGATAAAAGCAGTTCACATGAGACAGTTTAAATAATGATATAGAATCTTTAAATATGAATAACAAAGAGAAACCTTTGCATCGCTTAACAAGGGCGAAGGCCTTGTCTAGTTTATGGAAACCATGGGTGTCAAGAACGGCATATTGATCTTGAGTAATATATTGGTTCAGAAATTTCACTTGCTCGAGAAACAGAGTTGATTTGGGAGCCATTTTTGAGAGATTTTTGAAAAGGTTTGAGGGAGTTAGAAGTGACGAGAAATTGCTAAGTACTTGTTGAAGAAGAAAAGTGAAGGTGGTAGATAGACAGTTTAATACATATATATAGATAAATGATTCACGGTGTAGATTAAAAGAAATAAAATGAAGGGTTTAGATTTAATCCTCCCTTTTTAGTTTTTTCCGTTTTTCTGAATTATAGGCTTGCTATCACCGCCTCTATTCTGCGTCAGATACACGCGCTTTTTATCGTAGGATTGCAGTGCAACGCGTGTTGGTTTGAGCCGTCAAGTTGCTTCCTTTTTCTTGATTTGGTAAATATCATCGAGATCACAGTTCCCAAACACAGTACTAATCATCACAAAATAAGATATTTGGTATATTATTATGTCAGAATTTAGACATATTGTTGGGAAACCTACAATGTTATATTAGTTTTGATAATGTTTTTCGAAACAACACTTAGAATTCTTAAAACCAAGAAATTGATGTTATCTGTTAAGGAACAGCTAGAGTATTAAAGAAGCAGATGGTATAATTTTACTATCTGTATTATTCTTCCCAAGCTGTCCTGGACACATCAATTATGTACACAAGGCTTAAAACTCATTGTAATGATAGCGAGTTATTTTGAACAGATCGAGTTCTCAATCTGTTCACAAATTAACAACTCGTTGTTCCATGCCTTGTATTGGTTTTTGAATCTGTTCTAGAATAGCTTTTTGCTAGATCAAAATTGTGAAAGGAAGTTTGAAAATTCAAACTTACTTATAGTGATCTATCTCTCTAGTCCTAACATTCGTAACAGCTACAAATGTAAATAGAACAGATAGAAAATAGTTCTACATTCTGTCTATCTAGCTCTATAGGAAAGTCTTGAAGATGGAGGCAACAAACAGTGAGCTGCTCTACAACAGATCGAGAAAACAAAAGAAACAAAAACTATGTGGACAGCTCGAGACTAAAATATCGTAGGATCTAGCTTTGATCCAGAAGTTGTAAGATTTAGATTGTAGTTCTTCAATCTAAGAAGTGTAATCTCAAGTTATTATCTAGTTTTGATAAAACTTGAGGCTCGTGCTCAACGAGTAAAAAGAAAGGAGACTTAGTAGATTTCGATCTAGATTTGATCGAGCCGTGGACGTAGGGAAAGTTTATCCCGAACCACGTTAAATACTTTGTGTTCTTACTTTCTGTTTTACTTTATTATCATCTTCTTCATACTCTTGCATTTAAATCTTGGTTGATAATTTCTCTGAGAAAGAAAACGTTCTTCACATTAAAAAGAGCATTAACCACCATATTCCGCACACTACTATAATCAAGTTTAAATCTGTGTTTATCATTCTTGATTATTGTTCTTCACACATAAGGTATTATTTGAGTGAGACTAAATCTTCCTGACAAGAAGATTTGTTTTACTACTCCAAGCTATCTTTATTATTAAGAGTGCTAAAGCCTTATATTTAAGTTTTGAACAAGAAAACCTAAAAAGTTTGAATTGGTGTATTCCCCCCTCCCCCCCCCCCCATATACCAATCTAGCTCTTTCGGGACCAACACATATAGGCTATGATTAGAAACTGATATAATCGCCGTAATTAGATTTATTTTGTTGACATTTCCCCTTGACTAAGTACGAGATAATTAATTTATTTTGAAATTAGTTTCCACGTGGCTTCTAGTCATCTGTTGTAGTCAATCTCCTTCTTAGTGATCTGTTGTCATCATTATCAATCTGTTTATGCCATTTTCTAATTTGGACATCGATCTTTGTGTGATGATCTATTAATAATTCCCGGTTGGAATTTTATTCACATATTATCTCCTCTAGATTGATATGTTGATCCTGGAATCCACCATGATCTGTTAATAATTCCCATTGAATTTTAATCAATCTGTTGATCAGTAATCGGTATTTTGATGATCTAGTGTCAATTCTCGGTTGGAATTTTACGTGATCTGTTCTTCATCAATCTGGACTATATCAATCTGGTTCTCTCTTCCAGATTTAATAATCCTAATTTCCCACAAAACATCTTGAATATTTCTTCTGGTAATGCTTTAGTAAGAATATATGCTTTCTATATTTCAGTGTGTATTTTCTCGATCTGTACATGTTTTCTTTCAACATGATCCCTTATAAAGTGATGTCTCACATCTACATGTTTGCATCTGGTATGCAAGACAGGATTCTGTGTGATTGCTATAGCACTTGAGCTATCACAGAAAATGGGTATCTCTTTGACATCGATCTCATAGTCCTTGAGTTGTTGTTTTAACCAGAGTATTTGAGCGCAATAACTCCCAGCTGCCATATATTCAGCTTCTGTGGTTGATGTGGCTACAGATGTCTATTTCTTTGAGAACCAAGAGATTAGTTTATTTCCTAAAAACTGACATGTGCCAGATGTTGACTTTCTGTCCAACTTGCATCCAGCATAATCTGAGTCTGTATATCCAGTTAGCTCAAAGTTGTCTTCACAAGGATACCATAATCCAATGTGAGCTGTTCCCTTAAGATATCTTAATATCTTCTTAGTTGCTTCCATGTGAGACTCCTTGGGATTTGCTTGATATCTTGCACATACTCTTACTACAAATATAATGTCAGGTCGACTGGTAGTTAGGTAGAGTAGTGATCCTATGATACTTCTATATTGAGTAATATTTGCTGGTTTTCCCTCTGGATCAGGATCAATTTTCCCATTGGTCTTTATTGGAATTTTAACAGGTTTACTGTCTTTTACTCCAAACTTAGTCAGTAGATCGTGAATATACTTTGCTTGATTAATAAAGATACCATCTGGTAACTGTTTGACCTGCAAACCTAGAAAGAAACTCATTTCGCCCATCATGGACATTTGATATTTATTTTTCATAAGTTCAACAAATTTATCACATAGATAAGTAGATTGGGATCCAAATATGATATCATCTACATAGATCTGTACTAAAAGGATATTCTCTTTCACTTTGATGATGAACAAAGTCTTGTCGACCGATCCTCTTCTGAATCCAGATTCTAGTAGAAATGTAGACAATGTCTCATACCAAGCTCTAGGGGCTTGTTTTAGACCATAGACTGTTTTTGTCAGTATATATACTTTCTGGTTTGGATCTGCTTCCTCGAATCTAGGTGGTTGTTCCACATACACCTCTTCTTCAAGGATACCATTTAGAAAGGCACTTTTGACATCCATCTGGTATACCTTGAACCTTTTGTGTGCAGCATATGCTAAAAATAACCTTATTGCTTCTAGTCTGGCTACGGGTGCAAATGTTTCATCAAAATCAATGCCTTCTTGTTGATTATAGCCTTTAGCTACTAATCTGGCTTTGTTTCTGACTACTTCACCATTCTCATCTCGTTTATTTTTGAACACCCATTTTACACCTATTACTCCTTGGTGTTTGGGTCTGTCCACGAGATACCAGACCTCATTTCTTTTGAATTCATTAAGTTCTTCTTGCATTGTTGTTATCCAATCTGCATCTTGTAGTGCTTCATGAGCATCAGATGGTTCAATGCGAGAGAGATAGCAGCTTAACAAAGCACTTTCTCCATGCATTCTTCTGGTTTTCACACGATCTGATGGGTTCCCAACAATCTGTTCTGGTGGATGATTTTGTATCCATCTCCTTCTCCTAGTCATCTCTTCATCAGATATCTCAGGATCAGGTTGATCTGTTGGTTCCTCAAATTCAGTGTGAGCTGTTGATGAAGCTTGGAATGGATTCTCATCTGCTCCTGTTTCTGGATTTAGATTTTCAGGTTGATCATCATCTGCAATGACTGTTTTATTACTTTCATTTGGTGATCTGTTTTCATCTAATTCATGTTGGATTGTTCCCCCTTGCTGTATAATTTCTTCAGCAATAGGTGGAGTATTGATATCTTCATCATCACTTTTTGAGTTCCAGATTAGAATATCTTCTAGTAACATCTCATTCATCTTTCTTGTAGTCATCTGGTTTTCTGTCTGTTTATCATTTGGTGACCTGTACTCGACAATAGACTCATCAAAGACAACATGAGGTGTTACCAACACCTCCACAATATGAGAGTTATTATTGTAGATTTGATAGGCTTTACTGATATCAGAGTATCCTAAAAATACTCCAGGATCAGTTTTGCTATCAAAAGTCCTTAATTGAGATTTTCCATTATTATGTATGTAACATAAGTAGCCAAAAGTACGAAAGTAGGAGATCTTAGGCTTTCTATTATTCCAGATCTCATATGGTGTCTTTCCATGTCTGAGTGTAATTGATGATCTGTTCTGAGTATAGCAGGCTGTGTAAATAGCTTCTGCCCAGAACTTCTTGGGTAGGTTGGTAGCATTTAGCATAGTGCGAGCTGCTTCTTTTAGTGATCTGTTTCATCTTTCAACAACTCCATTCTGTTGAGGTGTTCTAGAAGCTGAAGTTTGATGAGTAATTCCCATCTTATTGCAGTATGCTTCAATTTTCTGGTTGAGAAATTATGTTCCTCGATCTATTCTGGTGGTAGTTATACTCACCTCCTTGTGTTTGGTGATCTTGTGTAGAAAATCGGGTAGTTTGTCTAGTGTCTCTTTCTTCTTTAACAAAAAGATGACCCAAGTGAACCTTGAGTAGTCATCTATGATTACTAAGGTGTATTTTCTTCCATTTACACTTAGTGGTTTAACTGGCTCAAATAGATCTAGATGCAAAAGCTCCAGAATTCTTGATGTTGAGTGAGCTGTTTTGCTTGTAAAGGATGATCTGGTCTACTTTCCAGCTTGACAAGCATTACATATATGATCTTTATCATAGACTTGATCTGGTAGGCCTTCCACCAGTTTCTCTTTTGCAAGCTTGTTGATTGACTTGAAGTTTAGATGACTCAATCTCTTGTGCCATAACCAGCTTGTTTCTGATACAGTTTAAGTAATTAAGCAGGTCTCGATCTGGTTTGTCCACTGGACAATATATAACCAGTCCTGCAATTTTCCGGTAAGGAGTATGTCATCTCCTTCCTTGTTCTTCACAAAACAACTGTTAGTATCAAAGACGATCTGATTTCCACTTTCACATAATTGACTTACTGAAAACAAATTGTGGCTAAGACCCTCAACATACGATACATTAGTGATGGTGGTCTTGCCAACCTTTATATTTCCATATCCTCTGGTGTATCCGTTTGAGTTACATCCAAAGGTGACCTATGGTCCTGGCTTTTCAATGTAATCTGATAGTAAGTTCTTATTACATGTCATGTGTTTCGAACATCCACTATCAATTATCCAGATTGTTCCTCTTGCCATCTTGTATCTTCTTGCAGTCTTCTGATCCTGCAATTAGTTAAACTTAGCTACCCTTCAACGTTTGGGTGCTTGGTTATTAGCAAATGTTCCCTTTTGAATCCAGAACATTTTTGGGTTAGGAACAGATATATAGCAAGTAATAATGTTTCCATCATTATCAACTCTAGATAGGGAATGGAATTCAGATGGATGGTATCTATCTATTCCATCATTCTTCAACCCTTTCTTAATGGGTAATGTCCCGTTGACATTCTTTGTCTTGTTGACATTTTTGTTGGGTAATGTCCTGTTGACATTCTTTTTCTGCACATAATCTGCTTCAGTGTAGTGAGCTGGTTGACCCTTTGTTTGGTGGTATTGTCTGTACCCTGTTTCTTTTATCATCATCTTCTATGGACGACTTTCTTGTTCTTCAGATCTATTACTTGATCTGGTATTTCCTTTCTCTCTCGTACGAAGCTTATGGTTCCCGAAGATTTTTCTGAGTGACCTGGATATCCTAATCCAGATGTGCCTTTTTGCTGCAGACTAATTAGCAATTTTGCACGTTCATCACTTTTGTAGATCATTTCTTTGCCTTTCTTTATTCTTTCTTCAGCTACGTTGTTTCTGTTGATGAGATCTTTGACCTTTGAGTTTAGTGAGTGAATCTCTCTATCTTTTCCCTTGATCTGTTCTTCCAAGTCAGTTACTTTGGCAATGAATTGGGTGTTAGCTGTGCTCAATATCTGTTCAGATTTCTTCAGCCTATCATTTTCTTCCACAACTTCTCTAAACAGTCTTTTGATGCTCGAATAGCTCTTGAACATCTCATTAACTTCTTTCCATGAGTATTCAGATTGATCTTCTATTTCCTGTTCCAGATCATTATCATTTGAGGAATTGGAATTGCAAGAATTTACCTCTACTTCATCCAGACCGTTGTCTAGTACCACATAGCATTCATCCCAGCTTTCTTCATCATTAGCATAGAATGCTTCATCATTCTCTGATGAGCTATCTGAAAAATGGCTCGAGCTGCTTGATTCTTCTTCAGCTAGCATGGCCTTGCGTTCATATTTGAGTTTTCGATCTCTTTTTGCTCTTAACTCTTCCCTTTGGCTTTTGGACAGATCAGGACAATCTGTTTTGAAGTGACCATTTCTACCACAACCAAAGCAGGTATAATCTGTTGAGTTACATATTTTTGAGGATTTACTTGTCTGTTGTTTTGACTCATCCTTGCTATCAGATCGATCATCGTCACGTTTCTTGTAGAATTTGTTTTTTTTATCTTTGTAGAAACGTCTAAATTTCTTCGATCTGACCTCCATTTTTTCCATACGTTTAGCAATCATTGCAAACTCTTTTAGCAGTTTGTCATAGCTTTGAAGGCTACTTCTTTGTCCTTCTTTGAACTACTTTCTGCCTTTTTGGACAGATGATCTGGTCCACGAATTCTTTGAATATCACATTCATGACCTTCAAGATGATCAAATAGAGCTTCTGTAGAGAGTTCATTGAAGTCAGCACGAAGCGGTTGCATTACAGCGTATATCTCCCAGCTAGGTGGAAGTGCTCTGAGTACTTTCATGTTTTTCTCTCTTTGAGTATATTTGTTCTTATTGAACGCTGATATCTCAAGTAAAATTCCAGTGAATCTCATTTTCATTTGCTCAATGGTCTCGCCTGGTTTCATTTTGAATCGTATTTATTGCAGGCAAGTGACAGCTTGTTTTCAATCATGACTTCAAATCCTAGACACAAGTCTCTTAAGGCTTCCCACGTCTCTTTGGCAATATCCAGATCTTGGATTTTGGCCAGATGTATGCCTTTGACTGTGCTAGATATGATTCCTTTAGCAAAGTCATCCAGATTGGCTTCGCGACGTTCCTCTGAAGTATATTTTCTTGGATCTTTAGGAACTATTTGTGTAGTTACTCCAGTTGAAGTAGTTACAGTCTTTTCTTCAACGATCTCTAGTGGACCTTCTTCAATTACTTTCCACATCAGATAGTGATGAGCTTTGAGTGCTGTTTTGATTCTGAAACTCCATTCTCTATATCCTTGGATGGAGAATTCTTCACAAGCCCTAACAACAGAAGATTCCATAGCAAATAGTATGCACGTGAATGAAAGTAGGTTTTCCTAGATCTATTCAAGTTGACCACGCAGGTATTAACCCTGTGAAACAGAATCAATGGTCTTATGAACCACTGCTCTGATACCACTTGTTGGTCCCGAAAGAGCAATGTTTGGTGTATGGGGGGGGGGGGGGGGGAAATACACCAAATACAAACTTTTCAGTTTACTTTGTTGATTATTAGAGAGTTCAAGCTATTATTACACAAGAAATTGCTCGGCAGATGACTGACCAGATCGATAGACAGATCGATAGCAGGTCAATCCAAACAGATTGTTCTCTAGTGTAAATATTTAGACAATAATAAGAGTGATCTTATTACTTTCTAAGTATTGAGTGTGTGTGCGGAAATATGGTGGACTTAGTTGGTGCTCTTATAAAGAAAACCTTAATGATTAATCAGATTGTTAAAGATGGTTGATTGAGATGCAGTCTATATGGAAGTGTGAGGAGTTAGAATAAATAAACAACTGAAAATAAACATGCAGAAAGGTAAAAGACACAGTTGTTTAACGTGGTTCGAGCAATCCCTACGTCCACGATCTGATCAAAACAAGACCAGATTATCCACTACATGGATACTCTACTTCTTTATACTCATGGAGAACGAGTCACAAGTCTCAAACACAATCTGGTTGAGACTTATGCACGAATGACGGTCGTGTCCCTTTACAACAGATTACCTCTACGTTACCACTAGAAAACTACTATCTAGCAGGGTGATCTCCTTTCTCTCGATAAGACAGACTTGAATCGAGGTTAGGTTGATGTGATTTAGAATCACAAACAGTTTGAAGTCTTGAGTCTGAGATTGATTACTTGAGAGTGTTTGAACGATGTAGCATCTTTTTTTTATTTTCTCCAGACTTTGAACTCCAAATATATATAGGCTTTGAATTTGAAATTCTAGCCATTTGTTGATTGGCGTGAAATTGATTGAGATTGCCAATCACTGGTGTCCATCATATCTGTTCTTGCCTTGTAAAAACGTTGACTCAATCCTCAAGTATGGAAAACAGATCGCTAACGGTTACTTTCCTTCTTCGTGTCAATCAAGAATCCTTCTTCCAAACCTTATTGGATGAATTTCAATATTGACGTGGCAGGTGGATATGATGTGTAGAGTGATGTCATCTGGTGGTTTGATGACTCTGTCCATCTGGTGCTTCGTTGTGATCATCGATTTGGTCGAAGACTGTAATTGCAGATTGATTTCTTCTCTTTGAAAAATGTCTTGGTCTTCAACCTTGACTATAATAGAAATGACTTCTATAGGAATATCTCCTTTACATGCTAAGTCATCTCCTAACCTGTTCTCTATCAGAATTCACTTTATGCGTAGTGATCTGTTAACATGTAGAACAGTTCAACTCTTATTAAAGCTGTAAAGACTAAGTGTGTTTCGAGAGATCATCATCAAAACCAAAATACTTTGGGGTTCCCAACATATATTAATATAGTTCTATGTGTGAAATCTGAAATGTAATTGTAGTTCTATGTTTTTCCAATTTGAGTTTATTAGTTTTGTCTACGTTCTAAAATTAGAAGGCGGATATATCTATATATCTCTATGTTCTGAAGCTGAAAGTATAAGTATAGGCTATGTACTGAAATTTGAAAATTGAAGATATACATATATATCTATGTTCTAATAACATGTTCTGAATATAACAATGTGTATATGTTTTGAAAACCTGATTTCTGCAAACAGAATGGTTCTAAGTTTAAGTTGGCAAAATCCTTAACTTAAGGTACAATTAGAAGCTTTTAAAACTTAGATTATGAATCTGATAGGTTGGTTTTTCGTTTCTAAACATACTGAGTCTAAAGTGATGGTGGAGGGAAGAGTATAATTTCTCTAATTTCAGTTTTTAGAGTTTCTGAAATAAAGATTAAAAGTAGAAAAATGTTTTGATCTAAATGTTAAAAAGAACAAAACTTAATGTATGAAAAGTATATACCTTTAACTTCTAGACTTGAATGGTTTGAATTAAATGCTAAAAAGAATGAGAACTAAAAGTTTGAGGTCTTGATTACCTCAATGACTCTTAAACACTTGGGTAGGTTGGGATGACTTGGTAACTCTTTGTTGGAATGAAAGCTTCTCCGAATGTGCTAAGTATGAGTGAACTGAATTTCTAAATTGGATATGAGGGAGCTTCTAGTTGTTATATAGAATTGTGTAAGTATACGTAATGTTTTATGTATGTAGGCACTTGAGTGTTGTTTTTTCTTCAAATCTCTGAAAAATCATCCGTATCTTCCTATCTACATGTTCTATACCTAGCTTTAGTCTACAACATAAGGTTTGTTGTTGTAATATTATTGTTGTTGCTCTGTAATCGTTGACTTTTGGATATGGTTTCTATTTATGTGCAGGAAAGAGTGCATGCAGCTGTCTTCCTTGACATTGAGCCATGCTACTCCCACATCTATATTTATTTATTAGAATGTAGTACAAATGTCTAGGATGTAGTATAGACTAACTAAAATTTGCATATCTATGTAAATCTGCCAAGTAGATTTGTAATTAGTTTATGCATTTCTCACGGTTGAAATGAAGTCTAATAGACTAGGTTTTATTGAGTCTACTTTGTACTATTGTATGGTTGTAAATATATTCTCAAATCTGAATGTTATGTAATTATCCTAATAGGATGGATGTATGACTCTTTTAATTATAATATGCACGAACAAGAGCTACTAATATCAATTAGCTAATCGATATTTTAAATTTTTATAACGAAATTTTCTTATCCAGATCAATACCTAATAACTACTAATTAAAGGGCAGGACATTACATTAATGTTTCCTACTTCTCTTACCATGATGGTTTTCTTCGATACAAAGACAAGCTCTATGTTGGCTCTGGGCAGGGTTTGAGGCATAAAATCATATCTTATTTGCACAACTCTAGATATGGTGGTCACTCTAAGATTAATGCTACATTTCAGAGAGTTTGTTTCACCTTTGTTTGGCCAGAACTCAAATGTGAGGTGCAAGATTTGGTTAAAGCTTGTCATGAATATTTGAGCTGCAAACATGAGACTGCCAAGTCAGCTGGGTTGGTTCAACCTCTTCCTATTCCTTCATAGGCGTGGCAACATATGACCATGGATTTCATTGAGGGATTACCTCTTTCAAGTGGTAGGGATACCATTTGGGTTATTGTCGACATATTCACAAAGTACTCTCACCTTGTTGCTTTGAAACATCCTTTTACTGCATCTGATTGTGCTAAACTCTTCATTGATGTTATCTACAAGCTTCATGGTCTTCCTTTTTGTATTTTTTTAGATCGTGACCGTCTCTTTACAAGCACCTTTTAGAAGGATCTTTTCCACACCATTGGTGTTCATCTTCACCTCTACTGCTTATCATCCACAGGCGGATAGTCAAAGTAAGCAGGTTAATCGATGCTTGGAGACTTACCTTTGTTGCATGAGTAGCCATGCTCCCAAGAGGTGATTGCAGTGGCTTCCATTAGCGGAGTTTTGGTACAACACCTCCTACCATTCCTCGCTTAACTTGACACCTTTTGAAGCTCTTTATGGTTACAAGCCTATTCCCTTAGCTATGAAATCTTATGTTACTCCTAAGGTGATTGGTGTTGAGGCTACTCTTCAAGATAAGGTGGAGATCCAGACTCAATTGCGCCGCTTTCTCCAGAAGGCGTAGGATCGAATGGTGGCTAGTGCGAATGTGCGACGTCGTGATCGTGAGTATGCTGTGGGTGGTTGGCTATATCTCAAACTCAAGCCTTACAAACAACGCTCTTTGAGACTACATCGTTCTTGGAAGTTGAGTCCTTGGTATGCTGGTCCTTTTTTGATTACTAAACGCGTTGGGTTAGTTGCTTATACATTGAAGCTTCCGCATTCGGCTAAGATTCATAACATCTTTCACGTTAGCATGCTCAAGCGTAGTGTTATAGTACCTACTCATGTGGTTGCTGGACTTCCTGAATTCGATGATGATGGAAAGTTACTACTTCATCCAGTTAAGGTACTGGCTCGGCGCTTGATTAAGGTGAGCGATAGCCCAGCTGCTTAAGTTCTTGTGCAATGGGCTCACTTACCCGAGGAAGAGGTGACGTGAGAGGATTATCCGGCGATGGAGGCTCGCTATCCATTTCTTTTTGACTTGGGGACAAGTCATGTCTGAGGGGGAGAGAATTGTCATGGATTATGGTTTATTCATGCATGCATTAGAGAGTGGAGCATGCATAGCGATGGAGTGGAGGTGCACAAGATTGCATGGGGTGGAATGCAGCGTGTGGGAGTTTATTTGCTAGTTTTCCTTTCAATAAATGTTGTTGAGACTACATTTTCGGCCTATGGGCATTTGCCACGTGGCTAGGTTGTTAAAAGTTTGTTATGAGCTCTAGCTCATTTATATTCGGTTGTATGAGCTTCGATGCTCAATTTTTACCAGATATTCAATATCATTTCCTTTGTGTTCATAAATATTATTCTTTGTCTCTCGATTCATACTATATTGAGTGTTGTGAGTTGCGATTGATGATAAATAATGAGCGCTAGCTAACAGAGAATCAAGATAGAGAGACGAGAACATAGACAACTGTTAGAAATGAGAGAGAGGGATTGTTATATAAGGAAGAATGGACAAGTTAGAGCAAAGAGAACAAAGAGAAATTAGAGAGAGGCGATGAGAAGAGAGGTAATTGTATATGTCGTGTAGATGATAGAGAAGAAAGAGATGAAAATGTGTTGTGTGTGCAAAGGTGTTACGACTTAGTGAATGGAAGTGTAGGGTTGGGGTAAGTTTAATTATAAAAGATAAATGGGCTAGTAGATTAATTTAATTGGAGTGTCTAAGTATTGATTAAAATTAAGTCTAATCTTAATAAATTCTTAAAGAGTATTAATTAAAATTTATACTATCCCAGAAGATTTAAATTAACATTTTAGCTCGAGATTAAATTATTCCCAGTAATTTATCCTGAATAATTATAGTATCCACTATTAAATTAATTGGGTAAAATAAATATAAATATTAAGGATTTAATAAATCAAAGATTGATTTAAAATCCTACGAGAATAGTTATAGAAATTTTTAAGTACTCGAATATTAGTCGAGTAAGAAATGAGAATAATTCATGAAATAATATAATAATATTTCATTTCAATTAGACGAAATAAATTATATACTCACAAGGAGTATCTCCCTCGTAATTTTGATTAAGGACACGTGAAGAGAAAGCATTAGACGAGAAGATTCAGAACTTTTAGACGAGGAAGCAAGTCAAGTATGCTTTCTTATACAACTAAAATTATGTGTTTTGTATCAGTTTATATTTCGTTTCAAAAAACATTTTGAACTGAATTTATG
Source organism: Leonotis leonurus (assembly GCA_026898415.1). Taxonomy (NCBI): domain Eukaryota; kingdom Viridiplantae; phylum Streptophyta; class Magnoliopsida; order Lamiales; family Lamiaceae; genus Leonotis; species Leonotis leonurus. The sequence continues at coordinate 224,792 of JAPKLX010000344.1, forward strand.
TGAAGTATTGTCTTGCCAAAAATGTTTAGATTTTTGTATGATACATATCTGCTTGAACTATTATAATCGAATTCGGGTCCTAGGAGATTGTCATCTTACTTGGACTAGTGTACACGGCGACCGTGAGTCATCTAAGCGGGTTGGCCGGTCAAATGTCCGTGGAAGGTGGCCACCTTCCCAACACATTGAAATTACAGATAAGATTGATTACTCCAGAACTTAGACAACGTTGTCAAACTTTTAATTTGGTTCTGGATAATGAGACTTTGTCATCAGATAACCCACATGAATATATATATCAAGAAAATATCAGAGTGGATTACAAAGAGTGTTCCAAAACCAAATAAGAACAAAAACATCAGATGGAAAAGAGATAAAGAAACTAAGTAAACCATCTGCCAGCTCCTCCTTTCTTCATCTTCTCACGTTGTGCATCAGAAGTAAGCTGGACACTCTCATAAATACCATCACTTACTCTGGCGTAGTTCGGGTCATGGTTATCAATCTTGTAGCCCTTGATCTTGGCCACTTGATTGATGTAGTTTAGAATGTACGTTTTGTCTGGAATGCTGCTTCCAATGATCATAGGACATGCCATGTACTCCTTCGCAGGTGCCTTAATTTGGAATTTAGCATCCTTGGCCGCCATCTTGATCCTCTGTATCAGTTCTTTCTCTGCAAAGTTGTCCATAATTCCAGAATGGAAATGGCAACATGTCAACATGGATTTTGTGGTAATTTTTTGGAAATCAACAAAAGGGAACACTGCTATTTGGGTAGTGGTCGACCGTTTGACTAAGTCAACACATTTCTTGCCAATTAGAATGACTTTTGATCTGGATAAATGTCACGCCCCGTTCTCCGCCCTTGTGGCGAAGTCCGGACACGCGACTATAAAACAATTAATTAACTAAAGGATACAAGGAAAACTGTGGACTTAACCGAACGAAAGGATATTTAATAACTGAGTTTTAGTTCATAACAAGAGTTAAACTCTGAATTGATACATTCGTCAATCAAAACAAATAAAACCTCTTGCAGCGGAATAAGGATCGACTGAAGTCTACGTGTATGAAGACACGTAGACACCCAAGACTCTAAATAAAGACCGACAAGCCTGCCATAGCATCTCCACCTTCATCATCGCTCAACCTGCACATTTATAAATACATGCAGGGCTGAGTACAAATTGTACTCAGTAGACACATGCCAAAATCACACACATACATATATAATTGTCAATGCCGTAAAAGTGACACGTAGGGATTTTCTTTAAAAGTACCTACGTTCACTAAATCCTTTTTGTGAAACCTGTATTTTGACTGATCAGTCTTTTCTTTAGTATTCAAGCCATATCTGCACTTTAACTTATGGTACCGAGAAGGTGGCCACCTTCTACGGACACCGAACCGGTCGACCACTTCGACGACTCACGGTCCCTTAACCGGCCAACAACTTCGAGGGCTCACGGTTAATTACTTGTGTACACTAGTTCGAGTGGGGATGCTTACCCACTGGAACCCGAATTCGATTTCATTTATTTAGATCCTTTAACTCCTTCCAGATAGGCATTGATACAAAACATAAATCATTTTCGGCAAGACAATACTTTGAAACATTTCCTCAATTTGAAATCATTTCGAAATCAACATAAATAGCATATGACACACATAATTTTATAGAGTTAGAAAAGCCTACTTGGATAACTTTGGATTGCACTTGCTTTGGTCTCGAAATGCGAAACAGATCTCCCGTAAGAACCTTTAGAAATTCTCGTATAAGTTAAAATGCCCTTAGCGTATTTGAAACATTTAATCGTAAGAATATATTATTCTCGGTTCTTGTTTCGATCCGTTAATTGAGATATTGATACTTCAGATCAATATTTTCTCTAAGATGTTGAATCATCGATTCAATTACTCCGGTATTTGCCTCTAAGTGCAATAAGTGTATTAACACTTAATGAAATAATTAATTAATGATGATTAATTATTCAAATAATTTTATAAGTTCTATTTATTTAACTCTTTAAATAACCTTAGAATATTAATACTTTCAATAATCCTTAATAGAATTAAAGATATTATTTCTCTTAATTTAGAACCCAATTAATTAAATTGGATCTTCTTTTAAATACTTAGGCTTTAATTGTCTACATTAATAACTCCAATTATTAATACTTAAGATATATTACTAACCCTTCTTTCATTATTAGTAACACTAATTGATGTAGCTCCATTAAATTTAAATGATAAACTCAATTTGAATAAAGCCTTATTATATTATAATGTTAAACTAGTCCATGAGATTAATTAAGTGAGTCTACTAATTAATTTAAGTAGTCTAATTAACAATTATCTTAAGGTTAATAAACTGGGCTTATTATAATTATTTTGGCCCATATCTTAAATTTCCAACCCATCAATATATATATTTTCGGCCCATCAGTATTAAAATCTCGATCCAATTGATTATATTAATTCTGGCCCAACAATAAATTAATCCCAGCCCAACCTTTAGTCTAACCCAGCCCAGAACCATTTCCACGACCCGGCCCAGTACTAAATTAACCTAATTTATCCTAACCCTAACTCGTTTCTCTTCACAGACACACCTCTTCTTTCTCTTTTCTCTCTACTTCTCTGTTTCTCGACTCCCTCCCCGACTCTCTGTTCTCCTCCTCTCTTTGCCTCATTCCTTCCTCTCTCGTTTTCTCTGCCTCATTCCTTTCTTCCCTCCCTTTCTGTTTTAACGATCCCCAGTTCAAAACTCTCTCTCTCTCTCACTGATTCGATTCCTTACTCTCCGTTCCACTCTGCCTTTCATGGCTTTCGGAAGGAAGCTCACTAGACACCCCTTGCTGGCGACCCCCAAGGTAAAGTTCCTCTTTCTCTCACCCTCTCCTAGTTTCAATTAAGTTTTTAATTTGGTTTGGAACCTAACTCTATTTGATTTCCTGTTTCTCACTGTCTTCTGCCTCAAATCTCCCTTCTTTCTTTTAGTAAATTTCTGGTCTGGATTAGAGTTTGCATGTTATAGATTTCTTAAATTTTCTGTTTGTAGATTTAAATGCCAATGTTTGCTTGCTGAAATTTTGTTTCTACCCCGATCAGTTTCTAACTTTCTCGTTTCCTATTTTCTGCAGGTGGGCAGAGCCCTTCCTAGCTCCAGTTTCTCTTAGGGGAGTATTGGTTTCAAATTTCTTTCCAGAAGGAAAAAAAAAACGGCTCTAAACTTTCTGTTTTTTTTTTTTTAATTTTAAACCTCTTATTTGCTTCTGCATGTTGAGATTGGAACTGATATTTTAATTTGGTGGTATTTTTAGTAATATTCTATATTTCTGAAATGGTTTCTTTGCTGAAATAGGGTATTCGGTTGGTTGGTTAGGGTTTAAGATAATTTAGAGGTGGAGCGTGGCTTGAGTGTCTGTTTGGTGGTTTGGGGTTCGGTGGGGAAGATTGATCATCTCTGCTTCTGCTAGGTAGATTTCTGTATATGAGGAGCTCTTTTAATCTTTCTTGTTACATGTTTTGACTTTCAAATCTTCTTTTACAGGGGTCAGTTTGGGTGGAGGTGATTTTTCCTCAAGATCACCGAATGAACAAGCTGCATAAGCTAAGATTTTATTTTCCCTTGCTTTGGATATTAAATTTCTATTTCTTCTTATTGTCTACCACAACTTGTGTCCTATTTGTATATAACTTTTAACTGAGTGGTTTTAGTTAGCAGTTTGAGTTGGGTTTTTAAATTCTGGATTGTATCACCTCGAGTCCTAAATTTCCTAAGTCTAAATTTTTAGTTGTAAGTAGATGTTCTTGAGTCTGCAGTATGCCTTACAGATTATTTGCTTTCTGAAATGACTATGACAACAGATTTAGGTTCTGTACTTATTTCTAAGTTGAGGTTCATGTTCTTGTCATGCAAGTGTTTATCTCTAAGTTCAAGCAGTGAATTTGTAAGCATGCTAAGTGTTCTTTCTCTTATTTTTATTATTGAGAGTTCATAGCTCTTGAGTTAAGTTCCTAAATCTGCACATAAAAATGTTCTATGTTCTGGATTTTATGCCTCGTTTTCAGAGTTTGAAAACTGCCTATTTACTCCTTCTGTTTTCATGGATTGAGAATGGTTATATTTTGGACTTAACATCCTTTCAACTTATTAATAAAATCTGGACATTTTATACATACATGCTCTCTGTTTTCCTGAATTACTTGGGAAGGCAGATTATGGTTGTAGTTTACATGCTTGTGTCTTAAAACTATAAGAGATATAAATGGAAGTAGAGCTAGAGCTTAGTTTCATTACCTTAACTTGAACTACTTCTTCTTCTTGTGTGTAATGAAGACTGCTGCACTGTGATAATTTTTTATGTGTTCTTGGGGTGTAAACGTTTAAGGGCAGCCCCCTTATGCTCCTTTTATAGTTGGATGTAGTGTGGTAAGGTTAACTTAAAGGCTTAAGTCTTAATGTAGCTAGTTCTAATAGCCCTTACTCTATCACTTGTAGGTCATGGGAGTAAAGCATGGAGCAGAGATTACAACTCCCTTTACTCAACCGAAGACTCTGCACCACTTTATCCTCTGCAGCAGTACTTTCCTTTCTTTATTTGCAGCACCATCATCACCTCTCTTACACCTATGGAAGCTTCTTTTTCTTCCTTTTGTTTTTCTTTTACTAGCTATCTTTTTAGTCTAGTATTCACTTTACTGTGGCCTATGCAGCTACTGTAGCAGCTGTGCTGTTTTATCCCCCCCCATGTGCTTAGTTTCATCATTACTTACACTTATAGAAATGTTTTCTTCCATAATATAGCTTGCAGGTTCATATATATCTATATGTACATATTAGATCATTAGATCTCATGCGTGTCCTATCTTGCAAAAATCAGATTTCCAAGCAACATATATATATATATATATATATATATCTATATGGGTAACATGATTAATATATATATTAAAATCTTAATCACACAACTATATTGTTGTATGCATCTCAGATATATCATTTGTATAGTTCTCTAATTGTATAACATATATCTATACTTATATATCTAAAAATTAAAACCTATACTTTAAATTTTAATATTTCTTAAGATATAAATCAAGAATTCTTTAAATACTTGTTATCTTAAACCATATCTCTTAAGAATTTTAAATCAATTAAGTTCTTCATTTCTTAAGTTCTTTAAAGCACAAATTAAAATCTAACTCATTTCACTTCTTATCAATTTAAAACAAACGTTTAACATATTTTATCTCCGATTATATTACAAACGCGTTCGGATATAGTTTACTTCGATAATAAACAAAAACGGGGTATTACAAGTTATATGTTTACATTGGGAGGAGGAGCCGTGACATGGAGGAGTGTGAAGCAGAAATGCATCGCAAACTTCACCATAGAAGCCGAATATGTGGCCGCATCAGAGGCCACAAATGAAGCGGTTTGGCACAGGAGGTTCTTGTCGGCTAGAACCCATCCTATAACCTCCTTGTATTTCCAAAGTAGGTCATAGATCCTTTCTTCCTCTTCTTGATGTAGATCAGAGATAATAAAGGCTAACAATGTTTCCTCCTTGCGCAAGTAGATGTACTTTAGGTGTTTGGGCAAGGGTTTCAGCTCCGTCTTTGGTGGCTTGACCACAGATGATACCAATCGGTCTCTTATAACTGAGAATGGTTTATGGACTTGATTTTTAACTGCATGGACAGTGATTTCTTCTTTTACCTTACCTTATTCGTCATCTGGCACTTCTTTCATCTCTCTCTATATTTGGGGCAAGGTCTCCTTAATATATTTCAGATCCTACAAAATCCACCATTTTCACATATGTGGGTGTGTTATGCTTTGTAGATGTCGAAGTCATTATTTCTCCCGTGAACTTGCATGTTAGCTTCCTGGTGTCACAATCGATCTGAGCTCTAGTTGTCTTGAGCAATGGTCGTCCCAACAAAATGAGTGACATCTTGATGCTAGAGTTTGTATACCTCAAAGAATTCTTAATTCTTAAGACATTGTATCATACTTGTTTTCAATTTCATTTTAATGAGAATAAATGTTTCTATCCTAGGTTTGTTATTTATTTTTCTTGTATATAATTTCAGACTGTGTAGTGGATCCATGATCACAGAAGGTAACAAGTTGATTCCTTTGTAGAATAAAGTTCACAACCTAGACAGACTTGGAAAGTCTAGTGGGTAAAGGCTGCGATATCATTTGATGCAAGAGCTGACCTTAGCCCGCAGAATGATTTCGGTATGTATATGGTGACATACATGCTTGCATATATATATATATATATATATATATAGGGAGTGGTTCTAATAAAAAGGGACATTAAAGTATAAAATAGGAAATGATCTGGGCCATTAGATCAACACCATCCGACGGCCATGATTAAAACAAAAATCGCGCCATTATATATAAATAAGGTTATTTTCGTAAAATTTGAAGTGGGCAGTTATGCGTTCAAAATACAATGCATTTCATAGTTAAATACAATGCATAATTCGGTCAAATGCAATGCATAACTCAAATTACATTTTCACAATGCATTTCATAGTTAAAAACAATGCATTTTTCGGTCAAGATCTCAACCGTCCGATCATGAAAATCTAAGGCCCAGATCATTTCCTATTTTATACCTTAATGTTCCTTTTTATTTGAACTCCATCCTATATATATATATATATATATTATGAGGTTTCACAGTGACATGAGTTCTATGTGTTGTTACTTAGAACGAGATATCGAAAATTATATATTTCTTAATTTGTGACGATGACATTAGTATGCACGACTAGCTATACACTTGCGGGTTTTTCGTAACCCTATAAACTAATGTCTTGGGTAGTATTCATTGTTTTAGTAAGAAGTGATCGATTGTCTATCACATAGAATCGCGTGTCGGTGATATGAGTTGATTAAATATGCTTGAGGCGTTCAGAAAAGTATATTGTATAAGTAACTCAGCCGTTTAGAAATCATTCCATATACAATGATTAAAAGTCTGAACCAGATCACTTATGAATAAACATATTAATTATTTTGAATTGTAGTAAACTCAATTAATTAATGAATTTAATAAATCTTAAACGCATTAAATATTTAATCATAGAAGGAGGATTACATCTGTAATTTGAATGTTGAAGATTGTTCAATATTTCTTCTATTGTGTAGTCGATAAATATTTATATAAGATCTATAATTAATTACATTTCCTAGAGTAATTAATTTAAAAGTTAAAATTAACTTAATGTAATAATTAATTTAAGTCAAAGTTTGATCAAGATAATTAATTAAATTTAATTTGGTCAAATTGACTTTGGAAATTCATTAATTTGAGTTATGATTTGAGCTTGGTCAAATTAATTTAAAACTTATTTCACATTTCAAATATTTGGATAAGTTAGAAAATATATGAGATAAGGTTGGACTTGGTCTTATATTGGAATATCTTATTCATTCACCTTTGAAGCCCTAACCCAGCCCAAAAAATTTATAAATGGAGAGGGGCAGGGGCCGATTTCTTCATTACGTTACACTTAGAGAAATCGGCCACTTGGAGGATATTTACTCTCCATAATTTCGAAAATATTAGGAAATCAAACTCTGGATTTCCGATCTTCTCTCTCTTGAAAAGTTTGATTGATTATTGCTCATATGATAATCATACTGTAGATTGGGAATATGTTTGAAGTTTTGGAGGTCGGGTCGAAGGATATTTCAATCGAAGGATGTTTGAAGTCCACAAACGAAGGACTTTCTTAGAAGAAGGTATAATTTAATTCCGCTTTTATGTTCTCCTACGTGGTATTAATTAAGAATTAATTATTTATATGATTTATTAAACCTGTGGATCCTACGGCTTACGAGCCCCTCGTACGGGTTCTATCAGTTTGTATCATAGTCGGTCACATGATTTTAATTTATTGTATTAATTGATTTAATTCTTTTATTTCCTTTGACCGTAATTGATTTTAGGATTGCTAGATTTAATTTGGAGCAATATATTTGTAATTATGAGGCTTATCTGATTTAATACCGCTATTCGTTTTAATTCATTTTTTGGAGGCCTAGTTTATGGCCTAATTTTTAATCACATGGGGGTTGACCATGTTAGATTAGATAGATAAATATTTTCCTATATTGTTCTTGTGAATTCATGTATAATTAGTGGGAGTAACAATATGCACGAAAAACAATGTAGAGAGACGAAGGTCGGAAACGGGCTGCAACGCGAGTCGTAAGGCTGCCCCGGTAGCAGGCGAGCGCGGTACAGCGCCCGGTACACGGCTCGGCACAGGCGCACACGGTACAGGTCATGGCCCTCGCGGCGTGGCACAGGGGCTGGCGGCACAGCGCCCCACGGCCCTGACTCGGCAGCTTCGGTTGAGGGCGAGCCGGGCCTGGGTTAGGCCCTCGCATGAGCTCAGGCCCGATTTTGACTTCTTGGGCCCTTCCGGACTCGGTTGGAGTTCGATTTTGGTGCGACGATAACGGACGACGAACGACGAGAGATTACAATGGTGGGAATATTTTTCCTTAAACCGAGGAATTTGTTTCCTCAAATTAAGGGATTTATTTCCTATATTTGAGAGATTAGTTTCCTTAGTTTGAGGAATTTAATTTATTTAAATTTAAAGAATTAATTTTCAAAAATCGAATGAGATTTGATTTCCTATATTATAGAAATTAATTTCATGATTCGTTGAAAATTTGATTTCTTCAATGATAAAGAATTAATTTTCGAGTTCCAGGGACACTTGATTTTCTTAGTTTTAGAAATTAATTTCAAAAATTCAGAGGAGATTTGATTTCCTATATTATAGGAATTAATTTCCTGTATTCGGTGGAAATTTAATTTTCTAAATTTTAAGAGTTAGTTTCCAGTATCCAGTGCGATTTTTTGAGATTATGATTTAATTTCATTGTTTTAAGGAATTAGTTTCCTAATTTTAGGCAATTTGATTTCCTCATCCATGAGTTGGTCTTTTCGTGAAGTAATTTGTCTTGATTCCAAGCGGGATCACATCTTAATATGGTTGTAAGACATTATTTGGTGGCAATATGACCCCTCTGCAATGGGCTTATTAAAATCGAGAGGTGTTCTTTGGTGTCATTACTCACACTCACGGTATGAGCTTAGGTATAATTGGCAGTTATAGCAGCACTGCGCGACCTCTGACTGTTGAGTTATGTGACCAATAAAAATCATTTTAAAATTCAGCGTGTAATCGATCACAATGCGTGTCTTGCAAATTTTGATGTTAAACAGTATGTTCAATGCATGATCATTTTTTAAGGTTTTCAATTATCTACGTTTGAGCATGTTATTTATGATAGATAGTTTTTTTTTCTCAATTATGTTAAGCATGACTTTCAACTTATTTACCCTGACTTTTTATAAGATTACAAACGACGATCCTATATATATTTATTGTTTTAATGATTTGGACAAATTCTTTACTATTGATGACATAAGGTTTGTTCTTGACGAAGAATGCCCTCCAGATTCCCTAAGCACCATCACGAGAATGAGAAAGTTCGGTCGCCAAGAAGCAAAAAAATAGAAAATGTTTCAGGTTTGGTCAGATAGGACACTGGAAATCTTACTGTTTGCTTCGTGAGAAGTGAAAAATAGTCAAGATAAATCTTACGCCTTAGCAGTTTAAACATTAATGGTCAGTTTTACGCAATCTTGGGTGGTAGATAAGGGAGCCACAGACCATGTTTGCTGCAACTCGCAGACATTCCCACGAACTAGACTACTTAAGGAATGCGAGATTTCCATCTCTTTGGGTGACGCTACAAGAGTGGCGGTCAATGCAGTGGGAGATGTGCAATTGAAGTTCGCTTCTTCTGTTTTTGTATTGAGAGATATTTTGCTCGTGCCCAATTTTAGAAATAATTTAATTTTGGTTTCTAAACTGATCCAAGATGGATATTTGGTTTCCTTTGATAATTTTTTAATTATAAAGAAAGGAAATTATGTTATCTGCATTGGCACGATGGTAAACAACTTATATACTATATATGCACAACGTAAGCAACAAAGTGAAACTTTTAACTTATCTACTAACTCAAGAAATGAAAAGCTTCATGTCTTTCATCGAATGATACATATCAATAACACTTAAGACTTGTTCATATTAACATTAGGAGGATTCGAAAGTTAGTGGAACACGTGCCTTTGGATAAACTCCAAATAGAGTCATACCCAACTTGTGAATCTTGCTTGAAGGCAAAATGACCAAGAGACTTTTCAAGGTCGAAGGAAACAACCAGTGATTTGGTATATATCATTCAATCCGACGTTTGTGGTCCAATGTCTACCCAGGTTAGAGGTGGCATGCAGTATTTCATCATTTTCATTGATAATTACTCCAAATATGGATACATCTGTTTGATGCACCACAAGTCAAATTCCTTTCAAAATTTGAGAAATTAAGGGCACATGTAGAGAATCGTCATGGTAAGACTATCAAGTGTCTTCGTTCTGATCGCGGTGGCGAATACCTCAGTGCTGAGTTTTTGAACCATCTATTGGAAGTAGGGATTCAATCCCAGTTGACTGCACCGGGGACTCCCCAGAAAAAAGGGTGTAGTGGAAAGACGAAATAAGACGCTTATGGAGATGGTAAGATCTATGATGAGGTATGCAGAGTTGCCATTTTCGTCTTGGGGATATGCCCTAGACACGACAATGAACACATTGAACTTGGTGCCATCCAAGTCGGTCCTTAAGACACCTATCGAGCTGTGGATCGGGCACCAGCCCAGTCTAAGACATATCAAGGTGTGGGTTTGTCCATCACACGTGCTAGTAAAAGGACACCGACAAACTAGCACCTCGTACTGACTTGTGTCTGTTAGTAGGGTATTCTAGAGAGACGAAAGGGTGGGATTCATATGATCTTAGATATCGAAAGATTGTGATTAGCACTCACACTTTATTTGTAGAAGAAAACTACGTGAACAACCACTAGTACAAAATCAAGATAGTTCTCAAGAAAATTAGAACTATAGTTTGTCCAAATTCACAAGAAACACAGCCAACACTAGCACCAACCTAAACACTTGTACCATCTGTAGTGGAGCCTCATTGTAGTGGGAGTGTTGTTCGCCAACCCAACCGATTCATAGGAGTGGGAGAGTCATCTGACTCGGTCCCAGGCCTAAATGAACCAGACCCATGAAATTTCAATGAAGCAGTCCAAGACAAGGACTGTCACCTCTGGAAAGAGGCGATGGAGTCAGAATTTCAATCCATGGTAAACAAAGGATGTATACAAGCTAGTTGATCTATCCGAATGCTATAAAACCATTGGGAGTAAATGGGTCTTCAAGTGGAAACGAGGATCCGACAGAAACGTCGTTATCTTTGTTCGGAACCACACTAATTTATTTATGTTTTGATGATGTTTTTCGAAACAACACTTAGTCATTTCAAGAACCCTAAAACCAAGTTATCAATATCATCTTTTAAGGAACAACTGGACTATAAAAGGAGTAGATTGTTAGTTATACAATCTGTATTATTCTTATAAAGCTATCCTGAACATATTGATCACCATATTGAAAAGTTTTAGTTAAATTGTACATAGACAGTTAGCATGTGTTAGGAACAAATCGTTTTAGTTCATAACGATCTGTCCCTAATACCAGCAGCTCGTTGTCCCTTAGCGCTTGTCATTGTTTTAGATATCATTTCATTCTAATAGATTTTAATAGATCACTTCATAAGGTCATATTTGAGCAAGTTTAAATCTGTATTTCTAGAATAGATTGAACAACTGCAAATGTAAAAGAATAGATGGTTAGAAAAACCATTTGTCCTATAGAACTAGTTGTTATCTTGTGTAGGATCATTGAAGACTTGAACCATCTCAAGTATAAAATCTTGGAGCAAACAAATTGTTCATTACAAAATCTAGCAGCCCGTTGTCAAAAGCCAGCAGATCACTTTCTAAAAACGATCTATCCTTTTTCCTGTTGCTACAAATATCAAATATGGAATCAAGTATGAAGAAGTATGATCAAAGTGTTAATTTGGTATCAAACAAATTAATACATGAGAGACAGCTCGATGCACAGATCATATGAAACGATCTGTTGGAAGAAGTCAAGCTCGTTGTCCCTCACGGTAACTACGGTGGATTGTTGACATACATAAATTTTCATAAATCAACCACTCAGTGTGCTGTCACATGAAATGTGATATTTTAAGGAATAAAGTACAAGAATATTATACTTATTGTACGATGTATCCTCCTTGGAATGACACACTGGGAAAACACGTGATAGGTGATTACAACAAGAAATGTAGGCGGCGCGTGCTTCTACAAAATGTGTCATGCATTTAATGCAAAGTAGAAGGATGTTGGGAACCCCACAAATATTTTAAAGTTTTGATGATGTTCTCTCG